>CM054123.1:100209544-100542044 GCA_028751855.1 Ambrosia trifida | reverse complement strand
CTATTTTAGGTCAATTGACAATTACTTTATTTTTTATAAGATATAAAATTTATATTTTTTTCAATCCGTCTCGGGCTTACGCCTCGGTTCTCCACGAGGCTTATCATGAGGCGAAGGGAAAACGCCTCGAGGCTCGTTTCCGTTCTTTTAAACTTTGCATTTACATTTATTGTTAGTATAAATGCTTCCAAACAACCAGAAGTACACATGAGAACCAGGATAAGCCAACTAAAGATTTGTTGTTGTAACCTGAAAAGTGAAAACCCAAACTGAAAAATGAAATTAATCTTGAACAGAAAGCAAAAGTTGATCAGATTAATAAATGTGTTAGAAACTGATTTACTGAGGGGCAAAATTAGAGACCAAGCTAATGTTGCCAAATTAATGGATTCAAGATTCCTTAAACAGATAAAACAAATGAACAGGAACCAGAAAGTCAATTTCTTGATATCAACCAGAAGACTAAGAATCATAAAATCAACGAATACTCATGGATCCAACCAGGGAAAAAAAGATGAAGCCAGAAGTTAATTTTCTTAACATCAACAAAGAAATTAAATTTTAGGAGCCATTTGCGGTCAGCTATTGAACTAGAAAAAACTGGAGCCAAACAGCAAATGAACCAGCAAACAAAAAAAACGCAAAGAGCAACAGAACACACCAACTGATTGCGCTTGCATTAAATGTACTTTGGATCAAACAGATAAGAGAAATCAGCCAGGAACGTACTTTCGTTCCACGGAAACTAAGATATATCTTTTGAACAAACAGTAGACCCACCCATGATGTTAAAAAATTGTACCTAAAGGCTGAAGAGTTTCTTTTGTATTCAAACTAATAATCTGTGTAAACCGAAATCTAGTCAGTTGGGTTTGGATACTATATTATTATCACTTTAGTATGTTTTACCTAATTTACAAGGGCGCACGCAAAAGCTGAAAGCTCAACTACATCCTTATACAACTCCATGGCTAAAAAAGCACATCCATCACCACATATTAATTTGTAGATTTAATTTCATTTTGTCACTATATGACATATATCTATCATGCATTCGTGCTATTGTGTAATAGCCTTTCTCCAACCCCTACTACTAAATGTATATGACAGACGTGTGCCACAATGTAGGGGTGTTCATCGGTTCGGTTGACGTTTTATTTGGTTTATTCGATTCAGTTTATTCGGTTTTCAAAATTTTGTACCTCAAACCAAAAACCAAACCAAACCAAATTAGGAATATGAAAACCAAACCAAATTCAACCAAATTGAATTCGGTTCGGTTTCGGTTTAAAACCAAATAAACCAAATTCAACCAAACAAACCAAATTGAAACGAATTTTTTTCGCTAACTTACATACCTATATGTTCCAAAATCCGGAAAGAAAGTTTGCAATAAATATAAACCAAAAAATCAAACCGCGCAAACAGAAACATCAAAAAAATTAGAAATAGTAAAATGAACCATAGTTTACTAGTTTATACTCATATTATTGGTGGGCTTTATTTATTTTGGGTTGGGTTTAATATTTTGGGCTTATATATTATATATGAGTTATTAAATATTATTATTTTTATTTAATAATTAATTATTTTACCGGTTTATTCGGTTATCCAAATAAGCCAAATAAACCAAATAAAAAAAATGTAGAACCAAAAACCAAACCAAACACCGAATAAGCAATTCGGTTTCGGTTAAAACCAAACCAAACACCAAATTCGTTGTTCGGATTGGTTTTTTTGGTTACGGTTACGGTTTGGTTTTCGGTTTTTATTTGGTTTGCGGTTTTTCTGAACACCCCTACCACAATGATCATATCTTACTTTTACAAATACCAATGCACACAACCACATGTGCCTTAAAAGTTAAAACATAATACCTACGCCCACTCTCATACTTCATTGCCTATTAACATCATCAAACAAATTTGTATATTAGGAACAAAATCACAGTGGTAGACCTTTTTGCGTAAACTTAATGCCCCCTACACTATGAATTGCATCACTGGCACAAACTGAACCGTTTTAGCTTCTAATGCCACTCGTTTCGTGGACTGTAATGGAAATGGAATTCGCGCAGGAACTCGAATTTGATGTGGAATGTAGGTTCTCTTCCGTATGTTTTTGTTCAGTTCTAATTCTTTCTTTTGTTGAAACGAACAATATAAGAAATGAAATATACATTCCAATTATAAAAGAAATGAAATATACATTCCAATTCCATCCAGATTCCATTCCACTCCGTGAAACAAACG
This sequence comes from Ambrosia trifida, assembly GCA_028751855.1. NCBI lineage: Eukaryota > Viridiplantae > Streptophyta > Magnoliopsida > Asterales > Asteraceae > Ambrosia > Ambrosia trifida. The sequence goes on along the minus strand of CM054123.1, from coordinate 100,539,792 downwards.
CTACCTAAAATTACTACTGTTGTTTCTCCCACATTTCATGATTTCAGTCAGATTCTAATACATATATCTAACATAACAATATCAATCACCTTATACATCAATAGCATCAAATCATTCAATCACCTCAACATAATAATAATAATAATAATAAGTACAAACCTGCAACCTCGAGTACATGTATCACCAAGGATCATGATAGTAGCAGTAGCAGTCCCAGTTTCACCACCAGACCAACACTCTCCCAAATTAGGGCACTTAGCCTCCTCACAAACCGTATGAAGCTTGAGCTCCCTCAGCTTCTTCTTAATATGCGTATACTTGTCGCCACCAGGGATGGACTCCTTCATCCACTTAGGTTTGGGCAAGGGCTTCTTCTTGGTCCCAACCTCAACCGAATATTCGTCCTCTTCATTTGATGAGAACCGGATAAAGTCGTTCAAGGTTGGGGAGTCGGTGGCGAGACGGTGGCGGAGTTCGGTTAGGGTTTGAGGGTGGTGTGTTTGGGAAGAGAAGGTTCGAGAAGAGAGGGAGGAGATGAGGGTTGGGTTTGTTAGGGTTCGTGAGAGGGCTTTTAATCGAGAGTTCATCGTGTTTTGTTGGTGGTGGTGGGGATTGGGTTTGGATTTACAGATGAGGATGTAGTGAAGGTTGATGATCGGTTTGGGTGTGGGGTGATAGTTGGTTGATCTGGCACGTGCGACCCACGGGATTAGGTGGGCTGCTTCTTTTGAGTTTTGACCATAGAAATTGAGATTCAAGTATGTACATTTTTTTTTTGTTTTTATGTTTGCAATGATGTAGGAGATATATAGGATATAGGGTGAACAATGGTTGTGCAATATGTTTGGGATATCTGAATAATTCTATTCTATATATATTTAAGCGAGAGCTAATTTGAACAGTAATGGCAATTCCGGTAAATCACATTTGCATCCAAGGGTCTTTTAGTCTTTAACCTCCATAATACCTTTCTTCCTCCATCTTTTTATACAGAGACACACATTGGGATGTGAAAACCCATTTCTAGCACCATCAAGGTTGCCATCCCACCACCATTTGACCTCGACACAACTATTATCTAATACCCCCGTCATGCTACCCCCATCCGACACCATAAACCATCACCTACCATCAACCTACCGCCGCTTTACCCACCACCACCACCCGGTAACCACTAACCACCATCATCCAACACCATTGCCACCACTATCAGCGGCTATCCGACCATGGCGGCGACGAGTCTGCGGTACATGCTCTCTTTTTCTTATCTTTGCTTCTTTGGTGGCGGTTCATGTCGATACCATGGCTGCTTTTCTTAGCTGTGCTCGCATATTAATTGTTGCTTCCGTGTTACTGTTTTCATCGATTGGTTAACAACAATAGGTTTTTTGGTTGGTTATCTGTTGGTGTTGTTACAAAAATTGGGTTCCCAATAGAAAAAATGGGTTTTCAGTAAGCAAATTGATTGGCGATTCTTCTTGTCCGTCACAGGTAAACCTTAACTAATGTTAATTTAATTTGTGTTTATACGTAGTTGGTGTGCAGATTAATGTTTTGAAAAAATTAACTATTATTGTAATTATCGCATTATTATAAGTGAATAAGGTATTCTTTGAAAATGTAAATACTGTATGCATATTACCCCACATAATTTCACAGAGTCATGTAATCTAAATTCAGTTTCCTTTCAATGTGTTATGTATGGGGGATTACAGCGCATTGTAGATAAATCCGTTTGCAGACCTCAACCGTTTTTGTCATGACCAGTTGAAAAAAAACAGAGTGAGGGTTCCGACTATGGTTCAGACCATTTGTCCCTTATACGGAGATAATTATGCACTATTTTGTGGTTGAGTTAAACCATTGTCTTAGATTTAATTTGGTATATGCGCTCCATCTACTTGAATTTAATACTATGCCTTTTGTTTTGCTTTGTGTGTATGCATCTATGTATTTGTGTAAGTGTTAAACGTTTTTTTTCCTGCTTTTGATTTCTTTTGTGCGTTGGGTATTTTATGCTGAATTTCTTGAGGTTTAGGCAATTATTTGTGTATATGTTAATCCCATGTTCTTTATATGATGTTTTTGAGTTTAAATACTTTATTTTTAATGGGTTCCATACTTTCATGGATTTGTTTCATTGGATTCGTGTCTGGAGTCTAATTGCTGTGTTGTTGACTTATGCTGATTTTCACTTTCTTTGGATCTGGGTTTTTTTTTGTTATGCATTAAGCATAACATGTAAAAATGTAAAGCTAAATTGAAGTCAAAAGCGTGAAGATTATGATGATGATGAGCATGGTATTTGGTAATCTTTTTATTTTATATCATTAGTAAAGTTATTAGTGTTATTTGCTACATGTTTCATGCTGTGCTATTTCTATTACATATTAGAAACCTCATTTAGTGATATGAAACTTACATGTAGGTAAAACTGTTGCTATTGACCTACTATGGTAGCATAGTTGTAAATCATGAGGTTGAAATCATTTACAAAATCTGTTTTACAAGGTAATTTCTTGCTTCATAAAGTGTTTAATAAATTGCTTATTACTGATTTGCTACTTAGTAATTCTTTTGTAACTGACTTTAATCCTTTTTTATCAATTACTATTTTCCACTTGACAGGGAACAAAACTCTTATTACAGCTTTGCGAGTGCCGACCCGTTCGACATGCTTTCGCCGATCCATTTCAGCATCAGATAGACCAGGTAACCGTCAACCCATCAACACATATTTTGCAACATGTTACTTTGTTGTAACCGTACATGATAATATAACCGAGTGACACTTACTTTTTGATCATTTTTATTACCTGTTATTGTCGCGCCGAAATATCGGTTACCTTCCGCAACACGTTTTGTAGCACTGGATCCACAAAACTCGCATCTTCCTGTTATATAACTTAGCTTTGCTTTAAGAACTTTGTATATATATTTGGAATCCGCTTTCGATTTAAATATGATATAACTGCATTGTAGTCGTATAAATTTGATCATCACTGAACTAGCCAATCAACTAAACAACATGATCTTTTCTTAGCCTCTAATTAAATTAAATCATTACCAACGGATACATGAAACTACCTTTGCATCGTATTTTTTGTATATATTTTATGTATGTTGTTTCAAGGAAATTTGTGCGTAGTGTGTAAAGCATAAGGATCCTATCATATTCAGCAGTGTAGAAGAGGAGGTTGGAAAGTTGTAGATGTGCTGATCTTTATTTTTTTTAAATAATGATTTATTTTTAATGTTATAGGTACACTGGATCTGTATGTTGATGCAACTCACGCTACTATACAAGACTTATTGGTCCTTTATCTACATGCATCGCGTCGAAGTTTAGACATATCTTTAGGAGTCAATCAGGGAAGCATCTGTATTCGTGAGAAGGTTAAATTTTATATTCAGCTTGCAGCGCCGCAACGCGGCGTCTGGTTAAACCCCTAGTTTTTTTTATTGGGTTGAATAGCGTTTTTTTTCCTAAAAAGAAATTTTGATAAATAATATATGGGAAATAAGAATGTGAATATTAATTATAATAAAATTTATATTTACTTACAAAAAGATACTATTAATGCAAAAGGAGTCGTCTTATTCTTAAACGAAACGTAGTATACTTGCAATCATTACAAAATTATTAACTTAGCTAGCCGACTTTAACAATGGATAGCACTATTTGGATTGACAACTCACCTAGTGGAAAGTACCTATGTGTGTGAGAAGTCCTAGGTCATTGTTAATGCTTTAATCTTTGTCGCATAAGAGGTTTGATTTTGGCTCGCGTTGTGTACTTACGTGTTTTTCATATTTGCCGTGAATGATTAATGACACTTGAATTGTAAAACATTTTTATACTTATTTTATATGTACTTGATAATATATGTAATTGTAACTTGAAGTATTGAATAAAATATTTACACTTTAGTACCATGAGCTTTTGAACAATCATCAATACGTGACACCTCGATGTTTCCGTCTAGGGCTTTCTTGTTTTTTCTTTATATGACATATCACTGCTACATCAACCTTTTTTTATATTTTTCCTATTTTTCACAAATTTCCTCAGATTTGCATGGTATATTTAAAGTTTTTCCCAAAACTATAAATTTTTAAATTAAATAAAACTTAAAAAAATAATATATAACTAAAACTAAACCAAATTTTAATATAACTAGGTTGATAATATGACGCGCGTTGCGCGTTTACGCAATCCGTTTCTAATATAACATCTATTTGTTACATTTTGCGTAATAGAGGGTGAATAGGCTGGTGTTTTATTTTGCTCAATGTTATGTTATATGACATATTAATGTGGCATCAAACAGAAGTATTTTAGGATATCTATTAAACCTTTGAATTTCCATTTATGTGGTGTGCACGGTTACATGTGAGTAAAGAGTGTTAATGTGAGTGGGGCAGTTGAGATATTGTATTTATGGCAAAGTAGGTGAAGTGCTATAAAGAAGGGATACGCCATTCTTCTGCATTACACACTGATTGCATCTGCATCATCTTTCTCTTTCTGTCCAGTTTCATTGCCTGTTTGTTTTATTTTAAAAATGGGTTCTAGAGTAAGATCTTTAGAAGCTGTCACAACCTTTAAGGTGGGAACCAACGGCAAAGTCTATTGCTATCATAATCTTCTTGCAGCCCTGAGACAAGCTGGAATGTGCGCTGCTCGTCCGGGTGAAGAGTTTTATGAGTGTCCATATGCATTGGTATGACATGTATTTGTTTTTTTTTTTATAAGTATGATCTCTAAATAAATTTTTTGCATGACATGTCAGGGAAGGTCTCATTGTAGTTTGTTTGTGTGGAAACATGAAGTTGATAATGTAATTCTTCAACCAAGTGAGAGAAGGGTATTACAAAGCGAGTATGAGAGGTTGGAAAGGGACAAAGATTTGCTAGAAAGGGAGGTTGCAGGTTTGAAGGCTAAAGTTGATAGCTATGAAGAAGTCGTTGCTGAGAAAAGGGCATTACAGAGTGTAACAGCGCAGTTATTTGTGTATTTGCGTCTGCGCGCAAGCACATGTAGCAAAAGCGACACATGATAAGCACACAATTGGTTTAATTTCTAATATCACTCAACTTTTTTTATGTTTATCTGGTTCCTGAAAAATGTCATACTTTATTTAAATTTCGTTTCCTAACTACTTTAGCAGTGCGCCTAAATGCCCACGCTGCTGGGCGCTTAAGTAAACCAACTGGTAAAGTGTCTAAATGCTTGGTCGCTTAACCAAAGTATACATTTCAGCGCATAAGTGCGCAGCTAGGCAGCCACCTGCGCGCGTCATTTGTCTCTGAAGTTCTGTCTTAAGCTGGGATTAAGTATACAAATAAGTGTTTATGTGCCTAGGCATTTTGTTTGCCTAGATGCTTAGTTTTTTGTTAAATGATTATAGCCAGCATAGATGATCAACAAAATATATAGCATCCTAATAAGTCAACATGCATTAACATGACACAAGATCCTAGACAAACTACACAACATCCTAATAAGTTTACATAATATCCTACTAAGTTACCATAACATAATAATATTTCACATTAGAGTTTGATTGAGCCGGCCGAGCCAATATCATCATAATCACAAGCACCATCACAAGGAAGTTGAGTGTGTGGTGTTTTTCCAAGGTGCTAGTTAATTTTTTGGATTAGCAGCGGGTTTCTTGCTTGCTGATTCATGTTGGAATGATGGTGCAAATAAAAACAGAATTAGTAAGCGTTTTTTGATAATAAAAATTTATACATTAAGTATACCTTCAGACGACATCAGAGCGCGTTTGGCAGTAGGCATGTCACTTCCTTTGTTAACAGCTGATGACGAAGAGGATTCTATCATCTTTGCAGAAGAAGGCTTAACTTGAGGAGTTTTTGGGGCAGGCGTGCTTGCTGTTGGCATGCTTTCGGTGATGCGCGGATGAATGAATGTAGCATTGCTAACAGTACACCGTGTAACACCTTTCCTGTCTCTATTTGCCTACACTTGCAATTCCAATTCTTTGCCTATGATGTCATGTACTAATGTCTCCTTATGGGGTTGTAACATCATTTCAGCACACGACATATTTAGAAGCTGGCTTGTTGTCCTGTCAAAGAATGTTGCTTCGATTGTTTCTGTGTTGTCAGATAATGTTGCTTGTATGCGGTACCTGTTTAGATATTAGTATTAGGTTGTAGAGTATTATGTATAATACTGATGTAAATTTTAAAAACAGAACGACTAATATGCGCGTAGAAAATTGTGTACTAATGTGTGTAACATACATACATGAACATGCACAACTGAATGCGCGTTGGCCTGAAACGTGGTTGAAACAGTCTTGTGCACACATAGTGTGGCGGAACCGTTGTGAAACAGCACTTTGCGTGCAAGTTGGGGTTCGACAGTATTGTTTCAGGTTTGTTTGCATGTTTAAAATTGGTTTTAAACAGTGCTGCACGCGTGCAAAGTGGCGAAAGAGGACGTTTTCAAGCCTTTGCACACGCGCAGGACTACTTCAGGCATGTTTTAGGATCGTGCGCGCAGATAGGGTCTAAATAGGTGTGAAACACGCCTGCACGTGTGCGCAACGCTGAAACAGGGTTGTTTCAGCATAATATGTGCGTGCAGCCTGTTTCAGCCGTGTGTACGTACGAATGTGCAGGGTTGTTTCAGTCTTGTGTGCGTGCACAGGACTGTTTCACACATGTTTCAGACCTGTATGTGCATGCAATTAGTTATTAATACAAATCTTAGAAATCTTGTAAAAGTATTATTAAATCAATACAGGGCTGAAACCGTTCTTTGAACGCACGTTGCCCTGAAACATGGTTGAAACAGCGTTGCGCACACGTATTATGGTGAAACCGTTCTGAAATAACACTTTGCGCGCAGTTTGGGCTAGAGATAATGTTGGCCTAGACGCATATGTCACTCTCATTCATCTAGACACACCTCTTGTAAAACCATCAATGTTTTGCCGATTTATTGCAAAATATAAAACATTTTTTCAGGGGCATAAAGTTTGATCCAATACTGGAACAAAAAAGTAAAAAACTTTTGGGTTTATAAATTTCCAACACAAATTTCTTTAACAATTCAGGCATGCTTTCAAAAATCAGTTCAGTTCTGAATTTTTGGTTTTATTCATGTTGGCGCCAATCAAATTTGGGTATATATGATATATAAGGAATCTATTAGCAGGTTTAAAACTGGTTTTAAACAGTCCTGTGCGCGTGTAAAGTGTTGAAACAGTACTGTTTCAAACCTTTGTGCACGCGCAGGACTACTTCAGGCATGTTTTAGCGCGTATACGAAGGGTCTAGATAGGTCTGAAAGAGGCTTGTACGTGTGTGCAACGCTGAAACAGGGTCGTTTCAGCACAGTACGTGTGTGCAGGCCTAATTCAGCCTTGTGTACGTACTAACGTGTACAAGTACTGTGGTGAAACTGTTCTGAAACAGCACTTTGCGCGCGAGTTGGGGTTCAACAGTGTTGGTTTAGCTCTGCTTACAGGTTTAAAACTGGTTTTAAACAGTCCTGTGCGCGTGCAAAGTGTCAAAACAGGACTGTTTCAAGCGTTTGTGCACGCGCAGAACTACTTCAGACATGTTTTACCACCGTCCATACACGAAGGGTCCACGTGTGTGCAATGCTGAAACAGGGTCGTCTCAGCACAGCATGTGCGTGTAGAACGTGCAGGGTTATTTCAGTCTTGTGTGTGCGCACAGGACTGTTTCACACATGTTTCACCCCTATGCACGTGTGTAAAAAAATCTTGTAAAAGTGTCATTAACATACTGACTATGATAAATTGTGAAGATAATGCGGGTGTAAAATGAAAACTTACACATATTTAACATCAGCAACTTCTGCATGCTCTGAACAAAACCAAAGCGTGTCATATTCTAAGACGAACTGATTGCACTCTGCACAAGCGGTGTAAAACCATGGGACTGTTGCTGACATATAATCAATCCTGTCTCTGATAACGAAACTTGTACCCTATTAAGAATAAGTAGTTTAGTAATAGTGAGGCTAAGAAACGCGTATTTGTTAAAAATGCAACTTACAGTCAGCCTGTTTGCTGGTAATTTTTTCAGTCCTGCAATTGAAATTTGCTGTCCTATTGGCTGCACAATTGGTTGCTGATGAAAGCCTTCGTTTGCATACCTATGATAAAACACATTTATATGTATGTTAAGTTTACAAGCACAATTAATATTCAAAATGCCTATATATGAAAGCAAACCACAATTTTAAAGACAATTTTCTTTTTACATACATATCCAACAACTGTTGTGTTTCCGGTGCTCTAGGATCCCGATATATGCAGGTTGCATTGGTCGTTTGGAACTGAAGCGCACCTGTAAAAAACAAAACATTTATACCGTCTTTTCAAAGTTAATTGTTTCTTATATTATATATACTAACCAAAGTAGTCTTTGCTTTTTAAAGCAGTTAGTGCTAATATGACAGGAGGAGCAGCCATTTCATATTCGCTTCGATTAAATCTCGCCTTGGATTTCAACATCTCTTCCCAAATAGCAATCGTAACATCCTGATTGCTGTATAAGATTAAAGTTTAGTTTAGTATTGTATCATAAAATTTTAAATATAAGTTATAAAGTATATACCTGCAATCTCTTAATGTCATAACAACATATGGCTGATTACTGGTAGTAACCTTATCTGTCATCCCGCGCAGAATACCGATGTAATTTGTTAATAAGAAAAATTATTTTTAACAACTAAATGAGTTTAAGTTTTGGGTGGGAAACAAATTTAAAATCACAGAAACATGATATAACATAACATACCTACAATCCCTTCATGCGGTGCAGCCATTTCAGCTCTTCGACGACTTGCAATGTCAAAGAAGTAATTCTGTATCGTTGTACAATCTGGAATAGGTGTGATCACAGTTGCCTGTGCTAGAAATATCATTCCTGAATGTGTCAAGGTGTTGGTGTAATTATCTGGTTCAACACATGCATATTTCTGAATCTGGTAACATAAGCCAGGTTTAAGTTTCGGTTCAACGACTCTTTTATTTTTGCCTTTGCCATGGCCTGGATTCCCATACCCTGTTTAAATATTTAGATAGTGTTAAAACAGCTATGAAAGTACACAAAGATAGTAAAAATATGCATTATAAACTTAGTAAAGTTATTTTTACCTCAGAATCTACAAAGACATAATGTATTTCTTCATCACGGAATGCCGGCACCCATTTTTTTACAACCCGTATTTCAATTAGTCTTGTTGCTTTTTTAGGAGTCAGTTCTACCACGCCCTTGTAATCCATTATTATCAGCCTGCAAAACATAATGTAAAAAATAAGTGATATTGTTTTATATAATATATAACATCATGTAAGTATAATAAAGACATTAAGAATAAGAATAAGTACACAACCTGTTGACAACTGATTTCATGCGATAATTCAGAATAAACAATATTTAATGTTGTGTTATTATTTTGTGTATCATTATCAGGCAAAAGTATTTTTAATGAGTGTGGAGATGTTGCTCTTGATAATGCAACATATAACTGACCATGTCCAAAAATTGGCTGTGGCAAGTATAGGCCAACCTTTTTCAAAGATTGTCCTTGACTTTTATTAATTGTCATAGCATAACATATCTTAACTGGAAATTGACGACGGGTAAAAACAAATGGCAAGTCTTTTGAATCATGTACAAAATTTATTCTAGGTATGTATACTCTGTTTCCAACTGATGTACCATTAATGATTCGTGCCTCAATCACACGCGGGAGTAATTGAGAAACTAATAGTCTTGTTCCGTTGCACAAACCATTTTTAGGATCTATATTACGCATCAACATAATTGGGTTATTAACCTTCAAGTTTAAACAATGATTTGGAATACCAGGAAAGTTTAAAACATTTAAATATTCAGGCGGATACATTGCATTTGTTTCAGCACCATCTTTGGAATGAGGGACCATAGAATCAGTACTTAAATACGAAAAACATTCTCCTACTGATAATTGTTGCACCATTTCATTTATGGTATCAACTGTTTCATTTTTTGGACAAATAATAGCACGTTCTGATATCCTTACTGGTGTAGGATTTTCAAGTAAATCTGGATCATATATATAACGAATTAGGTCTAAAAGACTATTTTCGGACGGTTGTACCAAGAAATTAGTGGGTATTTCAATTTGCTTGATATCTGGGTGTTCAGTATCGACAGTTACACCTTCTTTACCGTCACCTATACTTAAAAGCCATTTAGAAAAAGCCTTAACTTCTTCTTGGTGCCAAATGTTTGCTTCGTTTGTTTTAATACGCATGTTCTCGGTGAGCATGTAAACAACAAAGTGTTTACACAGATATGATCGAGGAAGACAGGATGCTAAGATTTCACTTTTGCTACATTTTGGCTTAACTGGTAATGTTTGCCTGAAATCACCACCTAATAATATTGATTTCCCACCAAAAAATTGTGAACCATTTCCAGTGAGATCCTTTAAGGTTTTGTCTAATGATTCAAAACATCTACGGTCGCTCATGGGCGCCTCATCCCAAATGATAAGTGTCGTTTCCAAAAGAAGTTGAGCAAGATTTGTTTTCTTTTTGATATGACATACAGATTCTTCTGTTAATTCCAATGGTATTTTAAATCTTGAATGAGCCGTACGACCAGCTGGTAACAACAAAGATGCAATGCCTGAGGCTGCGACTGCAAGAACAACCATACCAGCTGATCGTAAGCGTGAAATTAACGTTTTCCATATATAAGTTTTACCAGTACCGCCATGACCATAAACAAAAGCTAATAATTGTGTTGAGTTTGTAATTGCATTCATGACTGCATCATACACAATTAATTGCTCACTATGAAGGCTTCCATGCAATTTTTCATGCTCAATGCAAAGTGCATTCCTATCATAATTCTTTTCTTCTAACAGCAAACTATTACCCAATACTGAAAACACAGATGGATCTGGGGTTGGAAGACCAAACTCTGCTAATGTACGCGGATTAGAATTCGAATCTAACAAAAGTTGCAACTCATGCAGCACATATTGTTGCAAATCTGAATCATTAGTAACATTCAAATGACCCGTAATTGTTTGACTGATATTCCGATTAATATCATCAGACATGCATTTCCATTTGGAATCCCATAATTTACGCGGATTAGAAACATCACAAAAAAGCAACATGCAAACAAATAAAGATCTTAATTCAACAGAAGTAGCCCATGCTGCAGCCTCAGTTAAAGCAGTCTCCCATTCTCTATCATTTCCAGTTAGACCTAAAGCTTCACAAGCCTCTCTAAAGGTTGACATAACAACACCAGACACAGTTCTTAAATCCGCATAAGAGCAACATCCTTTTTGGTAACTTAGTAATAATCGAAGATAAAATAACTCACCACATGTCGGATGTGCATATCCTAGCCTGCCTATTGCAGGCTCTCTTTTGCTTTTTCTTACCTCCCATGTTTTGGAAGAGGTTATCCAACGAAATTTGCTTAAGTAATCAATGTATCGCAAATTAAGACATACAGGCACTGATGTTTGAGTATTTGCCATCTCTTTTGCATTATTTGCAAACCATTCTGTAAGTGTTGTTTTACCAACATTAGGATTTGATGTAATATCTTGTAACACCCCAACCGATGGCGGAAACATCGAGGTGTCACGTAGTGACGATTGTTCAATAGCTCATGGACTAAAGTGTAAATTTGAATACATTGATTTAATAATTTATTACATTGAAATGAAATACAACGATTGTCATACCCTCAAAATCCACTTGCGGAGTTTTACCGCGAGGCGCATGACAAACCATGATCCAAACCAACGATCACAATAAACAAGTCTAAATGAACATATGCAATTTCAAAAACATAGTTTAAAAATCCCCAAATACAGCGGAAGCTTATTCAAAACATAATCCAAAATAAACCAAGTGTTCAACGTTTGAAAACCATGCAATCCTAACTAGACGCCGTGCAGACGCGTGCGCCCTAGTTCCATTGTGCTACCTTAGCGACCTGAGAAAACATGTAAAAGTTTACGTCAGCACAAAAATGCTGGTGAGTTTACAGGTTTTGTAATCACAGTACCAAGATCAACCTGTCCATACTATAACAAATCGAAAACCAAAGTACGCTAGCTAGGCGTATGTTTTGTTACTACCACGATTGGAAAAACCATTACTAACTCGCAAACCAGATGTCGTGCCCGAATAGTAAACCTGTTGTTCCTGTTTGAGACAATATGCACTCGCCCGGCCCTCCAAGCCGACGAGCGGGGTTGGTCACTCCCAATAGCGCTATTCACATTTCCCCGTTGTGCTAACCCGCACATTCATGGTTCCCCCCGGGACTTCCAAAGATCGTATAGTAAACCATAGAAACCCATAGTATGACAGTAGTTACCAAACATAAGTTTTAACACATGTTTTCTCCCCCGAAAAGTGAAACCAGTTAAAAGAGGGGCCGTAAACTCACCTTAGGTTGCGTTACTTCGTAATACGAATAAACTCAGCAAGCTATGCTAGTCCCGTAAAGCGGCGACCTAACATATGACAGTTACAAGTACTTAGACTAATAACCCGCAGGTTAGTTAGTCCCTAGATGTCCAGACCATAACCAAGTTCGTTTGAAAACACCGTGACTGTTAAATTAACCCAAAGTACAAGACTCGACATCCCATTGGTGACCCGAGACTCCCCGTGTTATGCTTACACTCTCAAACATACAATCATGCAATCACACTTATCATACGTTAACGTCCAACAAGTTACATCACGTAGTTCAAGTATCACGTAAATAAGTCCGAACATATGTTACCAAGTTATTAGATATGTTACGGGGTTCCTAGCATGTTTCCTAGGTGTCAAATCGGGTCTCGATATGTCAAAATATACTTACAGCAGCAGCACAGGCGTTTATGAAAGTCAACAGGCATTTAGGAATGCTAATTGCCTATACTATAGGCAATTAAGTCATAAGACATGCATTTCAGGAGTCTATAGGCAATTAGGTCATAAGACATGCATTTACTAGCAATTAGGTCATAAGACATACATCTACTAGCAATTAGCTCATAAGACATGCATCTACTAGCAATTAGCTCATAAGACATGCATCTGCTAGCAATTAGCTCATAAGACATGCATCTGCTAGCAATTAGCTCATAAGACATGCATCTGCTAGCAATTAGCTCATAAGACATGCATCTGCTAGCAATTAGCTCATAAGACATGAAACATAGGCGATTAGCCTCCTAATTGCCTATAGTATAGGCGATTAGGGTTGCTACTCGCCTGCAACATGGCTGTTCCGGTTTTTCGCGCGTTTAACACTCCAAATCAATCCCAGAACGTGTGTAAACATCAAATATCATCCAAACAACTATATCACACATATTTCCATCAAAATCCTTCGTTTAACCTCGATCTATCAGCCCTGAATGCAATCATGTATCTTAAAGACAATACACATAACATGAAACATCACATTAACACGCAAAACCGTAACCCTAATTAACAATACTCAGATCTCATCATCATGCCATCATTATTAATCTGAAACTAACCTAATAACATGTTGATCATCCATCTTGATTCATAAAAACCCTAGCTTATAATTGAAAACCCACATACATCATGCATGCTATTTAAAATCCAATTAACCATACTTATTAACGATTTTCAGAAAGCTTATTCGTTTTAAAACAGGTCTGGACCGTTAGGGATTTAATAAAAACGTTAGTAAAGATTGCATGGATGAAAATCACACCTTAGATTGTGATAGATTGATGAAACAAGCTTGAAACCTTGTGTTTTGATCCAAAATCACGTTCCAGAGGTTGTGTGTGTGTTGGGGCGGTTATGGGACGACTAGGGTTGATATTATGAAGTTTAGGAGGTCAAGTATTGTATTTATAGTCGTTTTTAGTCGTCCAGCACGTTCCATGCGATTTGCAGCAGCTATACGCGATTAGCATTGCTAATCGCATGACATTACATGCATTTAGGGGCTAATCGCCCCCTAGAGCATGCGATTAGCATGCTACTCGCCTCCCATGAGGCCCAATCGCCTCCCTTATAGGCGATTAGCCAACCCTAATCGCCTATAGGGGTTGGTTCCGTGTATTTTGCGCGTTAAACCCCGTTTTAACATATGTTAACACATTTTCACATACCGACAAGTCACATAATGATTGTAAACACATAACACTTGCAAACAAACATATTCACACTCGTTCACCAATTCCCGGGACTCGAGACTTGTATGTTCCCTATGCTCTGACGATTCTACGAATCGTCACTACTTGTACACTTGGTTAAGGAATGACATCTAATGAACCTCTAGACTAACATCCGATGATCCTCTATACTGAACTAACAGTTCCCGAACCATAACACGACTTAACTAACCCAGTTAAGTACAATATACGCGTGACTCGCTAAGGTAGACTTTCATCTAGACAACGTTGTTAACCAGAATTTGCCGGGTGTCACAACGATTCTAACTGTCAACTAAATTGAAATACAATGAATCAAAAATCTAAATATAAATCCGAAAGCGTAAGGATGCATCTCAAAACAACCTGAAACATGTACAAAATAATTTGGTCAATACAAAAATTGTATTGGTGAGCATACCCTGTTTGAATACATATAGTAGAAAAAGTGTTTCGCAATTCACGTGTTATACTGTCTACAATTTAGTGTTCAAGCTGTGTACAAATGCTACCCAAAATCAAACCTTTCGTTCAAAGAATCAAGAGTCACATATATATAGTATTCGCTCATAGTAGGCGATGAATAATCGTTCACACATAACAATAATTAAGTACTATTTATTGCTATGCTAGGCCGCCCAGCGGTTAATGATTCAGGTCATAAGTACACACTATCAGCGAGTCAACAAGTAAAACACATACAAGAATTGCGATTGTGAATATAGAATAAACCATGATTAAGTGAATGAAGTAATAAGCGTACATGAGTCACCCCAAAATAGTAAAACAGTAAAAAGGGGAAAGATATACTCACAGTTTGCGAAAGCGATCAAAATCCAACTTAAGCGGTCGTGAGCTAAGTAATGGGAATTCCGAAGAATCCAACCTAAAATGTATAAGAATACTAATAAGGGAAAAGTCTAAAAGTCTAGGGTATCTAGGGTCTAAGGCATTAGGGTTTGCTAAGTCGATTTAGGGAATTAGAGTTTTTATGATAAGTCGCGTTAATGTAAAAGTTGTATATTACAAATAATATATGAAAGATTGTAAATGTGGTTTAAATGATATAATTATTACCAATTGAGTATTTAGTTAAAAATATGTTTAAATAATTAAGACAAAATAATTAATAAAGACTTTCAATCATATGAATATTTTCTATTTTATAGGAAAAGTTAAAAGTATTGTCTAAATAAGATAAATAAATAAATGTTTAGTTATGTCTATTTAAACGTAAATAAGACTAATAATAACATACATGATCCAAAAATACTAATTTTATAGAAAATGGATGATTTCTGATGTACACAAAATAGAATAATTTTCCCATAATTTATATAAGCTTATTTATATTTAAAACTGATTTAACGAGATTAGATTATGTTTAAATGATTAAAATAGGAAAATCAATAAAATTAAATGTTTTCTGAACCAATAATTTTTATATCAGTTCATGATGATGAGAAATAATTACTCAAAAAGTTTGAGATTAAAATCATTAAAAACGAATTTTTAATCAATTAAATATGATTAAAACGAATAAATTCAATAAAAATATAAAAATAATACATTTTCTAGAAAATAAAAGTATGATAATTTCCTTTATGGTGTCAAGATGCTATGCCTAAATTTTCATAATTTTTGGGTAAAAATTGAATTTATTATGAATATTCTAAGTTTATATAATATAATACAATTCTAAAATGAATAAACAATTAAAATAAAAAAAAAAACGAAAAAAAAGGATGGGGTAGCCTGGGTTCGAACCCGGGTTCCCCTTTGTGTCAACAAGCAGCACTAACCACTACACCACTTGATCTATGTGTTGTTTATATTTGATGTATAAAATATTTAAACATTATATTCAAAGCCATCTTCTTCCCCAAATCCTAACCAAGAACCCTAACCCTACCCTTTAACTTCAATAATCTGATTAAAACAAGATTAATCCATGAAATCATAGGGCTTTCAGAGACCAACTATAAGATAACAAAACGGCAAGCTTATATTGAACTTACAAAATCGAACCGGGATCGAAACAAGGCTTCAAGAATCGCATGAATGAATGATCGATTGGTTACCATAGCACACGAGTTAATGTTGTTTTCTTGTGGGTTTGCGATCAGAATTTATGCAGGAATGAAATGGTATAATCAATTTATGAAATGATCGATCGAAGCAGCCATTTAAATGAGTTTAAAACTTTTCCGGTCGGTTACAAGATAACTCGATTCAATACTCATTTAAAAGGCGTTACAAACTCAACTAATGATGAGAAACGGTTGGAAATTGATGAAGAAACGTTTTGGAATAATAATAAATTGAAATCTTGAGTTAAAACCCGGTTTTTGTAGTCTCGCCGGAACTGGTAGTCGCCGGAGCTTGGGCTGCCGGAACAGACGCGACAGGGACAGGAGGGAACAAGAGGGTTTTAAAACTTTCAGATTTTGTCACAACTAGTCCCTCACTTAAAACTTAGTTTGTTTTAATTATAAACTTGGTTAGTTTTTCCTTTATAAAAGTTAACCAAAGTTAACCTATTTAACTTAAATGTTTTAAAAGACTTTATAAACTTTAAACTTTTATTAACTTAATGAACTCATATTTTATAGATTTTAACTTGATGTTCCAAAACTTTTTTTTTTTTTTTTTATAAATCTTAAACGTTTATCTTTGATAAAATTAATTTCGATCATTTCAATAAATTTGAAAACGACAAAACTTATATGGGTTATAATGGAAATTTTTGAAGGACTATTATTGACAACTAAATGTAAGACGAAGGTGACGGATGTCACATATCTGTAAGTCGTTGTGATTGCCTAAAAGTAAGATTCTGTTTACCTTCAAGATGAACAGCTAAAACCTGTACAGCTGGATTTCTATTATGAATGTAAAAACCAAAAATTCTCCACATTGCCTCATGAGGACAAATGAATCGGCCGTCTACATAATTGCTAATCTCATCAACAACATCTGGTGCATTATTCAGTTCGGTATCTGATTGCATTGTGTTTTGAGATATTGAAAATCGAACTCTATCTGCACCTTTAGAGATGTATTTAAATAAGTATTTAATTAACATTGTCCACCTACAATACTCAACATTTATATGTGCGTCAAAATGTAATAACAAATTTGCATTATATGGAACAACATATCCATTGTCAAGGGGGACACCATTTTTCAAGAAAGGCACACCATCTGAAGGCCTTTTGTAATGCACATAACCAGCGCTATCAAACCGTGTCACGTCTTCGTACGCTTTTGGAAACTTCTTAGTGCATACTCTATCTTTCATGCATGGTGAATTCAACCGGGCTAAACCACAAGGTCCATGCAGCATAAAATCAGTAACAATCCTATGCAAGGCTGGATCAGTAGAAGCATTTGGAATAACAGCAGAAATATACTGATCTACTTGATTGGCATCACGTATAGCATAAGCATTTGACACCCAAAGCAAAGTATGACAATGTGGTAAGCCTCGTTTTTGGAATTCAATGGTGTACAAATCTGTGTGTTCAAATTAATGTTAAGAACATGTACACATGCAACCAAACCAAAAGAATGTAAAACAATAAATGTTGTAAAAGTAACATTTACCTGCTGTTACATCACCAAATGGTTTGGCTTTGCGAAGGTGTTTCATAAATGCACGCACTTTCAATTGAAAAACTCTTGCAATTATATCCGGTCGATCTTGCGGATTAGAAACACCCACTTTATCCAAATGCCTTTTTATTTCAGGCCAACGAACATTACAGGTGAAAGTAATAAAATACTGAGGATTACCATGCACACGACATATAGCTAAAGCATCCTGATAATGCTTGTACATGTATCGCGGTCCACCCGTGAAACTCGCAGGCAAAATAAGTCTTTTTCCGATACTATTGGCATCATTATCACCTCTGGATATCGCATCATGTACTCCTTGCAAAAATTCACACCGAAATTCATCCTGATTATGTCTATAGTACTCTAATCGACAGTGTTCTACACAAATGTACGCATCTACCAGATATTGCTGTAATAGTCTTGATGCCTTAAGTAAATGCGTATACAAACCTTCACGGTCATGTATTTGATAACTATAGAACATTATCGGTGTTAATGTCGAATCATCAGTAGCTATGGTGGTAATCGTGGCTGTTTCGCTTGTGTCAGTATCAACTGGAGCAAAAGCCTCAAGATTCTCAACGTTAGCAACTGGGGCTTTCAAACGCAAACTCGGTGACCATCCTTGTTCCGCACGAGGAAAAAGAATAGGATATTGTAACGGCATATAAGATGAATGCAATTTACTAACTCTGTGCGGTGTACCATCTTTGCTTCTAATAATGACATCAAATTGTGATGATACTTGATCAGTATCACACAAAATAGCCCCCAAACAGTTGGCAGATGGTACATCATAACGTTTGTTTGAACCATGATTGTAAAGCCGAATTTGAAAATTTGGAACCTCCGTATGGCCACACATATCCTTAGCCATACGAAAAAGTTGGACATATTCATTAACCTCATCTAACATTTGTGTTAATGATGATACTATATCAGTGGCTAAACCGGATGTATCTAAATTCTGGAAAAATCTAAGACGATTTGCCACCTCATTTTGTCCATCAAAAATATACATTTGCAGGAAACGTGGGACATCACCAGGTAAAGGGCATACAGAACCAAGCCAGTGTGACACTTGGCCTGCAACCTTAAACACATATGGTGCACCACCTTGATTTATTTCCTCATTTATTTTTGCGCCAAATGAGGTCATAGAAAACATTGCATTATAAGCTCGTATATTGCTCATAAACTCGGAATTTAAAAACAACTCTTTTAAAACTTGTGGGGGTTCAGAAGGGTATGGCAATTCAACTTTTCCACCACGACAACAACGGTTATAACGTGGTCGAGCGCTAACAGGATAACCTGTTAGACGCTCTTCTAACCAAAAAAGCGCTCCACAAAATTCACAGATTTCTGTGCAGTCACCAAAATCAATATAAAAAGGCAAAACTGTTATTGTATTCTCATTTGTAATTATGTCAGTATTTAAATCAGACATAACAGTTTCAGTGCGTTGACGCCGTCGCAACATCGTATTTCTGTATGATATTTGTTGACGACTTGGTGCCAAGAGAGGTCAATCTGATGTCGAAGAAGAACCAACATCAGACTGTAAAGGTGATGAATGTGCACCTGAGGTAGACGCAACATCAACGCGTCGTCGCTTTGATCTTGAGGACTGATAGTAAACAGGCAGCAATAAAATACCTCATATATGATATATAAACAGTATCATTATAACATATATGTATGCAGACCCATTTAAGCCTAATTCTAAATCACTATTTTGAAAATACCTAGAAAGAATTCAACTATCATAAACCATGAGTCCTAAAACAAATTTTTTAATCAACCTTATTTGCTTTCTTAATACTGTCACTAACCCATTTAAAACACTATATCCTCAGGTGGCAAGAAAGCACCAAAACAAATCTAAATACCATTCGCTTATCCTAACTTACTACCTGTTTTCAATTTTACTTACGTACGCTAAAGTATCGTACTTAACACCTAAGAAAATATGAATTGATACACTAAATATAAACACACACTCATAGCAAAACGCGCACACTCTTCACACATGATTCCTATAATAACCATACTAAAATCAGCTTGTGAAAATCCCATTAATTAAACCAAGATGATATAAAACAGGCTTAAATTCGCATTACCAACCTATTAACTAAATTCTTCCTGTTTTATACACACTAAACTATTATGATATGTGCTCACAATGACATTCAAACAACCACCTCATAACCTCTTTGCCACTAAAAACCAACACCCTATGAAATGAGTGGGTTGTAAAAATATGACACCTCAAAGTAAATGCCATGAGAAACACTCACAATTATCTGCCTTCCATTTCAAAATATTAGTCGCATCAGCTAACCTCAGATTGGACACCAGTCCCTAAATCCTGTGCAGGTCTAAAACCTCCTGAACAGAAGCAACAGAACGGTGCCACTCCCAAGACAAAAACATCTCTGCGTTTGATGACTGATCTCTGTCCTAAATCATACAGTCACTGTGCTTTTCAAGCGCAAAGGATTTAATTGGATGGTTTTGGGCTCGCACATGTAAGAGATGAACATCACACCAATACTCAAACAAACCCACCAAGCCCACCTCCTAGCACCAGCCACAGGCAGACATGATCAATTCTTGCAAGCCACTTCAATTCAGGCGCACAGACTCTGACAAAACGCTGTCTTAACAAAAACGCCATGTCTGTATTTTTTAAACATCTCAGCAGGACATATTAGGCATTTTGTTAGAAACACATTGCATTTGCATTTAGCGCCCCGGTTCCGCTGCTACTGCAGGCTTTACGCAATCAATTGATTAGAACTCCCTTTCCTTTTGCTTCTCGTTTGATTCGCCATTAGGGCTGTACACGAGCCGAGTCGAGCCGAGCCAGGCCCAGCTCGAGCTCGAGCTCGAACTTAAACCGAGCCAGCTCGGCTCGGTTCGTTTTTCTGGTCGAGCTGAAAAGTCGAGCTCGAGCTCGGCTCGTAAATGTTCGAGCCGAGCTCGAGCTGGCTCGAGCCAGCTCGTTATATTTTTTTTATTATTTTTTTTATTTTTTTAGAAATATTTATTAAATAAAAAACAAAAAAATTACACATAATCATGTATTTTTTTTTTTTTTTTTTAAGTTATGGTTTATTTATTATGAAAAGATGGGGTAGATAGGTAGCATGAGCGGGATTTTCAAATTTTGAATTTTAGAATTGGGTTTGGAGTTAAAATATATTAGTTTCATCTATATATTAATAACACATACACAAGCCTGAGTCGAGCCATATGTCGAGCCATCGAGTCGAGCCACGAGTCGAGCCATCGAGCCGAGCCACGAGCTGAACACCCCTGGCTCGAGCTCGGCTCGATTACAAAACGAGCCAGCTCGGCTCGGCTCGAAAACAAAACGAGCCTCTTCGAGCCGAGTTTTTTTCGAGTTTTTTTCGAGCGAGTTTCGAGCGAGCCTCGAGTCGCGAGATTTTTGTACACCCCTATTCGCCATGTTGTACCAGTACTTACTCCCCCCCCCCTTTACCACTTTATTCGTACATGGAATCGGGGGAGAATGGAATTAGGTTATGCTTAAAGTTCTAACAATTCACTTTCAACTGTATCAAAACACTCATACACCAAAAATAATTCACACATTAAAAACTAATCTATGTTTATTATCCTACTCTTTAATAACTGCCTAAAACATTTACAAAAATATAATATAAACTATATCACATATCAAATAAAACAGATTAAAGACAGCAACATACCGGCATAAACAACAAGTAATCTGAAATCAAGACCAAAATCTGCAACAAATAAACATTGACTATCAGTTGAATGAGTATAACAATAATCAGTTTAACTTCAGTTTTTAAAGCATAGTGCAATCTCATAAGCAAGCTAAAATTTTCAAACAGACCATAACTCATGTTTGCGTGCTAAATTAACCACGACACTTATTTACGCCCTCTCACCTGAACGCGCAAATACTCAATTGTCGCTTTGCTTACACTCGCATACATACACACACCCGACTACCTAAATAAGTCTAGGCGCCGATCATGAGCTAATGCCAACGCGCCTGCATTAGCCACTTAGTCACTTAAACGCCTTTCGCATACAGACACACACCCGCCTGCCTAAATAAGTCTAGGCGCCGATCATGAGCTAATGCCAACGCGCCTGCATTAGCCTTGAACACTTAGTCGCTTAAACGCCTAAACGTTTGCATAAGCCAACACATTTTAACAAAAACATTTATCTTAACTTAAATGAACACCCAGTTTTTTATTTCTTTTAAAACCATCTATATATTATAACATACAGCCTACAAAAACCAAACAAAAACATTTATCTTAACCTAAATGAACACCTAGTTTTTTATTTCTTTTAAAACCATCTCTATATATTATAACATACAGCCTAGCAAAACCAAATTTTCGTGAAAATCAAATCAGTTGTGCCAGACAACCCAAAAACAGGTGCAAATAAAATCAGTTAAGCTACACAACCAAAAAAAAAAATTGTTAAAAACCAACATCCTACACAAACAATCTAAAAGCTTTTAACAAAACACCTTAAAATCCTGGTAAACACATTAAATCTGATATAAATTTACACGTGACAAACAAAATGAGCTAAAAACGCCATGTATAATCATCATAACAACAAACAATAACAAAATAAGCCAAAATTTAACTTAACACTCACATGCAAATAAACAAAAAACCCATCACTTTTTTTTAAAAACCACCAAACCAGACGCATATTTAATCAAAAAATGAAGATAACAGACACAAAAAACTACATATAATTAGTATGACAAAACAATAGCTTCACCTCTTCAAAGTCGCCGATGAAGAGTTAAGAGGACAATGCAACCAAATTTGATCATATAACATGCAGATGGGTTTTATATGCAACTTTTATTTATAATATAAGTCAACCAAGTGGAAAACAAATGGCTAGCACATGCACCGGACACGTGTCCAGCACAATTTAAAAAAAAAAAAAAATTTAACAACCCCCAATAAAGAATCGAACCCGGGCCACTCAATAATAAGCCTTCTACGAAACCACCAGGCCATCAGAGCAGCATCTTATATGAATTACAAAACATTATTACTTATGCGTTTAAAATTATACCCCTTTTTGATTTTACTGTTCAAATCCGAAGACATATTATTATAGTATAATTTATAGTTTAATATCCTTAATTAGAATTAAACTAAACTTTATGGATTATTAAAAATTAAAACCAAATTTTAAGGTGTATTATTTGAAATTCAATAAACTTGAGGGATCTTTATTACAAATTCAAAAATAAACTTTCAAAATGAGATTTCTCAGGTTTTTGTTAAAAAAAAAAAAGCCTTCTCAAATCCGAGAGGGGGGTCCCACCTGGGGCAGAGGTTATGAAGCTAAAATGGATTAAAAAACGAATATGAGTGGCGTTGGTTCGACTCGAATGAAAGACGGGGTTTTACCGATTATTCCACTGTCATGCATTCGGACTGGTTTCCACACATCAGGGAGAGCCAAGCAGGGGCGGACCTAGTAGCTTACTAGGGGCCGCGCCCGTTGCTCCTGAAAAACGCCCGCGTAGTGGGAATTTTTTTTTTTTTTACGATTTTTCAAAAACGTTACTACTGAAATAGAATTTACGTTGCTACTAAAATTTAATATACGTTACTACTAAATGAAATTATACGTTACCACGTTACGTTACTCGAAAAAATATTTACCGAACTCGAAAAATTTAACTAATCTAATACCTATCCTACAATACTAAGTTACTAACCCAATAATATACATGTAATCTTAAGTATTCTTAACCCAATAGGCCAATAGTCCAAAGACCAAAGCCCACGCTTTTCCCTAACCCAAGTCCAAAGACCAATGCCCACCCTTTTGGTTAGTTGATTTGTGAAAAAAAAAAACACATACAGCAGCAGCAGCTCGACAGACAGCAGCAAGAATCTGATTTTCACTTTCAACCAAACCCTAACCCAGCTGCTCCCCTGCCTCCGCCGCCTGTCACCGGCCTCCGCCTCTGCTGTCCTGCAATGCAGCGGCTCTGCAGTAAGTTTTTTTTTTTTTTTAACTTATTGTGTTAATTAGCTTTATTATCTAGTTATTTACATATAGTTGAATGTTGATTATGTGTTTTAGGTTGAATGCTTGATTAGTTGATTGTTATAATTGATTATATTGTCTTTGATTAATTGATTAGGTTTGCGATTATAAAGATGAAACCACGTTCTAATACTAAACAAGCACTTATTAGCAATTTGTTTAAAAGAAAAGCCCCCGGAAAAAATTGGTTCAAGTAATTCGCCAAATATTGAAAATAAGGATGATGATGATGATGTTGGTAATAATGATAACGATTTGCAAACGGATGATGATGTTGCTAATAATGTTGCTAACGATATGCAAACGGATGATGATGATGCTACAACTTCAATTCCAGTTGTTCCTAATCATTCGGCTTCATTCGCGAGGTCATATATAGATTTGAATGATCTTCCTTCAGATCCCGCTGATAGACCACCCATTTATAGCTATCACCCTAATCAAATAGATGACATAAGAAGAGCATATCTTGTGAAGAAGGCTTTTCAACCACGAGGTCATCAATTTAAATGGACACAATATGGTAAGGAACGGAGACGATTCAACATAAAATGGTTTGAACAGTATGATTGGTTAGAGTATAGCCCTACAAAAGATAAATCATATTGCTTACATTGTTACTTGTTTAGTAATAGTGTTGGTAATCAAGGTGGAAGAGATACTTTCACAAGTGGAGGCTTTTCTTATTGGGCTAAACCGAAGGCCTTTAAAGATCATGTTGGGTTACAAAATAGTTTACATAATAAGGCGAGGCAAAAATGTGACAATCTTATGAACCAAAAGGGATCATTTCATGCACAAGTCAAGAAGCATACCGAGGAAGAAAAGATTGCAAATCGGTATCGATTGATGGGTTCTGTTCGTAGTGCTGGATTTTTATTGCAAAACTCTTTACCATTTCGTGGCCACGATGAATCGGAAACATCTACTTCTAAAAGTCTTTATCTTGCGGTTTTAAAGTTGATTAGTGAGAACAACCCGGATATTGGTAAGTACACATTAGAGAATGCAAAAAAGAATAATAAGTTGACAGCTCCATCAATACAAAAAGAGATTATCGATTTCTTTGCAAAAGAAGTAACCAAAATGATTTGTGAAGAAATTAAAGAAGATGTGTTTGGTTTGTTGGTAGACGAGTCTAGTGACGTGTCTTTAATGGAACAAATGGCCGTAGTTGTGAGATATGTTGACAAACTCGGAGTTGTTAAAGAGAACTTGAAAGTCGATTCAGTGAGGTATCAACAACTTTGATAGATAATATGTCGGGTTTAAATCCTTGTGATTCGTTTTCTAAGTTTGACATACCTAAGATCCTAGCATTTTGTGAGATGTATCCGAATGATTTTAGTGAAGAGGAAAGAGGATGCCTTTCGGGTGATCTTTCGGTATTTTATCACACATTAAAGGAAGATGAAAAATTTGCAAAACTAAATGGAATGTGTGATCTTGCTCGTGTAATGGTGGAAACCGAAAAACATAAAACTTTTCCTTTGGTTTATCGGGCGTTGAAGTTAGCATTAGTTTTGCCGGTTGCAACCGCAACCGTTGAGAGGTGTTTTTCTAATATGAAGCTTATCAAGACGGATTTACGCAATAGAATGGGTGAGGACTATTTGAACAATGCTTTGATTTGCGCGGTTGAAAGAGACACTTTTGATAAAGTCAAAGAAGATGATGTAATGGCTCGATTTCAAGCTTTCAAGAACCGAAGGGGCGAAATCTATTAGGTATGTGTCTAAAATTATCTATTATCATGTTGTTATCTTTATTTCCTTTACATTGTATGAAACTATGGCGAAATTTTTTTTTTGAACGTTGCTACTGAAAAATATTTCTAGATCCGCCACTGGAGCAAGGGGCAGGCAATGGTTGAGTAGTCGACCTTGACCACAACGTCCGGTGTCAGGGTGTTTGACACATTGTTTCTTGCTATTTAAAAAAATGGATTAAAGAGGAATTAAACTAAAAGACTTATTAAATCCTAAAATAATGATTATGATTTGAAATGAAAATGATATAAATAAATAATGCTTAATTTATATCAAAATTAATTGAACGATGATTATGGATATGTTTGACAATGAACTTTTAAGGGTTTCAAGCTTTTAAGAAAAAATTTCTACTTAATAAAAAGCTTTATTTGTTTGAAAGAGCTGCAAGCTTCTAGGTTATGAGAAAAAGCTTTATAGTGAAAAGCTATTAGTACTAGCGTTTAAGAAAAAACTCCTACTAGTTACAAGCTTTTAATGAGTAAATTACACAAATACCCATTTTGTTGTAAAAATAAAATAAAAACTTTTCTTACAAGCTTTTAATTATGCCCATTTTGGTCATTTTATACATTTTATTAAAATATCTATATTATATTATTAAGAAGGAGTGATGTACCATTTAGTAATTTGCATTTCCGTATAACTTAAAAAGCAACATGTACAACATATTTAAGCAAAAAATTTAAGGGTATTATGGGAATGTTAGTGACAATTAAGACATTTTGGAGGCTATGATAGTAATTTTGTGTTTTGTTTTTACTTAAAAATTAAAATCTCATCCCCATAATATTCTTCCACCTTTCACCTTCCAAGAAATCAATGATCCATTGATGAAAAATTATTGTTTCAATTTAATTTGATGACACTTTGTGACACCCGGCATATTTGGCTTAAACATTTTAGTAACATCTAAGTCTACCTTAGCGGGAAACGTTTATAAACGGACTTAACTAGGTTAGTTGAGTCGGGTTAAGTTAGGATTGTCCAAGGTTCAATGATCTGAAGGATCATTGGGAGTCATTTTGGGAATACACTAGTACCGGGTCCTGTTGTTGGTGACATTACATAAACTAATTAAGTGTATGTGTAGATTATGGGTCGTGTGGTGGATTATATACATAGATGTGTTTAAATGATGTGTAGATGATTATCCATGCTTAAATATGTTAAGCATAGACTAAGGTTGCATGCTCATATGTTAAGGTGCGTTAAAATGCGTTAAACACGACAAACTGGAAAACTAGATAAACATAGGTTCTGGTTCGACCACTTCGAGTGGTCGAAGGTGGAATTGTGTCTTGGTTCGACCCTTTGAAAAGGGGCGAACCTGGGATATGGAATTTGAAGAATTTCATTTGACCAAGTCAGGGTTCATTCGACCCTGTGAAAGGGTCGAAGGAGGCTACCTTCGACCACTGATAGGGGGCGAAGGTAGGATAGTATAAATACCAAACTTTGTCATTTTTCACCATTTCACAAACCCTAACCGTCTCAAAACACTTTCAAACGATTTTAATCACTAAGGAAAGAGTTTTTGCTCTTCTTTTTCATAATCTAACCTATCTACAACATCTAAACAAGAATCCAAGGTGTGTTCTTAATCCTAAATCTTTTTAAGGCATTTTAATCCGTTTTTATCTAACTCTAAATGTCCAGATATGTTCTAAGGAAGATTTTATCAATAAAAACCTTTTAAACATCTTTCTAAACCTAAACCCTATCATTAAACATAGGATTTGTATCAATAAACATATATTAATTATGTGTTATGTGATGTTATGTGTTGTTTAATGATTTGCTGCTGTTCTAATGCTAGAAACATGACCTAAGGTTGCTATTGATATTGGTTTATTGTTGTTTAGGGTTACAATTAGATAGATGGTGATATTATGGGTATTTTGGGGATTTTATGAAATCTAGGGCTTTTGCATGTTAAGTTTTATTAATAAAATGAATGGGGGTTTTCGATTACAAGATAAACTGAACATTTGTAGATGATTATAGGTTGGTATTAAAAAGTTTCCAAATTGGGTAAAGATTTCATGCATGATGTGACATTTTCATAATTTTGCCATTTTGGGAAAGTATTAAAACAAGCTGGTTTTGGGGCAAAATTGGTGGGGTTTTGTAGGGATATGTTAATCATACTTGACTGCTGTGTTTGAGGATGTTTCGAATGTGTTTGAAGCGTTTTTAGGAAAATTTATACAACAGGGGCGAACTTGGACTCATTCGACCAAACGAATGGTCGAAGGAGTGATTCCAGGGTCGAACTTGGGATGTGTTTGGGCGAACCTGATAAAACAGTCGAATGAGAAATCAAACAGTCGAAAGTGGCAAAACGGGCGAAGGAAACTTAAAAACGGGCGAAGGAAACTTAATCTGACTGGTTCGACCGTTCTGATGCAGAAATGAGATTTTTGATACAAACTAAGTGTTTTATGCTTGAACCTTGTATGTAATCTATGTGTACTTGATTAGTTAGGGTAATGAGTCACCAACGGGATGTCAGGTCGGTCTAGTGTGTCGGTTGAACATTTAAACACGTTTTAAACATACTTGGTTACGATCTGGACAATCAGGGACTAGATAACCTTATGGTTATTAGTCGGAATACTTATGTGAACATTTTGATAGATCTCCGGTAGAGGGATTATCAAGGGCTTAGCATTTTACTAGTAACCGAAGAACGCTATCTAAGGTGAGTTCACGGCCCCACTTTTACAAGCTTTAACTTTTGGGGGAGAAAACATGCGCTAAACTATTTTGGTAACATATGTCATACTATGGTTTTAACTTGTATTGCTATACGATCTTTGGAAGTCCCGGGGGAAACCATGAATGTGCGGGGATGCACAACGGGGGAAATGTGGATAGATCTATTGGGCGTGACCTGCCCCACTCGACGGCTTGGAGGGCCGGGCGGGTGCATGTTGTCTCGAACTTTACTAAACATGCTGAACATATTCGGGCTGCTTAAACATATGCTAAACATTGCTAAACGTGTCCGTTAATGGTTTCCAATCGTAGTAGTAATAAAACATACGCCTAGCTAGCGTACTTGGTGACATTGGTATAGTATAGACATGGTAACGTTTTGGTAACTTTGGTAACTTATTGAACAAACCTGTGAACTCACCAGCATTATATGTTGATGTCTTTTTGGCATGTTTTTCTCAGGTCGCTAAGGTAGCAACACTGGACTAGGCGCACGAGTCTGCATGGCGTCTAGGCTTAGTTTCATGTTTTGAATAAAGTTGTTAAAACATTGTCTTACATGGTTTTGTATCTGGTTTAATGCTTCCGCTACGATTTTGATAATTTGAGAAACTATGTTTGGGTTTTACGTATTCATATAGTGTTGTTTATTGTGACCGTTGACTTGGATCCTGGTTTGTCATGCGCCTCGCGGTAAAACTCCGCAAGTGGAAATTTGAGGGTGTGACACACTTGTAGAGTTTTCACAAAATATATTCTACACTAAGCTCCCCTATATTTGCCCAGTGTCTACTCTAATCACTTGCAAATTGACAAATTTTATGAGCAACGTAAAAGTAATAAACTCGACAGATATATACTTCAAATATAAAACTATTATACTAATCCATGTTTGTTTTCTTAGGCTTTCAATTAGATGCTTGCCTTTGTTCGGGTTAGATTTGAAGCATGTTTCAACATGTGTTTTCAAAACATTTTTTCACAAGTAAAATAATAAGGAAGTCGTTGCCATAAAAGAGCACACAATCTAAAAAAAACTATAAATACTTGAATAGTAAAAACACTATGACAGAAGATGCACAATATGTGACAACATGAAATATGATGACAGAAGCTACGAAGCACAGACGAGCCGAAGACAAGGGCCAATCAATCAGCAGCATGGCTATAACAACATGAGGTAGGACTAACTAAGGACGAAAATAAAAAGTCCACGAAAACTAATATAGATATATATACACACACACACACACACACACCCAACGCGTCACAAGGCAAGACGAGAGAGGGAAAAAATGAAAATCGTCACACAAAGGGGACGATGGGGGTAGAGGATCAATGGGGCAACTACAAATCCACGATGTGGTAGCTGTGTAGCGATAGTGAGACATAGGATAGAGAATAAGAAAGAGAAAAGAAGAATTATACTTATTATCATTAGTTTT
Organism: Ambrosia trifida; assembly: GCA_028751855.1. Classification (NCBI taxonomy): domain Eukaryota; kingdom Viridiplantae; phylum Streptophyta; class Magnoliopsida; order Asterales; family Asteraceae; genus Ambrosia; species Ambrosia trifida. Next base: position 100,509,904 of record CM054123.1, on the reverse strand, counting down.
GTTATTATAAAGTCGGGAATATTATGCAGGAGTATGCGCACTTATAGTATATATTCCACACTAGACTTTTGTCCGCGTTTACACGCGGTTCACCAACGTACAATTATTTTGAGTGGTAAGACGTAAAAAAAATATAGTAGAAATATTTTATTAAAATTTAAAAGAAACCAACACACATTTTATTCAAATATCATTAAATATTTCTTTATACACCTGCATTTTTTGTTTTAGTCTTCACCTTTCCATCAGCATCAAGTATAAGTAACTTCACACATGTCCTGCTTTTAACTCTTGACAGTGCGACATAATGCTGGCCATTTGAGAATACAGGGTCTCTTAAATACAATCCAACTTTCGATAGAGACTGTCCTTGGCTTTTATTGATGGTCATTGCGAAATTAGACTTCAAGATCAAATGCACAAATTTTCAAAATAATAGCTGATTTTTTTTTTAAAAAAAATGAGAAGTTAAAATGAAAACAGTCTCGTTTGACTTTTAAGGCCTTATAAATTATAGGAGCCATGTTTAATGATTAAAAGTAACCAATGAAATTAAGTCAGAGATGATGTAACAATAAGTTGTGTAAAAAATAAATGAAAAAATGAATAGGTAAACAAACTTTATTACCGAAAATAAATATACATAATTGATTATATAAAAGATAAAACAGGCGTATTAATTGTGATGAAAAAAATTCAAATTTAACTTTGTTTATAAATGTACTTATATATTATTAATAATTTCGTGTTTAAAGGTTGTTAATGAAATGGTAATCATAATTATTAACATTAGATGTTTCCAATATTGTGTAAATCATGATAAATGCTACATATACGCTAAAAATATTAATGTGACAAATCAAAGAAATTAAGCATTTATTTTGTGTTTAAATGTCTTTAATTTTAAAAACCGGCTTTTTTTTTTAATTTTGATTTTGAATATTTAAAAATAAAGTAATTCAAATAAAAATAGGCGTATTAATTATGATGAAAAAATTCAAATTTAATTTGTTTATAAATGTATTTATATATGATTAATAATTTTGTGTTTAAAGGTTATTAATGAAATCGTAATCATAATTATTAACAGTAGATGTTTCCAATATTGTGACAAATCAAAATAGTAATGTGACAAATCAATTATACGCTAAAAAATAGTAATGTGACAAATCAAAGAATTAAGCATTTATTTTGTGTTTAAATGTCTTTAATTTAAAAAATCAGTTTTTTTTAAATTTTGAATTTGAATGTTTAAAAATAAATTTATAAATGTATTTATATAATTTTATGTTTAAAGGTTATTATTGAAATGTGACAAATCAAAGAAATTAAGCATTTATTTTGTGTTTAAATGTCTTTAATTTTAAAAACCGGCTTTTTTTTTTTAATTTTGATTTTGAATATTTAAAAATAAAGTAATTCAAATAAAAATAGGCGTATTAATTATGATGAAAAAATTCAAATTTAATTTGTTTATAAATGTATTTATATATGATTAATAATTTTGTGTTTAAAGGTTATTAATGAAATCGTAATCATAATTATTAACAGTAGATGTTTCCAATATTGTGACAAATCAAAATAGTAATGTGACAAATCAATTATACGCTAAAAAATAGTAATGTGACAAATCAAAGAATTAAGCATTTATTTTGTGTTTAAATGTCTTTAATTTAAAAAATCAGTTTTTTTTAAATTTTGAATTTGAATGTTTAAAAATAAATTTATAAATGTATTTATATAATTTTATGTTTAAAGGTTATTATTGAAATGGTAATCATAATTATTAACTTTAAATGTTTCCAATATTGTGTAAATCATGATAAATGTTAATTATACATTAAAAATAGTAATGTGAAAAATGAAAGAATTGAGCATTTATTTTGTGTTTAAATGTATTTAATTTTAAAACCCGGATTTTTTTTAAAACTTTAATTTTGAATGTTTGAAAATAAAGTAATTCAAATGAAAATAGGCGTATTAATTGTGATGAAAAAATTCAAATTTAACTTTGTTTATAAATGTATTTATATTTAAATATGATTAATAATTTTGTGTTTGAAGGTTATTAATGAAATGGTAATCATAATTATTAATATTAGATGTTTCCAATATTGTGTAAACCATGATAATTGCTAATTATACGCTAAAAATAGTAATGTGACAAATCAAAGAATTAACATTTATTTTGTGTTTAAATGTCTTTAATTTTAATAAACAGATTTTTTTAAAATTTTTATTTTGAATGTTTAAAAATAAATTAATTCAAATGAAAATAGGCGTAATAATTTTGATGAAAAAAATGCAAATTTAACTTTGTTTATAAATGTATTTATATTTATATATTATTAATAATTTTGTGTTTAAAGGTTATTAATGAAATGGTAATCATAATTATTAATATTAGATGCTTCCAATATTGTGTAAATCATGATAAATGCTAATTATACGCTAAAAATAGTAATGTGACAAATCAAATAATTAAGCATTTATTTTGTGTTTAAATGTCATTAATTTTAAAAACCGGATTTTTTTTTTAAATTTTGATTTTGAATGTTTGAAAATAAAGTAATTCAAATGAAAATAGGCGTATTAATTGTGATGAAAAACTTCAAATTTAACTTTGTTTATAAGTGTATTTATATTTATATATTATTAATAATTTTGTGTTTAAATGTTATTAATGAAATGGTAATCATAATTATTAACATTAGATGTTTCCCAATATTGTGTAAATCATGATAAATGCTAATTATACGCTAAAAATAGTAATGCGACAAATAAAAGAATCAAACATTTATTTTGTGTTTAAATGTCTTTAATTTTAAAAACCGGATTTAAAAAAAAATATTTTGAATGTTTAAAAATAAAGTAATTCAAATGAAAATAGGCGTATTAATTGTGATGAAAAAAAATCAAATTTAACTTTGTTTATAAATGTATTTATATTTATATATGATTAATAATTTTGTGTTTAAAGGATATTAATGAAATGGTAATCAATAACATGAGCATGGGAAATATTAATGAGCAACTAAATAAAAAAGATTAGAAACTCTTACCGTGAGGTTTTACCGTCTCTGGGATTGAAGCTAATAATCGCCCGTCCTGTATATCGAGATGAAAAAACTCATGTATTAAATGATGAAAGCATGAATATATTTAGATAATAGGTAGCTGTATCAAAATCAAGAAAGATCATAATATTTATTCTTTTTTAGGTTTTCAAACATTGTCCATACATTTGCATACGAAACATTTCCATACGTGCTTACCTGAAAGTCTAAATAAAATGACATTATTTAAATAATTAATTCATATAAATAAGCAAACATGAAACATCAAACAAAAGAAAAATCAAGCCCAAGAACAAAATTTCAAACAAACTGTTTGATTATAAAAACTAACTAAAGATTTCAAAATAAAAAATCAAACCTTGATATCAGAAGCATGTAAGCAACAGTCGCTCGGGTACAAATCTAAAACAAATGGATATACGATACATACAAAAATAAAAAAAGTAGGCTTCTTTACCATGATCAAATATAAACGAATGTGAACCAATTAACACTTGCACTAAACAAACCATTGATTATTTTCCTTTAAATTGCCGTCTTTACGCCTTGGATCCACAATAACACACAATACATACAGATTGAAACCTAAATCATTAAAATCAGTAAAAAAAATATAAAGACACAAAAACATTAATCGCCAAAAACAAATGAAGATATAAGATATCAGAAAGAAACATAGATGAAATAAAAAAGAAACGTAGGAGAAGCGATAGACGAGCAATGATTGTGTTACAGGAGAATGGAATGATAATACCTTGAAGAATGATCGCCAAGGATGGAGAATGATCGGTTGCTTCGTTTGATTGTTTTAAGGTTTAGAAGAGGATGGAGAATGATTTGTTATGAGGATGATTAGTTTTTTAGGAATGATAATATGCTTGACCAATTTTTACCAAAATAATCATTCAATTACCAAAACAATGTTTAGGAAAGTTATTAAAACACCTTGATCGATTTTGACTAAATTAATAAATGATTTTCGATTTAAAAAAAAACGAAAATTTTATAAATTTTCACAAGGTGCCATGTGGCTTAATGAGAGGAGGAGAGAGAATTGAACTTGCAATGTGGGAGTGTCATGTGTCACACATTGCTTTTAAATATTAGATGTATAGATAGATATAGATTTCATTGGTTCTATATATGTTGGCGTCTCCCGCCGCAACGCGCGGGCTATCCGACTTGTATTTAAAAAGCTTCCGGCTACCAGCCAGTTTTACCAAACATACCCTATATGTCTTCACCCGGGTAATAAAAACATATCGGTGAGACTAATTTAAAATGTTTCGTAAAATCTATAGCGCTACAACGTATTTGTTTCTGTTTTGAAGTATGATTTTATTTGCTATTTTTATAAGTATAATCAATTTTTATTATCGCTATTCAATAAACATTATATCTTTATGACATCAGCATTTTTGAATTTTTCTTAGACCATGTACCATGTAGGATTTAAGTAAAAATAATTAATAGAAATGTTCATATTTTTTAGTAAAATATATGTGGTAAAAAAATTACAGACCGAAAAACAAAGCCAAACCAATGATGCAGCAACTTAAGTGCCGAGTCCACAGTTAACTATAAACACACTACTTTTTCTCATCTACTAATCATTGAAGATTTCATTCCTTAAGTAACAGCTGTTGGAACACATGTACTACAACAATAAACCAAACATTCGCTCAGAACCTTAAATGTCTTGATCACACCTACTGTATGTTACTGATCATAGATTTTGTAGTTAATGTGATTTCTTTGATCTCATGGGTAACGATTACGATTCTAATCCCTTCGCTGGAGAGGTATTCAATCTAATAACCAACCATTCTTGTTTTTAACTTGTGAGCATGCATTTTATGACCATGAATGGTTTCGTTTACTCGGTTAGGACCTGAGCGCCAAGGAGAAAGACCTCGAAGCCAAGGAGGCCGAACTGAATCAGCGTGAAGAGGTGTTACTTATTCTGTGTCTTATAATAGTGATTTTTAATTTTTTATATGCACATTATAAGTTTCTGTCATCATTGTTTGTATAGGAATTAAAGAAGAAGGAAGACACTGTCACTGTCACACGAGGTAATTTCACTATTTATAAATTAAATTTGCTTTGCTAAATGTGGGATTTACTGGGTATGGTTGGTTGGTTGGTTGGTTGGTATAAATTAAATTTGCTTGAATCGATATTAACTTATAAGTTTTGCAGGCGGAATTGTTGGAGAAGAAAAAAACTGGCCACCATTTTTTCCTCTGATTCATCATGACATTCCAACAGAAATCCCTGTTCATTTGCAAAGGACACAGTATGTTGCATTCACAACAATGCTCGGTACGTAAATTGAAAAATGTTGTAATGCAATAATTAGGAGTGTTTGACAGAAAGGAACGGAATTGCAAACGGTCAGGTGGAAGCAAAGGGGCCTAAATGTGTTGTAACATTTTAGATAATGTCCCTTTTTAGAAGCACGTTAACACATATAAACTAAACCGATTATTTCAGATATAGACGACGTACTTATGATATTTTCTAATTGGAGGAGCTGGGCGTAAGTGACAAGATTTTGTACAATATGATATTTTTTTTCAGGTATTAGTGTATGCCTCATATGGAATCTTGTAGCAGTCACTACGGCTTGGTTTGAAGGCGCAGGTTTACAACTGTCATGTTCACACAATGCTTAACTCCTAAAATTTGAACATCTTAAGCTTGACTAATGTTTTCTGGTTTCCCAGACTCGGAAATTTGGTTTCTTGCCGTTATCTATCTCGTAAGTGGGATTCCTGGTGCTTACATTTTGTGGTATCGGCCATTGTATCGCGCTATGAGGTATGATCTTGAGGCTTTTATGTTACTAGATATATGATGTAGTCTTTAAAGTTTAAAACAAAATCTTAGCTATCGTTGATTGTATTGTATGTATACATCTTTTGTTGCTGTTCTGTCAACAGGTCCAATGGTGCTTTGATGTTTGTATTCTTTTTCTTCACATACGGTGTAAGTTGTTTCTAGTTTTGTATTTCCAATATGTTTCTGGTTTGTTTTCAGTTTCACCTATGATAATATTGTGCGTGCAGTTCCACCTATTCTTCTGTGTTTACGCCTCTATTGCCCCTCCTCTGATCTTCGAGGGGGAATCTCTCACGTAAGTTTTCATTGATTCATGTTATGTTCTTCATGGTTTTGATATTTGGATCAACAACTACGAGTAATGCTGCTTAACTTGTATTTGGATTTCACAGTGGGATTTTGCCCGCACTTGATATTTTACCGGTTAATGGTCTGGTTGGAGTAAGTTCTTAACCTTTTTCTTTCCATTAAATATTCACATTGCACGAATACGCGTAACAATAAACACGTTTGTTTGCATTTGCAGTGTGTGTATTTGATTGGATTCGCGCTCTTCGCTCTTGAATCATTGATAAGCTTATGGGTTCTCCAGGTTCTGTTATTCAACAACATACATAACTTGCTCTTGTTCCCTTGTCATAAATATTTTGTGTGCTATGTTGTTTATGTGCAGGATGTTTTTAGGTATTTTTGGAGCAGCGGAAGAGCTGAAGAGGCCAAGCGTGAAGTGAGAAGATCTCGTATGATGGTAGCATTAGGAGGACATGGTTAACCGTGGCCAAAAGGGGCCAAAGTTCAAGGTCTTTGTAGCGGGGTTTTAAATTGCAAGCTAGTTGATGAACCATATGTCTTTTTAGCTGAATTTTTCTCACTTGCTTCTTGAATTGTCTAATAAAATGTTCTATGTTTGCAAGTACTTAGTTTGTAGAATTTTTGGACTAAATTGCACTTTTGAAATAAATACCTAAGGAACCGTAACCTTCCTTTGAAGTTTAAGCTTCCCTATCTCTCCCTGAATTTATTTTATTTATGACAAGTGATTCAACAGTAATATTCACGTTATTAATTTAGTCTACGGTACTAGTTTACAATATAGTTTTTCTAGATAGACAGGAGGTTAAAGTAATTGTTAGGACAAAGAGGATTGGTGAAACTACTTTTGGAAACCTTAGTCTAATTCACTTCTGTCATTTTGGCTAAGTATAGAAGTACTGAAGAGAAGACAAGAAACTGCTAAAGAGAAGATATGAGAAGTGCTGAAGAAGAAACTTCATCAGAAGTTCTGAAGTCCAAACCAGACAAGTTCACTTCAGAAGTACTGAAGACAAACTACTCATCAGTAGTTTGTCATTCATCAGCACTAAGCATCAGATATTTTCCACCGCCTTTTGTATCAGTAGTTTATTGTTTATTATTACTTTTAGCTGTAATTGTTAGTTTCAATGTTGCAACTTGTGCAACTTGTTTCTGATGTTTCTGTACTTGCTTTATGGGCAAGATACATGTATGTAAACGTCTATAAATAGGAGGCTTCAACCTTCTATTTTAGACATTGATTTTAATAGAAAAATCCTTCAAACACTTTCACTGTTCTATTCCATTTCAGTATTTATTGTGAATCTGTCTAAGTATCTAATTCTCATTTACTGCTTAGATTCATAATAAATACTTGTCATTATTAGTTTCAATCATCAAGGGGGAGTACTAACTCCTCTTAAGTATAAAAAGTGTTGCTTTAACTTATACATTCCGCTGTGCTTACAATCTGATATACAAGAGCTTGCTAAACACTTAAGTGTCAAAGATAGCAAGTTCTTACTTAAACAAAGAGCATACTGATCCAACAATTGGTATCAGAGCATTGGTTTATCTGATCACATATCAATCTAATAAATTGAGAATCAGACACAAAGCTTTTATTGATACTCAATAAAAGATCAAAAGTTCACTTTTTATCAACATCCATCACTTAAAAGAGTCATCTGACAAATCAATACTCTTTAAAATGGATCCACATAATACTGGTTCTGCTACCAAACCTGCCATGCTTGTAAGAAATGAATACAACATATGGCAAAAGAGAATGGCACATACCTTGTCACAAACCAACACAGGTTGTTGGAGATCTGTGATATATGGTCCTCACAAACCAGCAAACATAAATCTTGAAACTAAAGTTGAGGTTCCTAAAGAACCAAAAGACTATACAGATGATGATTTCCTAAAACTTGAGCTAGATGCAAAATCATTCTCTATGTTGGCAATGGCTCTCCCAAATGAGATATACTCTGGCCTTTTACATTGTGAAAGTGCCAAAGAACTCTGGGATTGTCTTAAAGAACAGTTTGGAGGAACTGAAGAGGTGATTGCCAACACCAGAGAGATCTTAGCTCAACAATATGAGACATTTGCTCACATTAATGGGGAAACTTTAACTCAACAATTTGAAAGATTCTCCTCATTAATATCTGAGCTAAAGTTAAATGGTCAGACCTATACAACAGTATCTATGCTACATAGATTTTTAAGGTCTTTACTAGACAAATGGGAAACATACTCCATTGTTTTAAGATCCTCACCAGATTTTAGCTCCCTCACTCTTACAAAACTCCATGGGAGATTACTTACTTTTGAGAGAGAAATTGATCAAAAGAAGAAATTGCAATCATCTGGTAAAACTGCTGATGACTACCTACCAGGTAGTACAGCACTTTTGGGACAAGACTCACCAACTTGTTCCTATGGATCTTATGACAACATTGACATAACAACTGGGATCTCATCAGAAAGATCTTTCCCAGGTTATGACAATGATGACCAAAGTCAAACTGCTGATAATCTATGTTTTATCATGGATGATTTGAAAAACTTTAGCAGTGATGACTTAGAAGAAATGGACATTTTACACCAACTGGCCATGCTAAGCATTAAAACTAACAAGTTTTATAAAAGGTCAGGAAGGAAATTTCCAGGATTGACCAATAATACAAAAATTGGTTTTGACAAATCTAAACTGAGATGTCACAAGTGTCAGAAGTTGGGACACTTTGCTAGAGAGTGTAGAAACTCTAGCTTTAACCAATCACAATCTGGAAATAACTTTAACCCCAATTATAATAGGAATAATGGAACTCAAGGGAGTGCTCATTTTGTACAGGCACAAGCTCCTCAACAGCAATACATGCCACAAGTACAATATGTTCAAATGCCTGCTCAACAGATGCAGAGCCAACAATCAATCCCTCCCTTTCCAGCTGCTCAACAACCTCCACAGCCTCAACAACCCTCTCAACAAAGTCTTTTCACCTCAGGGTATGTTGACTGGAGCAGTCTCCCTTTTGACACCACAGAGTGCAATCCTGATGCAGACAACAAGGTGTTTGACATCAACTGGGGAGAACCAGACAATGGCAGAAAGAACTTTGCCTTAATGGCATTTGAAGGCTGTACTTCAAAATCTGCATTGTCACAGGTATCAAAAGAATCTTTGACAAAACTTTGCTCAAATTCTTGCAAAGAAACTTTTGCTCTCATAAGAGAGACAAATGTGCACTTACAAGGAAAAGCCAATGATTTAGAAAGAAAATACACTCAGATGAAGTGTGATTTAGAGAGAAAACTTACTGCTAAAACAAAAGAAGCCTCTAAATTAACTAACTCAGCTATTGAAACCCAAGCACAAATTAAAATGATGATAGAAGATCTTGGGAATGTCAGAAAAGAGCTTGCTGACACCAAGATCAGTTGTGAAAAATAGGTGGATTCTTGTAAGGGGTACCAGCTATTGCTAAACAAACAGAGTGCTTCAAATGTTAAGTTTGGCATAGGGTACCATCATGTTGAAACACCAACAGATTTCTCTCCCAAAACTACTGAAGATGGGAGAAAAATTGTTTCAAATGAAACTTCTGAAGGGAAAGACTGCACATCTTTCCATGAAAACTTTCTAAACAGAAATCCTGGTATTTTCAAAGAAAGTACTTCAGAAGTATTAACAAAATCTGACAACAAGCCATCAGTAGTTTCATCTACATCAGGAGTTGAGACCCTGAAAACTACTGATGAGCAAAATCTTTACACTAATGTCAGAAATTTGCCTTTAGATCAAAAACAAAAGGCAAAAGAGTGTGAAATTTGTGGTCTGTTCAACCACAAAACAGAGTTTTGTAGATACAGAAAAGGAATTCAGTTCAATCATAAAATTAAACAATAGGTTGTGGGAAATCAAATCAGAAATGATTATGAAAGAACCTTTAAACCCAAGAAACAACAACCTGAAAACACCTTTTCTCAGAAAAAGATAAAATCTCAACTAAAATCTTTTTCTCAAAATTCTTTGTCAGTAGTTAGACCTGAATCATCAGCAGTTTCACAAACTGCTGAGATTCAAAAACTAATGAACTTGGTACAACTACTGATGACCAAGGTTGATGGTGGTCCTGAAAAGGATACCACCATGGTTCTTAATGAAAAATCCATTGCCAAAAAGACATGGATTTCTCAATCTGGTCAAGAACAAACTGTAACTGTTCTCAAGAGCAAACCCAAAGCCAAACAGGCTTGGGTTCCTAAATCTAACTAATTTGTTATTGTGTGCAGAGAGTTTCCAGGGGCTTAAACAGCATATGGTATGTTGATAGTGGGGGCTCTATGCACATGACTGGATGCAGATACCTGATAAACAATTTTATCAGCCAAAGAGAAGGATCTGTATCCTTTGGGAACAATGCTAAGGGATATGTGCTAGGACATGGCAATGTCTCCTCTGGCAAAATACAGTTTGACAAGGTCAATCTGGTTGAAAACCTTGAATACAACTTGCTGAGTGTGTCACAAATGTGTGATAAAGGATATTCTTCCTTTTTCACAAAGACAACATGCAAGATCATCTCACCAGAAGGCCAGAAGTTGATAGAGAAGATCATTGAAGATCATACTTTGCTGATTGCCAAAAGATGTGGCAATGTCTATGCAGTGGACATTGAGAAAGACAAAGTATTGAACAACACTGCCTGTTTCTTCTCAAGGGCATCAACTTCAGAAACTGATCTCTGGCACATGAGACTTGGCCATGTGAACTTTAAAACCATAAATAAAGTCACAAAAATGGGCTTGGTCAGAGGTCTACCTTTGAAAGTATACCAGTGTCAAGAACACTGTGTATCCTGTTTAAAGGGAAAACAACATAAGTCCTCCTATAAGTCTATTGAAGAATCAAAAACAACTGCATGTCTTCAACTACTCCATATGGACTTATTTGGACCTGTCAAGATTATGAGCCTTGGTAAGAAGAAGTACTGCTTAGTCATCATTGATGACTACTCAAGATTCACATGGGTATTCTTCTTATTCTCCAAGGATGAGGCTGCTGAAATCATCAAGTTCTTCATTCTACAAGTGGAGAAACAATATTCTCTACCTGTCAAAACCATTAGAAGTGATAATGGGACAGAGTTCAGGAACAAAACTCTGGATGAATTCTGTTTGTCTAAAGGGATTATTAGACAATACAGTGTTCCCAGAACTCCTGAACAAAATGGTGTAGTAGAAAGGAAGAACAGAACCTTAATAGAGGGAGCAAGAACAATGTTAGCTGATTCTGGACTGCCCTTGTACTTTTGGGCAGAAGCAGTTAACACATCATGTTATGTTCAGAATAGAGTTCTTGTGGTCAAGAGACATTCCAAGACTGCCTATGAAGTTCTTCATGGCATGAAGCCCCTTATCTCCTTTTTCAGGGCTTTTGGGTGTCAATGTTTCATCTTGAACATCAAAGAATCTATTTCAAAGTTTGCTGCCAAAGTTGACTCAGGTTACTTTCTTGGTTACTCTTCAACTAGAAAAGCCTACAAGGTTTTTAATTCTCACACCAGGATAGTAGAAGAAACATTGAATGTCAAGTTCAATGAGTCAAAACATACTCTTATTCCAGCACATCCTGCTGAACTTTTTGACCTTGACAACTTCCATTTTGGACCTGAGAAGGCTGTTACTTCATCAAAACCTACTTATTATGGTGACAAAAGGTTTGATGATGAGGATCCCACACCATGGACTCCTCAAACAGTTATCAAGTCAACTTCAAAATCATCAGAAGTTCCCCAAACTTCTGATCAAACAAGTATTGAGGAACAAACTCAAACTTCTGGTTCAGTAGATCCAACTACTGAAGATCAAGAAACATCTGAACCAGATATTATAGACCTCAGTAGTTTGTTTGAAGAACATGAGCCACCTACACCTGTCAGTGGTTTACAACAACTGATTGAACACAGAGATCATCCACTTGATCAAATCATGGGTGATATAGCTTCAGGTGTTCTTACCAGAAACCAGCTCTCCAACTTTTGCCTATTTTCAGCCTTTATCTCACAGTTGGAACCAAAGAAGTACCAGGAAGCCCTCAAAGACAATAATTGGGTGCAAGCTATGCAAGATGAACTGCTTCAGTTCAACAAGCAACAGGTCTGGAAAATCTGTCCCTTACCTCCAAACAAGCAACCAATTGGCACTAGATGGGTTTTCAGGAACAAACAAGATGAAGCTGGTATGATAATCAAGAACAAGGCAAGACTGGTAGTTCAAGGGTACTCTCAAGAAGAGGGAATTGACTATGATGAAACCTTTGCTCCAGTTGCAAGGCTTGAGGCCATCAGGTTATTTCTGGCCTATGCCATTTCCAACAAAATTAAAGTTTATCAAATGGATGTAAAGAGTGCATTTTTGTATGGAAAGATAAAAGAGGAGGTGTATGTCTGTCAGCCACCTGGGTTTGAGGATCCTTCTCATCCTGAGTGGGTGTACAGACTGGACAAAACTCTTTATGGGCTCAAACATGCTCCAAGAGCCTGGTATGATACACTCTCCACCTTTTTACTCAAAAATAACTTTACAAGAGGTGCCATTGATAAAACTCTTTTCATTAAACATGTTGGAAATCATGTCCTACTTGTTCAAATTTATGTTGATGATATCATTTTTGGTTCAACAAACACAAAACTGTGTGATGATTTTAAGAAACTCATGCAATCAAAACTTGAGATGAGTACCATGGGAGAACTGCAGTACTTTCTGGGACTGCAGATCAAGTAACAAACAAATGGAACTTTTATACATCAATCAAAATATGTTAAAGAATTATTAAACAAATTTTCTTTAAAAGACTGTAAATCATGTTCCACTCCCATGACACCAATCACACAAGTTGAACCTGATGATCAAGGAAAACAGGTTGATCAAACCATGTACAGATGCATGATAGGTTCCCTTTTATATCTAACTGCTTCTAGACCAGATATTATGTTTTCAACATGTGTCTGTGCTAGATATCAATCAGCACCAAGGGAATCACACCTTATAGCAGTCAAAAGAATTTTCAGATATCTGAAAGGAACTCCAACACTTGGAATTTGGTATCCTGCTTCAAGCAATACCAAGTTATCAGCTTTTTCAGATAGTGACTATGCAGGGTGTAAGATGACAAGAAAGTCAACATCTGGTGGTTGTCAATTCTTGGGTAACTGTCTAGTGTCATGGCAATCAAAGAAGCAAACATCTGTTGCAACTTCAACTGCTGAAGCTGAATACATTGCAGCTGCAAGTTGTACATCACAGATACAATGGCTCCAATATCAACTTCTTGATTATGGAATTAAAGAAACCAAGACACCTTTGTTTGTAGACAGCAAATCTGCCATTAGCATCATTCAAAATCCGGTACAGTTCTCAAAAACCAAACATATTGAGATCAGATACCATTTCATAAGAGATTGCTATGAAAAAGGCAAGATTGAGGTGAAGCATGTAGCAACAGCTAATCAAATAGCTGACATCTTCACAAAACCCCTTGACACATCAACATTTCAGAAGTTAGTATCCATGCTTGGGATGCTAAATTTGTAAGTGTTTATTTTATTATTCTGCACATATTTTTCATTTTTCACTTACAAAAAGACAAAAAGTCTGAAACAAAACTTCTGAAAAGAGAGAAACTACTGATGAACAAAACATCAGTATAGGGATAATTTCTGAAAAGTGTATAACTTCTGATAAAATAACCTTCAGAAGTTATGAATAAAGTATTTACAAAACATTTCTCATCAGCTGTTAAAACTACTGAAGAGAAAATGGGAACTACTGATGAAGATAATCCTTCATCAGCAGTTTAGTCAAAAAGGGCAAATCTGACTTTTCCCATCATCAGAAGTTTTGACCTAGTCGGTTTAAAACTTCTGATAAAGAGATTTTTAACCGAGGCGGTTTAAAAACTTCTAATAAAGAAGATTCAAGCGGTTAAAAACTTCTGATAAATATCTTTTTTCAACACTCATCCTTTCAAACTCAAAAATTCCCTCCTTCTCTCTCAAAAACTCTCTCAAAAACCTAAACCTGCAAATCAATTGTTCGATCAAAACCCAAACCACATGGCTCTCGTTCTAAAACAGGGACACAATCAAAGGGCCTTTCTTGAAAAACAAGAAGGCTGGTCCCAATACGATGAGATCATTGATCTTGTCGTAAAATCCCAATATTTTACTGCTCTCACAATCGACCCACCAATTCATACTGAAACTCTAAATGAGTTCTGAGCTAATGCTGAGACGGTGACGGCTGATGATGAAATTATTTCCCTCAACTCAAGAATAAAAGGGAAACCACTGACCATCACACCGGCCACACTGGCAACAAGACTGGGCCTGAATGATGTAGCTGCCCCTGATCATGTTGCTAACTCTGATATTCACCTAACCATGACAGAGTGTGGTTATCAAGGTACTCTCTCCCATGCTACTATCTTCAAAAAATATTTTGAACCAAAATACAAGCTTTTGTTTCATTATATTATTATGTGTTTGAGTCCAAAGACAGGGTCTTATGACCAGATGCCCTCTACTTTTCAACCAATATTTCATTCCATAGTGAATGAAACCAAATTCAGGGCATCAAAATTATTTTTCAATGAGTTGGTGTTACATCATAATAATACCAAGAAAAAGTTTTTGTTATACCCAAGGTTCATTATGCAATGCATAATAGGGGAACTGGGTAATGAGGTGCTTGTGGGAAAAATTTCAACTTTAAATCCATTAACCTCACAAGCATACTCTAGGCATAACAAACCGGCTACCTGGCCAGAAGATGATCAGGGAGAACAACAACAAGTCCCCCTGAAGCCCACATCTTCCAAACTCACACCACCAAAAGCCAAAAAGCCCAAGCCAACAAAAACAAAAACCCACCAACCCAAAAGAAAAGTTGTTCAGGAGGATGAGATGCCTGAACATGCTCATGAGCAATCTGCTCTTCAAATAGGTGAGACTGAAACACCCTCTCAGTCTCATCCATCTCAAACCCCACCAAGAGCACCCATAACAATCTTATTCAAAAGAAAAAGACTTAGAAAAACAATTGCAACTCACACTTCTTTTGAAACTGCTGACCAACCTATTTCACCTATTGCCCAAACTACTGAACCAACCCCTCAAATTTCTGAACCAGAGGCAATAGATATTGCCAAACTTCTCTCTGGGCTAAAAGAGAAAGTCCCATCTGATAATGTCAGTCCCCTACAACAACATTAAACAGGGGACATAACCACAACATCAGACATGGATGTGGACATCACTAGCCCTAACCCAAGAGATGAGGGTGGACCAGAGTCTTTAAGCCCAATCTTAGAGACTCTTGGGGCATCTGAGGCTGCTACTACTCAGTTACCACCCAGTGGTGGATTTGAGGACAGAAGTAAAACAGCTAAGACCTCAGATGTGGCAACTACTGATGAAGGCTTAATGCCTGAAGTAGGAAATCCTCAGAACCAAGAACAAGAGGTTCATGAGAGAACTGAGTTGGGCTCAGCTCATGATTTAACTGAGACAGTCCTCAATGAGGACAATATCAGGGATTCAGATGATTCCATTAATTTGGATGATGTTTCAAAAACCAAAACTACTGAATTGACGGCACTTTATGAAGGTCCTGTTTCAGGGGTATCCAAGCTCAAGAAGCTAGTCACCCCTGAACAGGTTAAAGTCCACTCAATCCCTAAAACCCCTAGAGTGGCATCCTCTGTACAACATGAGGATCTCCCCAAAACACACCCTTCACATTAAATGCCTACCCAATTCCCTGGGCAAACAAGCATAGACATGAACCAGCTATGCAGCCCAGAGGGTCCCCTGTACCACATGATGAACACTCTCATCAAGAATCACTTCCAAACATACACAGCTAACTTGGAGCTGTCAATCAAAAACCAATTTGGAGTGATCAAGACAAAGATGAATGATCTGTCCAACAAGATTGAACTCAACAGCAAACAGATTGCTCATCTTCAAGGTCAATTCTCCCAACCCTCAACCTCTAAACTTGATGAATCCAAAAAGGGGGAGAAAATTAGGGAACCTAAGGAGTCATTCGAAGCCAGGATAAGGGCAAGAGTGGCTATCCT
The DNA here is from genome assembly GCA_028751855.1 of Ambrosia trifida. Classification (NCBI taxonomy): domain Eukaryota; kingdom Viridiplantae; phylum Streptophyta; class Magnoliopsida; order Asterales; family Asteraceae; genus Ambrosia; species Ambrosia trifida. The sequence goes on along the minus strand of CM054123.1, from coordinate 100,493,533 downwards.
TGAAAGAGATCAGAAGAATCAAGCCAGAAAGGAAAAACTGGCCAAACAGTTTGGTGTCTCTATTCAAGAAATAGAGGATGCTGAAAAATCTGATGAATCCCAAGGGCATAATGAAGAAACCTCTGATGGCCAAAGTTCTGATGAAGAATCAGAAAGTACTGAAGACAATCCTTCAGTAGTTGACAAACCATCAGCAGTTGTCAACCCATCAGAGGTTAACACTTCCAAATCTCAAACTACTGACCCTTCCAGAACAACTGCTCCCATTCAACCAACATCTGCTCCTATCAGGCCTACTACAACAGTTACAACAATGACTGTGCTAAACCCTTCTCCAATCTCTCAATCAGCTGAATTACTAGAGAAGAGTTTAGTTGCAGCCCAGAAGAAGGCCAGAGAAGATCTGATCTGGAAAACTCTGGAAGAAAGGGATGATTTAGACCTGAGCCATGAAGAAAAACTTCAGGCCTATGAAGCTGAACTACAAAGGCAGGCTAGCCTTGATGAGATTGCTGAACAAGACAAAAGACAACAACTGATGTCTTACATCACAAAGAACAGCAAGACTAAAGCCTACACACTCAAGGGACTCTCTATGCAAGAGCTGACAAGAAGGGCACAACTGATTGCAGACAAACTGGCCACAAGTAAAGAAGGAAAGGCCAAGAGAGCCCAAATGATAAATGAATTAGTAGCAGATGGCTATGGTTCAAAAGCCTCAGTATCCAGATGGAAAGAAGAAAGACTGATGGATACTTATCGAAAATACAAGGCTGCCAAGGCTGCAAATCCAGAGAAGTTTCAAACTGCTGATCCTTCAAGATCAGTAGTTAGAACTTCTGGTATATCAACAAGAAGGCCTGCTACTCAAAGAAAGAAAGCAGAGGACAATGTCAAAACTGATTTCAAAATGGTACTACTTGAAGGAAGTTCAGTAATTCATTCAGATTTTGACATTGAGGAGAAACCTCTGTTAACACAATTCAGGGATCCTTCCACTTTTGCCTACCAAATCCAAAAGACTATCAAAGAAAAGATGCATACCAAGGTAGTGACTGAACACCATCTCCCAACTATTCAGATGCCTGATATGCAACAACAACAAGGAAGAGACTCCCACCTGAGGTTTACTGAAACAGAAAGCATCCAACACTCAGGATCATCAACCCAAGGGACAAGTCTGGTTCCCTATACCTCTGACTTTAACAAGTCAAAGGTACCTATCATCAGATGGTCACTTACTGATAACAACTCAGTATTATTGACAAGAAGAGACCTTTCAAGCAGGGCTTACAAGAAGATCAGTGATCTAAAGAAACTGTCAACACAAGACCTGCTCACAATTCAACATCTGGAACCACAGAGAGGATCTCTATCTGATGGACAGTTAAACCAGCTCAAGAACACCATGTACAAAGAGATATGGAAGATTGTTCAAGACAGAAGAAGATCATAAGGAATTAGTAAGGTTTTGGGTTCATCAATCCAGGGGGAGATTGTTAGGACAAAGAGGATTGGTGAAACCACTTTTGGAAACCTTAGTCTAATTCACTTCTGTCATTTTGGCTAAGTATAGAAGTACTGAAGAGAAGACAAGAAACTGCTGAAGAGAAGATATGAGAAGTGCTGAAGAAGAAACTTCATCAGAAGTTCTGAAGTCCAAACCAGACAAGTTCACTTCAGAAGTACTGAAGACAAACTACTCATCAGTAGTTTGTCATTCATCAGCACTTAGCATCAGATATTTTCCACCGCCTTTAGTATCAGTAGTTTATTGTTTATTATTACTTTTAGCTGTAATTGTTAGTTTCAATGTTGCAACTTGTGCAACTTGTTTCTGATGTTTCTGTACTTGCTTTATGGGCAAGATACATGTATGTAAACGTCTATAAATAGGAGGCTTCAACCTTCTATTTTAGACATTGATTTTAATAGAAAAATCCTTCAAACACTTTCACTGTTCTATTCCATTTCAGTATTTATTGTGAATCTGTCTAAGTATCTAATTCTCATTTACTGCTTAGATTCATAATAAATACTTGTCATTATTAGTTTCAATCATCAAGGGGGAGTAATAACTCCTCTTAAGTATAAAAAAGTGTTGCTTTAACTTATACATTCCGCTGTGCTTACAATCTGATATACAAGAGCTAAACAAAGAGCATACTGATCCAACAGTAATGACTTTGATTCCACATTCTTAAAATAGATTAATAGTAAAATGACTTTAGCGTGGTCAATCCTAGAATTGTAATTACAACAAAGTTTGTGTGCTCCAGAGAGTGTTGGAGTGGCCTATTTCTTACCTTGTTGCATCCATCAACTTAAGTAGCAGCAAATTGTATGGTTCGGAGAGTGTTGGCTTTAATTGAAAACTAAGTTTGAAATTCTTCAATGGCAACCGTAACATTGAATCAAGTGATTGGGTAGCCTCAAACATCATACAAATTACATTTTATCTGACTCTGACCGACCTCCAATATGAATTAAGCTGAACAACCTCAGTGCATTAAAGTATCGATAAAAGTTCCTTGTGATATGAATATGCTACATGACATCCTTTAAACAAAAAATACTCCATATATATTAATTAATACTTGGGTTACTTTTTGAATTATACAAGAACTTTCAAATATGTTTTGAATATAAGAACTGTTGACTTTCATATTGACTTTGACTATACACAGGAAACAATCACCTTAAACTATCTATGTCCACCACTGTGTTGTGTAGAATCAGTTGACCAAACAGCTGTTTGGGTAGCTTTCCAAAAAGCACGAGTCAGGCCAATTTTTTTTTGGGTCTCTAGTGTTCCCAAAAACATTACAAAACTTCGACGAACACCGTTCAAGTCAGGTCAGGTCAGGTCGGTTTTGGGTATCTTTAGCTGCAGTGCTGCAAGAAATTATCCAAAAATTAATCAAATGGTAGAGACCAAGTACTGTTTGACTTTCATATCGGTTTTGACTTTTGACTATACCTGTGTCTTGAAAAGATTCCTCCAAGTAAGACCAGTGCTCTCTACCATTGTTTAACATAAATTTAACACTAGTTCCGAGTATAGATCAACGAATGCGATTCACGTTAGCAAATGGCTCGGGAACGGCTTTCCGGGTAGCCTTAGCAGCCACTTCCGGGCTCCCAAAAACATTCCAAAACCTCAGCGTCTCGTCTCCTGCAGCAGTTGCAACCGTACATCCATCCGGGCTCTGAAAACATATTGGATTATAGTTACTGAGCATTGTTTAAATTTCACAACTATTTTGACTATACGAGATAGTCGATTTAAACTAACCTGTGCCATGAAAAGAACTCTGGATGTATGACCAGTAAGCTCCGCCATTTTAACCATTGACGGATACTTCCATAAAGTCAACTGGTTCTGAGTAAACCCGTGTGAGCTCAGCAGCTCACGCTCATTTTGGTTCCATAAAAGCGCGCACACCTGGGACCCGGTGTCCACCGAGTTCAAGCAAGCACCGGTATGCGTATTCCAAAACTTAATACACTTGTCACCACCACCACCACCCGATGCAAGAAGATTACCCTGAAACGGACACCAAGCAAGTGCTTTCACCGCTGCTGTATGGTCCTCCAAACGGTGAAGCCACTGAGTCGGCGAATTAACAGAAGCCATCGATCTGTCCCAAATGTGGAGGAGATTGTCATTGCCACCGCTAGCCAACTGTTGACCCGAAGCTGACCATTTTAACCCACAGACCTCTTGGTGGTGCCCTGAGTATGTTTCCACTATATGTGATCTAATTCTAACATCGTTATTTACTACCCGGCCATCCATTCCACCGGTCGTGAGGATGTGGTTGTTCCAATCCATCGATCCGACTCTAGACTGATGACATCCTCTCAATGTTCTCAACTGTCACAAAAAAAAAAAAGAATATTAGTTTATAAAACAGTCATAAAAAACACAATATCTAATCATAAAAGTTTTAAAGAACAAATCAGTACCAATTTATTTGATGTAGAATCCCAGAGTTGGACCTCAGAATTGTTTAGACCGACTGAGATGTGGCGACCATCCGGTGCCCATTTAACACTAGTCACCGGACCAACATCGTCATCTACGGTAACAAGGTCCGACGTGTTACCATCTGCAGCATCCCATAGATACACCGTATTTCCTAGCGCAATCGCAAGAACATTACTGCTCCCCCAATCTAATAAATTCAAATAGTAATCATCTTGTATATCGGGTGCATCCAATGTCCTTTCAGAAGTCTACATAATCAAACAGCATCACATTATATAACTTTAAACAATTAACACTAATTTTAGGGCTTTGAATCTGATCACAAACAGATATAGTAAATAATAACCTGAGGGATGTATCTACGGGCTTTAACCGGTTTCGCCTGCTGCACCGAAGACCAATCGCTTGAAACCGCGTCTGTAGGTGTAGGAGGCTTGTTCCTAAAAGCTAGAATCCTAGTCCTGTTCATGTTGAGACTATCCGCCAACTGCTTCCTGTAGGCTTCCTTCGCGGGTGAGCTTGCAACCGGATTCTCCTTACCTTTCTTGGACTGTGTCAGCATGTACTGGGCGTAATCGAAATCCATAGCTGATCTATTCGGTATGAATCTATCCAACTAAAAACAATCAAAACAAACAAAAAAAAAAAACCCAATTCAGTAACCAATTCAATCAATCAATTATATAAAACAAATAAAAAAGACAAAGATTATGTAACAAAAATTACATTATCTTTAGAAGTTTTTCTTTGAAGAACTTGGTCTCGTGATTGAGACTTGGTGGCTGGAGAACAACTTACAGATCCTGCATCCATATTATTAGTAATAACAAAGATAGATATATATCGTATAAAAAGAGATTGAAAATTCCTGCAAAAAAAGAGGTTAATAATAATAATAATAATAGACAAGAAATGAAGAGAAATTAGAATAAGAAAACAGTGATTAAAGAAAGAAGATTAGAACTATCAGATGGTTAGAGATTAGAAGAATGTAAGAGCAATTGTGTGAATAGACAGCGAGATTATTGGGGTTTATATATAAATGAAAAACTAGGGTTTTGAATACTCTTATTATTTGGGATTTGTTTCGGCGGTGATGAAATGAAACGGCTAGTAAGTGAAAACTAGCCGTTGGGAACTTCTTATGGGCTTATGGCAAGGGGAAGAATGGGCCAAGCCCATATCATAGCTTTAGCCAGAGTTGTTAGTTAATAGGGTTCGGTAGAAAGCAGGTAAGGTTTTCGGTTGGTAAGTCTAGGTCCAGGGGTCAGTGGCGAAGCTTGACCCGAAGGTTTGGGGGGTCGGAAGTCACTGGTTTCGGGGGTCGAAAACCAGTTTCGGGGGGTCAAAACCCTATATTTCCAAGATTTTCTATACGAATACTATATAATCGGAACTTCTGCGTGAAAATTCGGGGGGGTCGGCCACCCCCTCCCGCCCCTACAATGCTACGCCCCTGCCAGGGGTAGTGGTGTACGGGTCGTTTTTTAGATCGAAGCTAAACAAAACCAAGTTTTTTCGGTTTAGGAAAATCGATTGGTGGTTTTACGGTTTTATGTGTTGGTTGGTTCGGCTTTTGGTATTACATGTTGGCTTGAAATATTTGGGACTAAAAATAATAAATTTAGACTGAAAACCTTTGGTTCAAGCTTTTTTTGTTAACAAGTTATTAAAAAAATTGGGCATAAAACTTTTGGCTCAAAGTAATAATTTTGGGTCACGCGTCCTATAACAAAAATTCATACAAGTTCTTAGATTAAGGGAGGTGACCTTTCATTTTGGTGCGGTTAGTTTCCGTTTGGTTCAATTTTGCAACACGGTATAAACCAAACCGAACTGTAACTTCCGGTTTTTAAAGCCAAAGCATCGGTTGGTTTTATCAATTAATTGGATTTAGGTTGTTTAATTGGTTTTTTTTTTCTCACCCATAATATTAGATCGTAACCAAAAACTCTTGTGCTACTATCAGGGAAATTGATTTCACTCCCAATTAAAAAGTTACACAATAAATGGACTTGAAATTGTTACTATGGAAATAAAAAAACGACCCTAGGCTTGTTAGATTCCCCACTTGAACAAGTTAGTACTATCATCTTGGAGTTATTCTAGTCATCACCTTCTAGTCTCAAATTCTCGATCTTTTATGATATTTGATTTGATTTGATTACATTAAACAAATCGTTTTAGACTACATAGAGCTATAGTCAAGGGCTATGGGGTAAGTCATGCTTCATAGGATCTACTAAGAGCATTCACATCCCCTCTACTAAATCCTATCCATCAAATTACACTAAAAATCACTACTTTACCCCTAAATCCTCTGTCTTCTAATTAAAATAATAATACTTTTTCATACTTTTATCATTACATTATCTCTCTCCTCACTCACAACTACTTACAAAAATATTAAAATATATATAGGGGTGAACAGTAGCTTTTCATATATAGGGGTGAATAGTGGTTTCTCTAAATAGGAATTCCATTTCAATTCGTAGAATCAATCCCAACATCTATTCACAACAAGTGTCTAGCACCCGTTGTTGACTTTCCATTAGTCCTATCGGCTAATGTAGAATCCTTCTAGAACCCATACAACAAGTTGCCGAGATCCATGAAGTTGAATTCAACCAATACATGGTTCATGATTGTATTGAATATATCGTTCAAGACTTAGTCTAGAGCGATATTAACATAGGAATGCCTCGGATTCTACAATTTGCATGAGAATTGTCAATACCTTGGTCTTACATGCCTATTGCTCGGTTGAGCATGGATTCCCCATTTTGACCCATTACAAGGTTAAAATGATTCCATTATACCTATGGCCATGTTTTTTGCTAAATTCGCCACAACACGCAGCCATGACATGATTTCTTAAGTGATACCCTTGCCCCTATAGCCTCTAGGACCACTAGGCATCGGTTTATTTGTTCCATCAACATATGTCTAGCTTTCTATCTTATGGTTTCTAGCATTGAGGCTAATTCACCTCAATATTCAAGTTTCTCTCATCACTATATGACTTCGATAATAACATAAGCGAATATCACCATACGAAAATACAATTATAATGTACCTTAAAGCTTCCCCTTTTGGCGAGTATCCAACTCGGTCTTGACGTCTTTGGCTTCACTTGATTCGCCTAATCAAGCAAACCATGTTATCGTTAGAATCAATTATTTCCATTCCACGATACATTCAATTCGAAACCAGATCATCACATGTGATATCCACCCAATGACTTGTGAGTTTATGTTTATATTCAGTTCACTTAAGCAAAACATCAATCACTTGGTGGGCCTAAGCTTTCTAACAACATAATGAGTTTTATTCAAGATTTCAATTTCATCCATATAGGCTACCATTCCCAAATCAAATTGTAAGCCATAATTAGCTAACAAATTCATCAATCAAACACTTTGATTGATTTAACACAAAACCCTTACGGGGATTCCACCCTAGGGTCGAATCCACCCTCTTCAGCATCACATTTTAATGTAATCAAACTAATGCTAATAAATTCAACTTGTTTCTTTGAAATTTATGTTCCTATCCTCATACAACCTAGTTTACTTCATTAATTAGTGATTTCCCTTAGAAATGAGAATTAGCATCAAGAACCCTAATTCATGAATCCTCATCAAAAAATGAAATTTGACATACCTTACGATCAGATATCTGTAAGGAATCGTTTTCTACCAACATGCATTAGTTTGGCCTTGATTCACCTCTTTAATTTGAAAATTTCAGTGGATTTTTTGGGAAGAAGTGGTGTGTGTATGTATGTATGTGTTTTGTGGGTGTGTTGGTCGACCAAAACGTCTGGCCAACCTTCCCCATTTTGTTTTTGATAAATCCTACACCCCGTAATTCCTTCTTGACACTTTAGCCCATTTTTGTTTGCTTAATATTTATTTGGCCAAAATTCTCATTCTAGATAAGTTTTAGTGATTAATATTCAAGATTATTTTAACCCATGTTTTTAACGGTTTAATCGTGTTTATTGATTAATATAGAATTTCGGCTGTTACATTTACCCTTTCCCTTATGATTCTAAGAGCTACTTCCCATTTGTTATTATGGCGTTCATCTTCTTGTTTATGCATGTGTAAATTTACTGTTTATGCATGTGTAAACTGTTTCATTTACACATGTGTAAAAAGTTAATTTTGAAGGTGTTTTTACAAGAAAAGATGAATTATTTGGAAAGAAAATTCATTTATTAATGTTGTATTTTGATTATAATGAGGTTTGTATTAAAAAAAATTGATTTTGATTGATTTTTTTTACTTGTTCTCACGATATTTAGCGTTCTCAATATATATATATATATAGGGGAAGGATAAAATGAAAACCCTCTTGAGTTGAGAAAACCTTTGAAAACCCATGTAAAAAACCATTATTTTTTTTGAAAAAAATGACCAATGTAAAATACATGTTTTTAAGCATTTTGGGCAAAAAAAATAACAAAAGCGCCGATGGGATTTTTTTTTAAAAAAATAAAAAATAAACAAAGTTGCTAAAAAAACATATGTTTTCAGCTATTTACCTATGTTTTTAGCAACTTTGTTTATTTTTTTTAAAAAAATCCCATCGGCGCTTTTTTTATTTTTTTTAGTCAAAAACGCTTACAAACATGTATTTTACATTGGTTATTTTTTTCAAAGAAAAAAAATGTTTTTTTACATGGGGTTTCGAAGGTTTTCTCAACTCAAGCGGGTTTTCATTTTATAATTGACCTATGTATAGGTCAAGTATAAAATGAAAATCCTCTTGAGTTGAGAAAACCTTTGGAAACTCATGTAAAAAACATTATTTTTTAGAAAAAAAAATAACCAATGTAAAATACATGTTTTTAAGCATTTTGGGCCAAAAAAAAGCGCCGACGGGATTTAAAAAAAATAAACAAAGTTGCTGAAAACATATGTTTACAACAGCTAAATAGCTGAAAACATATGTTTTCAGCGCAACTTTGTTTATTTTTTTTTAAAAAATCCATCGGCGTTTTTTTTGCCCAAAATGCTTAAAAACATGTATTTTACATTGTTTATTTAAAAAACTAATAATGTTTTTTTACATGGGTTTTCAAAGGTTTTCTCAACTCAAGAGGGTTTTCATTTTATCCCTCTCCTATATATATATATATATATATGATATAATTTGATTATTAACTTTTATAAACTTCATTTTTAAATTACTAAGGTTATTTATCAACTATCTATTTTTTTTAAGATGTTGAATAATAAATCACTAAAATTTGAAAATATTTGACGTTTAATTAGGAATGGAATCATTTTTAGGCATTTCACAAATTTTATTGAAACGGATATAACAATTGGTGGCAAGTTTATTTATAGGGTGCTTGGGATTGAGTTTGGAAATGCAAAAGTACTTTTGGTCAGAAGTGCTTAATGGCTTATGACGTCTTTAGCTTCACTTGATTCGCCTAATGAAGCAAACCATGTTATCGTTAGAATCAATTATTTCCATTCCACGATACATTCGATTCGAAACCGTATCATCACATGTGATATCCACCCAATGACTTGTGAGTTTATGTTTATATTCAGTTCACTTAAACAAAACATCAATCACTTAGTGGGCCTAAGCTTTCTAACAACATAATGAGTTTTATTCAAGATTTCAATTTCATCCCTATAGGCTACCATTCCCAAATCAAATTGTAAGCCATAATTAGCTAACAAATTCATCAATCAAGCACTTTGATTGATTTAACAAAAAACCCTTAGGGGGATTCCACCCTAGGGTCGAACCCACCCTCTTCAACATCACATTTTAATGTAATCAAACTAATGCTAATAAATTCAACTTGTTTCTTTGAAATTTATGTTCCTATCCTCATACAAACTAGTTTACTTCATTAATTAGTGATTTCCCTTACAAATGAGAATTAGCATCAAGAACCCTAATTCATGAATCCTCATCAAAAAAGGAAATTTGACATACCTTACGATCAGATTTCTGTAAGGAATCATTTTCTACCAACATGCATTAGTTTGGCCTTGATTCACCTCTTTAATTTGAAAATTTTAGTGTTTTTGGGGAAGAAGTGGTGTGTGTGTGTATGTGTGTGTTTTGTGGGTGTGTTGGTCGACCAAAACGTTTGGCCAACACTTCCCCATTTTGTTTTTGATAAATCCTACACCCCATAATTCCTTCTTGACACTGTAGCCCCTTTTTGTTTGCTTAATATTTATTTGGCCAAAATTCTCATTCTAGATAAGTTTTAGTGATTAATATTCAAGATTATTTTAACCCACGTTCTTAACGGGTTAATCGCGTTTATTGATTAATATAGAATTTCGGGTGTTACAATTACCCTTTCCCTTATGATTCTAGGAGCTACTTCCCATTGAGAGATTGAAGTTTCCATTATGGCATTTGTTATTACGGCGTTCATCTTCTTGTTGGCCTCCTCTGCTACATTTACTTCCATGGCTTCATTCATCAGTTCTGTGAAGCTCCTTTTCTTTGTATAGTCTAGTTCAGATTTGTACACCACCAGAATGTTTCCTTCATTAGGCTGAGGTGAGACTTCAGTTTTTGATACTGATATAGTCTTAGCAGCCTTTTCAGCTTCAAGATGTCCTGATTGGATGTCAGGTGATGTGATTGATGTATTGTAAAATACATCTATTTCCAGTGAAAAATTTGTATAGTTTTCGAGTCGTTTAAATAATATTTTTATTAGTTTTAGGCTTGTACCGGTCTATTTTATTTAGTATAGGTTTTTATAGATTTTTATTAGTTTTGGTTTTTTTTAGTACTTATTTATTTATTTTATATTTTGGTAGGTGTTCGAATGGACGTTGGAGCGTAAATGAGCAACTTTGGTCAAGCCAAGAACACCCGAGTTAAGAGCATGGAGCTAGAACGCTATATATAATATTATTATTATTATTATTATTATTATTATTATTATTATTATTATTATGTTACATAAATATATGTGACTTTAATGTCACAAAAGTCAAGTGGTGACTTTGGTTTCACGTCACTTGATTGGCCCAAAAACAAACCCTTTAAGGGCACAAGTATATTTGATTAAAAAAAAAGCGGCGCACGAATTATAAATTGAAGGGGGGCGCACAAGACAAAACGGGGGGAGAGCCGTATGCATTGATCATCACAGCATATAATATTCGAAGGGATTGGAGCCGCACATTATTATTAAAGAGACATCGAAGCACAGTAGCAGAAGCAAATATTATTATAGAGGCAAGCCAGGAATCAAAGGTTCTAAGCCAGAGAGCGATTATTCGGGTGTCAATCATTCGGTTTTTTCATTCCTTTATTATCTTTGTTCTATACAATGATTGCTGAATTTTTACTTGGCTTTGTTTCTCTTTTCAAGATGATTTGTGGCTAAAACTTTTTATAGCTACCTAGGCTAAGACAAATACTATGTTTTGATTTGCGTTTTCTATGGTTTTTGGAACTTGTTTGGATTTATGATTCAGTAAAGATTTTGATTTCTCTAGGTCTGGTGTATATGCGTATTTATTATTTTCTTATTGCCACTTATTCACTCCACTTGCACTTTTGTGAATGTCTTTCATGTATGAGTGCTAGTTAGGTTGCAGACTTTGTGTAGCAACTAGTTTATGGTCAATAGTCGCGAGTTTACCATAGGAGTGGTATTTGGTGGTTAGAAGATTTTAGGTATTCTTCCAAGTTCAATAGCTGTGAGGTGAGGACTTGTTGGTATGTCTAGGTTGTTAAATTGCTAGGTTAGAGGCTTTGTGAGAAGATCTGCCTAGTTTCCTTTTCAACTCTTGCATATCAAGTTAGATCTAGGCTTCAATAATTACCCCTTGCACCTAGTGTAGTGAGGCTTTCGCGCTGTGAGGTAGATTGTCTAGCAGGTACTCGATCATAAGAGTTAGATAACCTGTGAGGGTTTGTACTCCAACCGGTAGTTTAACAGCACAAAAATATTCTAGGGTTTCCCCTTGAGAAGGGTCGAGGGTGTCTAGTTTATTCTTGATGTTTAGTATTTTAAGATCCCGGTTCCAAATCAGTTCCATGACCATAGAAGCTTATCAGGCATAGCTAGGAGTCTGGTCTAGGTAGTGTCTTGTCATCATTTGAATTCGGCTCAGCTAAGTTCGTGTCTCTAGTTCAATTTAGTAAATTTTAGTTAACCTTTATTTTATTGCAATTTATTTTTCAGCAAAACCCCCCTTTAAAATAATAAATTAATTTAATCAGTATTTAGGATAAGTAATCGAGTCTAGTTTTCATTTTCCATTAGAGTCTCGTGGGTTCGATATCCGGACTTACTTTAGCTATACTAGAGTCGATAGGTTCACTTGTCTGTCAGTAGTTTAGTTTTAGAGAGTCTAGAGTATTACTAGGTGTCTAGTTTTAGGTTTAATTTAGTTATTTTTATTAAACTACTTTTAGCACATCAGTGATTTCTGCTAAATGTGTCTGCTTTTGTTGTTTAACGGTAGGAGAGAGCTTCTTGATTGGTTCACTAAATCTCTTGACTGCCCCTTGGACCATGTTGAGTGTCTTCCTGGCTTGTTCTATGATTGCATCTCCTTTTTGTTTCACTTGCTCCAGTTTCTTGCCTATATCTTCTGCTGTTCTGTCCCACTTTGATGCTTGCTCTGATCCTTGATCATCTCATTTTCTTCTACAGTCTTCTTCAGTTCCCAATTCAAGTTGTTGATGCTTTCTTGTAGTTGTTGATTATTGATGTTGCTCTTTTTCTGTTCTTATGCTTGTTCTTGGACTAACTTAAGGATGTCTTTTAATTTAACATTTGTGGTCTTCTCAAGCTCTTCTAGTCTGTTGGTATTTTGATTCACAGATTCTGATAATTTTTGGATGTCAGATTTTTGTGATTCTTGATTCTTCAGTATGGATTCCAGCTTGTTATTTAGTTCTTTCTCCTTCTCTGATTCTTTTCTCTTTAAAGCTTCCTGCAAGCTTTTGAGAGAACCTGGATGGTCTCAATAAAAATATGGATTTCAGATTTTGCTGGGGCCATGACTTGGGGTAAATCTGGAACAACAGATGTTCCTGATAACTGACCAAAAGTAAACTCATTCACTTCTGTTGTTGATAGAGGTCTCACATCATCTGAAGATGGTGTAGCAGTCCTGCCATCACCTGAGTTCTGCAACTGATGCATTACTGGATTTTCCTCACATCCTTGGATATTCCCTAAGGTTTGTCCTGCGTGGTTGTTGAAGTAGGCAACGGATGCCTTCTTCCATAACCCTGGCTCATAGCACCACTTACATGGTACCTGCTAGTTTTGGTTTCAATTCCCTCATCTGGATCATATTCAGGACTGAAATTTATGGTTCCTTCAATAGTTGGTAGATGAGTGAGACAATTGGTGATACAATATGTGGGTCAGGGTGAGGGATAGATTTAGACATAAACGAGGATTCTTCAGAATTCCTCAGTCTGCTGGAGGTTCTGGACTGGTCGACTAGAGGGGTATTTTGGGAATTTTCTTGAGACTTAGAGTTTAAGCCGTTAAGGCTGTTACTATCTTGTTTATTCATAAGTCTCAGATGGTTGTTCAGAAGTGGAGAATTTTAGGTACAAAAGAGATCATACCTCTTGTAAGATTTGGTAGGTGTCTTCTTCATTCCACTTTGAGATCTTTGCTTTCCAAGCTAGCATTTTGATGGAGTTAAACATCATCTCATCTTTTTCAAATTGCATCTTTGCTTTTTCAATTTTTTTTACAATAAGAAGTGCCAAGAATCTAAGATAGTGGATGTGCCTTTCAGTTTCTTTGTCTCCCTTCTTCGGCATTCTTGAGTCCAAGCTCCTCTTGATCTGGTTCCATTTCATATAAGCATAGTCCAGCTTTGCCCCTGTGACTAAGCCATATAGAATATTCAATGAAAATTGGCTTCCTCGATCCATTCCTCATGTCTTCGAAGTTAGGCATTTGTTGATGATCATGAACAATATACTCTAGAAGGGTGATAAATTTCCAATCTTGAAATCACCTAACTTGTTGAAGTTGGTCATGTACCCAGTTCCCTTAAAATTGACCCACCTGTTTAACATCAAGTAAACCATCATACTCTGTTTCACTCGGCAACCCCAACACATCTCTTATGTCATGTAAATCAATTTTCAATATCTGATTTTCCCAGACATGAGAAACTAACACTTCTTCTATACCATCATTTGCTTCTTCCACCTTCATAGTTCCCCATACTTGTTGCAACACCTTCACTGGTACTGACTTTGAGTTTGTCAGAGCTCCAGCAAGTGGGCAGTTCTTCAAGTATTCTATTATGATGTGATGCCTTTCATCATACTTTGTGTGATCTAGCTCAGCAACTTTGTTGTTTGCTTCGCCATCACTAAAGGCTATCCATCTGCTTCTTGGAATGATTTAAGGTTGAATCAAGGTTTCTGGTTGATGTAGACATCTTGAGAGTTGTAGGAATTGAAAAAGTTGAAAGATTTTTTTTGGCTGATTCGTGTTATAGTTATGGACTCTTAGTAATTATCATATGGGTGTTTATATATCTAAGGTTCGTTGAAGATGGTAACTTTCCAGATACCTGAGTTTTAATTGGATGTTAATGCCTCCTTCGATTGATATAGCCCACTTGATGGTTTAACGGTTACTCTTTATTCTGCCGTTTTTACTGTATAATCCATCGTGTCCAAGATGTCCAGGATCTTCCCCCTTTCAAGGACAAAAAGAGACTTTTTGGTCTTGAAGCAATCTTGAGATGACATGTCGATAAACTGGTCCCACCATTTATGCCACTACTCTTTGCAACGTGTATTGAAGTCAACCTTAAGTCCAGATTTCTAGGATTTAGATATGAATTTTCTAAGTGTTGACTAGATTTCTGGGATTTTGTCCTCAACCATTCTTCTTAATATGTCTATATATCTATTAAATGGATAAGAATGAAACTCAAAGTGGCTGATAGTAAAGTGGTCATGAAAATTAACGTGACACAAATTGATAATGAGTGTGTCTTGGTTCGATCATCCGGTTTCTAAGAAGGATCAACCATTTTTTACATTCATTATAATTTTTGAGTTTCATCCTTATTTTTTTTAGAGACAAAGAGAGATTGAGATTTATTGAGAGAGATCACAAACCTGTTGACAATCCAATCTATTTTTGAAAAATGTTTTGATTTATAACATTTTGTAAAATTGTTATATATTTTAAATTCTCAACCTTTGATGGTGTATTTTAAGAAAAATTTTGAGAATTAAGCAATGTTTTAAAAACCGGTTTTTTAATTATACCGGATTTGGTTAAAAATGGTTCAACCGGTTGAACCGCATTATATCGGGCGGTTCAACCGAATTAAGTCTAAAAGAAATTTGTTCTTGGTTTAAGCTTCTTGTTTAGACTTTGTCACTTTTGAATGAACATTTTAATCGTTTTCTAAAGTTTCAGTTGACTTGAACATTTTTCTTCTTTTTTTTGAAAGAAAATGACCTTCTTTGATCAAAATGTCATTTCCCTCAATGACTTCCTTTTCTCTGATTTGACCATCGGAAAGTAAAACTGACTTCCAAAAGTCAAAGAATGTCACTAAACCTAGGCAAAATTTTATTTTGTTGCCTTTTCAGATCCAGATTTTCCCATTTTCCCCATATTTTGATTCTACTTAGTCAAATTTGTCCAGATTAAGTGAGATTTATCCTTTTTTATATAAAATTTTGTGATCAGTTGCTTGCTCCCCCTCAAAGTTAGCTCTACTAACTTAAAATGTAATTTATCTTTCCTGTTTTGATTGCCATATTTTTTTAAAATACACACACAGACACTCACACACACACACACACACACACATATATATATATATAATAGAAATTTAACAATACAAACAACTTAAATAAACAAACACAAACACAAACAAATAACCCAGTTTCTAATCTACATCCACAACGAGCATCTCATACATGATGATCTCATGACCTCTGTGAGTCAGGCTTAACATCATGGTCCCAGATGTGACATTGGCCTGGTTTATCATTGGTACTCTGGTGAATCCCCTTGGTATACTGCCAAAGTTCAGTTGACTTGTGATGATCTTTGTCACAAATATGGGATACATCAGAAACTTGGTCCTGTTGTAGATGTTCTCCTTCGTGTCCTTCAAAAGATAGTATGAGTAGTTGTACGGTTCTCCCCATACTAAGGTATGAATGACTTTGTGAATTATGAGAGAAATCAGGTTAAAGTTCGATGTCTTTCTACTGAAGCAGACACCCACCCGAGTCATCAAGAACTGCCAAGGCAAGGTCAATGCAATCTTCTCCACATGTTGAGCTTTCCAGGGACCATTGTACCCTATCAATTTAAAGGTTTTGACGACTTGGTCTCTGTGGTCTCTCAGAATGTCGTAGTCATCATTGAGGTGAAGAGCACTCCTTATGGTGTGCTCATTCACTACTATCCTGATTCCCATGACAGTAGCCTCAAGAACAGTGTGTCTAAGGTCTTCAACAACCACCACTACTGTGTTCCAGAATTGCTGGAAGATCTAAACATACACATCAATGTGTACACTGATGGCAAATCCAACGGGGCTCTTCAAGAGGAAGGCCAACATTGGAGCGCACAGCTGGAACTCCCTGTCCAAGTTGGTCCTCGCTTTGAGATTATGACAAGTAGCAATTTCTAGTGCCATTTTGGTAAAAAGGGTTAGGGTTTTGTTTTGTTTTGGAGACGAAGAAGTACAGAGAATGTGTAGTGAAAGTGAACTAAAGTGTGGGTTTATTTATGGACAATCCAATCTGTCCCATTAATGGTAGATATGGAAGATCCACTTGCACCCCTTACTTGAGTTGATCTCTGTAATCAAGTAGTTATGTTAGGACACTCTTCGGTATATGGAAATCTTTGTGAGAGACCCTGCATTAATTACTATTGCTCTCCATTTACTTATTCTCTAGATGGCAAAGCTACTATAGTTTTTGACTAGACTTAGTGTATACGAAAATAAAAATAATTTAAAACTAATCATTATCCCTTAAAAATGTTAAAAATTATATTAATTCCTAAAAACAAATGAGCAAAAAAATAAACATAAAAGAAGTTAAACTTATATGCTATAACTATATATATACACACACATGTGCATGCATGCATGGTTTATGAGTCACATTTCTCTCTCCTAGATATCTGGTATGGTTCAGAAGTTTCCATTCCAGAATTTTGGGATTTTTCCAACAGATCACCAGATGTCTCATTTGCATCTGAAATTTTTGTTCCAGATTCTGACTTTTCATTTAAGATTAATGTTTCAGTTTTTAGATGATCGCAGGAGATGGCTTCTCCAGATTTTTCCGTTTGTGTGCCATCTAAAGTTGACTCATTGGTTTTAAGTCCAGATTCTGTTATTTTCATACCAGATTCTTGACTTAAATCCATGTTTAGCATACCCAACGTGCTTATGATATTAGCTATGATGTTTTTCATCCAAAGGTTTCGTGAAAATATCAGTAAGTTGTTTAGCTGTGGGAATAAAATACATTTCTATATCAGTTTTCTCTACATGGTCTTTTATGAAATGAAACCTGATATCTATGTGCTTTGTCTTTGAGTGTTGAACTGGATTTGATGTTATGGCTATTGCATTTTCGAATCACACAAAATTGGTGTTTTTGCAATGTTTAATCCATAGTCTTTGAGTTGGATCTACATCCATATCACTTGTGAACAACGGCTTGCTGCTGCTACATACTCTGCTTCAGCTGTGGATTTTGATACACAATTATGTTTTTTTATGCCCAACATGTGACACCCCGCATTTTCAGGTTAATACTTTTACTGAACTCTAGTTAACTGACATGATATACTCTAGTTAACTTACATTTCGTACATGGTTAGATACTTAGCTAGGTTTAGTTAAGTAGGCCTAACATATGTTAGATGATATTAACATATGCGTTAAATAGGAAAATCATTGTTGAACACACACACGAGTCCTGTATCCCGAACGTTGGTGAATTATATGGCATGTATAATAATAATATGTGCAATTGAATCATGATGGACGTGAAGTGCCTGCTTATGTGAATTATGTGAATTATCACTTGACTGAAGGTTAATACGTAAACCATGCAAATTACGTATACTTGATGATTAATATCTCATGTAATAATAAAAACAATGGTTTTTATGCAATTTAGGGTGATTAATAATATTGGGTCCGGTATTGGGCTAGAACATGATTAGCGGGTTAAGTTAATGGACTAGAAGGGCCCTAATACCCAATTACTTGGGCAACAAGCTAAACCTCCTTATAATTATAGATAAAAAAATTAAAACCCTAACCCCCATTCCCCTTTGCGCCGTGAGGAACCCCCCCTCTCTTAGTTTTCAAGCAATCAATCAATCTTTCACCTAATCAAGCTAGTTCGGGTTTAATCTCAAGGCTCTAGGGAGTTTTAGCATTGCAAGGTATACATCTATATGCTCTTTGATGAATTATGATACTTGAAAAACTCTAAAAATAACATATATATAATCGCATGTATGTATGTATAGGAGTTCTTGAATGTTCTTGATGATTTGATGATGATGATTGTTGTTAGTAGCCATGATTAGGGTTTTCACATGATAATATATGTGTTTTGCTATGTTAATATGGTGTTTAATCAGTATTGTATATGTTATACATGTATTAGGGATGTTCATGGAAAATTAGGGTTTGTAGATTACTTGGGATGCAAGTTTAAAATTCTGGCCGATTCGTTTGAACGTATTGTAGGGGCTGTAATGGGTTGGTAAATTGATTGTTTTGATGATTTCTTTGCATGATTGTAATGTACAAGGTCTTAGCTTTTCATAATGGGCAAAACCATCAGATTTGGACATCGTTTGAGTCGTTTTTGGAATTTTATTTGATTAGGGGTCATATCAGATTTTCGGATTTGTGAATTGGGTTAACTTTAAATGGTCATAACTTGAGATTTACAAGGAATTAAGTTATGAAATTTTTACAGTAGGTCAATATTGGAAACATTGAGCTTTTCCAAGTGGATTCATCCCATTTGGATGAATACACAATGTTTGAGAATTTTTCTACTAAACTGACCTGTTGAGGAAATTTTCTGGACATAGCTGTGTTGTAC
The DNA here is from genome assembly GCA_028751855.1 of Ambrosia trifida. Lineage (NCBI taxonomy): Eukaryota > Viridiplantae > Streptophyta > Magnoliopsida > Asterales > Asteraceae > Ambrosia > Ambrosia trifida. The sequence goes on along the minus strand of CM054123.1, from coordinate 100,474,422 downwards.
GAATTTTCATAATTTTTATGTTTGGTTTTAAGACAAAACCAAAATATGGGTTTGCAACCGAATCCCCATGAATACTCAGTAAAAATTTGGGACTTTAATTCATTCGTTAAGTATTTTAAATAATTCGTTTTTCACAGCGCACAATCTGTCCTAAAAACGCAGATTGTGTACGGGGTCTTTATGTGACTATTTGGAGTTGTATGTGGTATGTAATTGACATGTACTTGTGTGAAAACTTGTATGAGATGTATTTGATGTATTAAACTGATAATAATCACTATGATCACCAACGGGATACGTAGGACATACTTGAGCATGTAGAGTCATTAGGTGTCACTACACGGTTTTGAACATTTAAAGGTCTCGGATAAACGAGTTATATGGTGTGTTGGTTATGCACATATACTCACCTAGTGACATTTGTATTAGGGTGTCGGTAGCATACTTTACTTGCGGGTCGGATCTCTTTTGCTTGCACGCTAAGGTGAGTTTCACTATTCTTTTCTTAAAAGCATGCGTCTCGGGTTTGAGACAACTTACAAAACGTTTTCTAGTCCGGTTTGGGACTACTTTTACATCTCGGGTTATGAGATGCTTTGACTCCTTGCGTGGGTCGGGTTTTGACTCCTTGTGTGGGTCGGTTTTACGATTCCTTGTGTGGATCGGGTTTTCGATCAGTTTAAAACTTATTGGTCCTTTGTAAACTAAACACTCTATCATTTGGAAAGTCCTTGCATATTATTGGGTTAATCGCTGGAGGCGAGCGGGGTATTAGTTGATAGCGCTATTAGGTTGTGCAACAACCTCATGTCTGAGGTGCTTGAGGCACGGGCATGAACTTCTGACCACATTTGAGAACTGGTGTTGATAGACACCAGTTATTGAGGCAAACTATTACATTACTGAATGTGTCCCAATAATCCTGTTTAGTTACATTGAGTGGGCTAGCTACCCCTGACACACTTAAACTGATAACTCTTGAAATTTTGGTCTGGAGGGCCTACGCTTTTACTTGGTTACGTGGTTTTGGAAACCAGCGCGTTTACATACTCAATTACTTTACTTTGTGAACTCACCAGCTTTATGTTGACACACGATTTACATGCTTTTGCAGGTAGTTAGCTTCCGGTGCCAGGATTAGAACGCACTGCACACTTCACTGCATTTGAGGTCTTGGGCATACCCTTAAAATATATATCATGCTTTTACATTTTCTTTCGTATGGTTTTAATTTGGGCGCGTTGTTTTGCGCATGGTTTTTAAAAGGTTTAAATTTGGTTTACGCTTCCGCAACTTAACTAAGCTTGGTTTTTGAAAACGAACTAAATGGGTTGGGCATTTAGAGTTCGTTCATATGACTTATGGCTATGGGATCCTGGTATGTCATGCGCCTCGCGGTATAAACCCCGCAGTGGAAATTTGAGGGTGTGACACAACACACCAGTTTTTTTCTCCCAACATTTGACAACTTCCAGATGTACTTTTCATATCCAATTTACAAACTGCATGATCTGCATCAGTGTAAGCCATAAGATCTAAATCTTTAACTTTTGGATACCATAATCCAAGATCTGGAGTTCCTTTCAAATACTTGAACACTATCTTTACAGCAGTTAGATGAGATTCCTTTGGGTTACATTGATATCTTGCAAGAAAACATGTTGCAAACATAATATCTGGCCTTATTATAGTGAGATATAGAAGAGATCCAATCATCCCTCTATATTTTCGAACATCCACTAAAATTCCATCTGGATTAGATCCCAGTGTGGAACCAGTTGCCATAGGTGTTTTGGATAAACTATTTCTTTAAAATTGTTTTGACATAGTTAGATTGACAAAGAAATATTCCTTTAGGAGTTTGTTTGACATGCAAGCCCAATAAAAAGTTTAATTCACCCATCATACTCATTTCAAAATGGCTGGTCATCAGTTTTTCAAATTTCTTGCAAAAATCTGGATTTGTTGACCCAAAAATTATGTCATCTATATAGATTTTGTACCAAAATTATATGACCTTTATGAGTTTTTGTGAAAAGTGTTGTATCAATAGTTCCCATGGTAAAACATGATTCTAACAAGAATTTGGATAAGGTTTCATACCAAGCTGTAGGAGCTTGTTTCAAGCCATACAAGGCTTTGTCCAGTTTGTAGAAATGTTTTGTAAAGATGGGATCTATAAACCCTTGTGGTTGTTGAACATAAACTTCTTGTTCAATCTTTTCATTGAGAATGTTGACTTCACATTCATTTGATAAACTTTGAAGTCTTTGTGAGCAACATAGGCAAGAACGATTCTCACAGCCTCTAATCTGGACACTGGAGCAAATGTTTCATCAAAGTCAATTCCTTTCTTTTGACTGTAACCTTTCACTACCAATCTGGCTTTGTTTCTTATGATAACACCTTCTTCGACTAATTTGTTCACAAAGACACATTTTGTACCAATGACAGATTTATCCTTTGGTTTAGAACCAAGGTCCAGACTTTGCTCTTTTCAAACTGACATAGTTCTTCCTACAAAGCATATATCCAGTTTAGATCCTACAAAACTTGAGACATAGATTTTGGTTATGTTAAGCTTAGAAAACCTGCACACAGACATTCATTAGCACTTGCAGCCCTGGTTTGTACACCTTTTTGTGGATCACCTATTATATTTTCAGGTAAATGATCTTTGGTCCACCTCATGTTGTAAAAAGGGTTAATATTGTTAATGTTTGTTGACTCATTCTGTTGTTCCCCCTGAGTTTGTGTATTTTCTGGAATTAGTGTTTCTTGATTCAGGTTTTTAACATTCATTCCAAATTTTTCACCTATCTCATTACTACTCAGTTTGTTTTCAGAATTTAATCTTAACTCATTTAGGCCTTTGAATTTACTTTCCTAATGACATCCTAGAAATTCTTCACATAGTTCATTTAACATTTGTTTTTTATTTTCTTGAACTTTAAAAAGTTTTATGTTTTCAGATTTTGAGTTTTTTGGACTGAGTCTTAATGATGAATCATTAAAAGACACATAGATACTTTCTCTGACTGTTTTATAGCTTAAAATATAAACTCTGTAAGCTTTTGATGTCAGAGAGTATCCCAGAAATACTCCACTTTTCAGCTTTTCTATCAAATTTTTCTATACTTTCAAAATCATTGATGATGTAACATGTACATCCAAAAATATGTAAACATTTTACACTTGGAAGTCTTTCAGGAAGTCAGAGTTTTCACAGTTTTCACTATAACAAGGGGTTTCATTGTATACTTCCATTATATATATATATATATATATATATATATATATATATATATATATATATATATATATAGGGTAGGGATCCTAAGAGAACCAACCCCTATTTGAGAACTGAGAGAACCATTCTGAGCCACACATTTCATATAAAGGCAAAAAAAAATTTTTTTTTTAATCGCACATTTTTATGCAAGGAATTTTTTTTATTTTATTTTTTTTTCATTTTTTTTTCATTTATACATATGTGTATATGACAATTATACATATGTGTATATAACAATTATACATATGTGTATATAGCATTTTTCAGCTATACATATGTGTATATTTCAATTATACATATGTGTATATAACATTATACATATGTGTATAATGCAATTATACACATGTGTATACTGAAAAAAAAATACAAAAAAAATAAAAAAAATTTTTTCCTTACATATAAAGCAACGATTTTTGCAAAAAAATAAATAAATAAATAAATAATTTTTTTTTTTTTGCCTTAGAGAAATGTGTGGCCCAGAATGGTTCTCTAGTTCTCAATTTGGAGAAAGGTTCTCATTTGAACCAAATCCTATATATATATATATAGGGTAAGGATCAAATACATAGTGAAAGAAAAATAGGAAGTCGTAGGAAGAGTATCAAACAGACTCCGATTAAAGTCACTCAAGCGGCATTGGAACCGTCTCATCAAACCCTACGATGTTATTTTTTATGTCTTCGTTTTTTGTGGTTTTAGCTTGTAATTTTTATAATATACGTTATATCATTGTGTCTTTTTCTTATTTTTATCATTGTGTCATTTTTTCAATTCATTGTGTCTTTTTTCTTCAGCATTGTGTTGTGGCTCATTGTGTCATATTTCATGATCTATTGTGTTTTTTGTATCCTTCTCACCCTTCTCGTTTTTGTTATACTGTAGAATAACTTGACCATATATATATACACACACACACACACACACTTCTTAACTTAAAAAACCAACATTCTAGTGTCTTTTATAGGTGAACTCCTGAGAGAGAGAGAGAGAGAGAGAGAGATTTGTGACTGATCTCGAAAGACAGATCATGTGGTTTTTAAACTTGGGCACACAAACCCTAAGTATCCTAAGCTTGGGCCTGGCCAGCTTCAACAACAACAACACTTCTGATCTACACACTTGGGTCTTCTGTTTCATCATCTACGAGCTTTGCAAAAAATGATTATAAAAATATTGAGATAGTAATTTATCCCCGGGAGCTTTGCAAGATAGACAAATCGTCAAATCTAATATGAAGTGACAAAATGCGTGTACTATAAAAGAAATAGATGGTTTTTCTGAAGATATTTTTTTGTAAAGAATAAAAACTTGATAAGTCATAGAACCTACTTCTAATTATACATGTGCACCTTTTGCTCGAGTGAAGTCTCTGTACAACTTTGTCACTTCCTTAAGACACTATAAAGCTACGATGTGAACCTGAAAAAAACAATCATATTGGTAAAAAATGATATGTCATCATGATGATGATAGATGATTATTATGTATAAAATGAGCATATGTGAAAGAATGACATACTTGCTCAATATTTATTATGGATATACAATCGATCACCTTGGGTGACAACGAATAAATCATATACACTAGTGACTTTATGAATATATATATATATATATATATATATATATAGTTAGTTGGTTGGTTCTTATATGTAATAGCAGGTTCAAAAATATATACACTATCTTAACATGATTAGTTACTTGCCTCTAGACATGGTTAATGAATTACCTAAACACGGCTACAACCTTAACTTTAAATAAAAATGAAACACTGGCCAAAGTAAAGTTGTATGACAAAGTGACAAAAATGGAAGCGATAATCCAAAACCCAACTTAAATAGGTCTGGATTTCAATAAATTAAGTCAAAGCATAATATTAGGATATAAAAAGAAGTTACACTTTTGTATTTTTTCAGCTCTCTAAATATATAAATAGGGTTGAGTTATCCTACAAATACTAATAAAAATAAAAAGGATGAGAAGCCACTAGAGAGTGACATGTGCCCAAGTAATAAACAAATGTCAATGGTAGTTTTGTCAAAACAGAAAATGGATATACACATGCAAGTCACATGCTATTTCCCCCTGTTTTTTAAATATCCGTAACTTTTTTATACGTCAGATTCTTTTAAAAAAATTATACCATAAAATCAAGCGTCTTTACATCTTTAATATGAGTACCTTATTATATAGCTTTGAAAGAAAAATCAAAAACCCAGTTGTATAAGACACAATGGAGAACGTAAAACAAAATGAATTCCAAACTAAAAACGCAATGAACAATAGGGTATAAAACACAGTGAACAGTAGAATAAAACACAATGGACTACATATTAAAAAACAATAAACAATAGACTAAAACACAATGGATAGTAGACTAAAATACAACGAACAACATAATAAAACACAATATACACCAGAAACGCAAAACCTAGTTGCGTAGAACACAATGAACAACATAAAACATAATGGAAAGCATACTAAACCAGCAATGGATAAAGTTAAATCATGTGTAGGCTAAAAAAAACACAATGAACATATTTGTAACGCATACATGCATACTATAACACAATGAACGAGCAGAAGACATGATGAACAAAAAAAAAAAAAAACCCAGCTAACACGAATTTTTTTTTCAATTTTAATGTAGTAATTTGTTACTCATATTAAAGATAAAAAACGCTCGTTAATATGATGAATTTTTTAAAAAGAATATGGTACGAAAAAGTTATAGACTTTTAAAATGATGGGGGGAAATTAACATTTGTCTTGCATGTAAAGAGAGAAAGTCAACAAATGTGATTTTCCTTTTATGTCATTCCTCTAATTTAATATTTATTGTTTTTCCAACAAACTAATCTTAGCCCTACAAATCTAAGATCAATGGATCACAATCGTTCACGCCCTTCCTAAAAAAATGTCTTGTGTATTTGATCCTAACCCTATATAAATAATATAAAATATATGAGTAACTGAAACTAAATTGACTATTGAGTCCAAAATATGACTTTATTATAAAAACACAAAAATGACAGCTCTGAAAAACATAATGCACAATATAATAAAAAATATTGTATTCAAATAAAAAACACAAACTGTAGCAAAAAAACACAATGATCAGAATTGAAAAACACAATGAATGGGAAAAAAACAAAATAAATAGACAAAAATATATAACACAATGGACAGACGAAATAACACATTGTGATTTTTCTGTTACAAATTTGTATTTTTTATTGTACTGTGTATTGTTTTTTTTCCTGTATAAACAAAAACCCACTAAAATGTCTTTTTTTTTGTGTGACACTATGGTACTCGTTAGAAAAATGATAAAAACTCATTAATTTTGTGTAATTGATTTTAAAAGAAATGCCATATAAAAAAGTTATTAACGAAAGTTGTGGGGGAAAGTGCATGTTCTATGCACACGAGAGAGAAAAACGCAACTTTAATATTTTTTTGAGGGAATTCAAGGGTGGAGATGACCTCACCAAGGACGACCGTCCCTGAAAATCCTCGAAAATTATTGGGCCCGAGGCAAGTAGAAAAAAACGTGGCCCTATGATAAAGCATTGCAACAACATGATCTAATTTACCGATTTAAATGAATTGTCACATTTTTGCAAACAAAGTTTTCGACGAAACGTATATAGTCCATACTCTCTCGCAGTGGAGGATCTAGGAATTCCCATAAAGGGAATGCAAAAATGGGTCGGGTAGAGAAAAACTAAAGATAAAAAATGTCGAAATTGTCTTGATATTTTAAAAATTATTAGTCATGTAGATACATATTTCATTTATGTGTCTGTAGCTTTCGGATTGCCAAATGATGATTCGCCGAAGTTTTGAAGATTTTATGTATTTCTGTGTTTGGTTCGGGTGATCAACAAGTCAAACCAAGATTTAGCTAGGTCGAATGAAGTTGTTGGATCAGTTTCTTGTTTAACAGGTTCTTATCATGAACACTTGCATATTTGAACTATCTAAGTAAGTTGCATAGCGGATTAAAAGTTAAGTGTTCAAGTTAAAGTTTCACTTTTAAACAGGAGTAAATACTCCCCCTTGAGTTATGAAACTAAAGCAGTAAGTGAGAATCTAAAAACAGTTTATGAATAAAACAGTAAATGCTTCAATGAATCTCAGATATATTGGAATAATAACTACAAAAGGAATGTCTAAAATAGTGGGATAAACCCATCTATTTATAGACTAAAAGTAAACATACAAGAGAAGTATTGAAGCAATATAATATGTACAAATACTACAACAGGCTGTAGCATTGGTACTTGTACAATAGATCTAAAAATACTAATATTAAACTAAACTACTGAAGTACAAAGGCGGTGGGAAGCTTCTATCAAAACAACTGATGAGTGACAAACTACTGATGAGTAGTTTGTCTTCAGTAGTTCTTCAGTTGACTTGTCTGGTTAGACTTCAGAACTTCTGATAATTACTCTTCAGTACTTGATATCTTCTTCTTCAGTACTTTCAATCTTGTTCTTCAGCAGTTTCCATACTTAGCTTTATTTGCAGAAATAGGAATTAGACTAAGTTTGCAAAAGTGGTTTCTTCAATCCTTTTTGTCCTTACAATCTCCCCCTGGATTGATGAAGCCAAAACCTTATGTAATCCTTTATTCTCTTTTTCTGCCATCAAGCATCTTCCAAATTTCTCTGATCATGGAAGTCTTGAGTTGATGTAGTTGTTGTCCAGTAAGAGATCCTTGTTCTGGTTCAAGATGCTGGATGGTGAGCAGGTCTTTTGTTGATAGATTCTTCAGTTCATCTATAGATTTGAAGACCTTACTTGAACGATCTCTTCTTGTGACCATCACTGAGTTTGAATCAGTGAATGACCATTTCACTATGTTCACTTTAGATTGGTCAAAGTCTAAAGTGTAGGGGACCATGCTAGTCTCCTGGGTTGATCCTAATTTTGGGATGTTTTCTATTTCAGTGACCCTCAGGTGGGATTCTCTTCCTTCTTCAGTATGCACAACATCAGGTATATTAAAAGTGGGGAGATGATGTTCAGTAATTACCTTAGTGTTCTTCTTTGTCTGTTATGGTCTGTTGTAGTTGGTAAGCAAATATAGAAGGATCCCTAAATTGTGTCAGCAGAGGCTTCTCTTCAACCACAAAATCTCCTTGTACAACAGTATTGCCTTCAAGCAATACCATCTTGAAATCTGTTTTTATGGTTTCCTCTGGCTTCTTGGTAGCAGGCTTTGATGATGATTGTTTTGCACCAGAAGTTCTAACTACTGAAGTTTGTGAAACTTCAGAAGTTTTGAACTTCTCTGGATTTGCAACTCTATCAGCCTTGAATTTCTTGTAAGTGTCATACAATGTATCTTCTCTCCATTTTGACACTGAAGCTTTTGAACCAAATCCATTGGCTACCAACTCTTCTATGATCTCAGCTCTCTTTTCCTTTCTTTCTTTCTTTCTTTCTCAGTGGCTAGCCTGTCAGATACAAGCTGAGCTTTATGTGCCAGTTCATCTATAGAGAGCCCTTTGAGTGAGTATTTCTTTGTTTTATTGTTTTTACTGATAAAGGTAACAAAAAAAATAAACTTTCAAAATATATATATATATATATATATATATATATATATATCAAAAATAAATAAATAAATCAGTGAAGTGCTGTTTTCAAAAAAAAACTATTTTAATTAAGTGATATAGTAGTACATGATTGAAATAAATTAGTAAATTAGTAAAGTTAGTTAAAAAAAAAGTTTGGTGCCGTCTCCTTTAGTTAATTAAATCCATAGGAATTAGAATCCAATGAGGTGTTAATATTTAAGTAGTGATGCCAGCTAGTTTTGGTACATAATTTCAAATTATAATCATTGGTATTAATCGTTTTCAATACTTTATAAGAACATGTGTAATGGTGGATGAAATTTGATGTGTGAAATGTAATCGTTTTCAATACTTTATAAGAACATGTGTAATGGTGGATGAAATTTGATGTGTAAAATGTGTATTTTTTGACATGTGAGACCACTTTGGTGGGTGAAATGAGGTTGAAATGGGCAAGAGCTGTAAGACCATGTGTAATAGTGGGTGAAATTTAATGGGTGAAAGGAGCATTTTTTGACACTTGGTAATGTGGGGCCACTTGGTGGGTGAAATGGGCAAGGGGTGTAATGGTGGGTAAAATTCGGTAGGTGAAATGGGTGAATATATAATGGTATTAAATTTGAATTTAAAAAAAAGAAAAAAAATAAAAATGAAGTGTCACTCAATGATTGGCCCATCCAAATTGTAACTCACACGAAATATTTCGCGCATACATGGTTCACACCCATTTCACTTGGTGGTGGTGGTGGTGGTGGGGGGGGGGGGGGGGGGTGTTCCCATGTGATTGGGGCGCTAATTTTCCCATTTAATGCCCCTTTCACTAATGATTACTAATGATTACACGCGGTCTAATGGATTATGTGGGGCATTTTTTGACATGTGGTATGTAGGCCACATGCCATTTTATTTTTTTTTTTAAATAAACAAACAAATATTTCATTTAAATAACATAATTAAAATAAATTAAAATTACATAAATAAATAAAAAAACCGAACATACTTAAAACAAATTAAAAAAAGTCATTTGAATAATACTAAAAAAATAATAAAGCTACAATTCATCGGTTTCGTCAAATTCGTCTTCGTTGTCATTCTCGTCTTCGTCTAACTCTTCTTCGTCACCCTCGTGCGGAATATATCGAACCGGCTATGCATGTTCTACCAAATCCAACGCTAAAGCGTTATGTGTATCCTCGTTACTCACCTCATGCGAGTTGAAGATTCTCTCCTCTGGTGTCGCTTGTGGCAATTCCGTTGGTGCGTCTGGTACATAATTTTGACATGTTGTCTTTCCTTCTTCTTCTAAAATCATGTTATGCATGATTATACACGCATACATAGCATCTCTCATTTTTTCTTTAGTCCATGCACGAGCCGGATTTCTAATATAATGCTAACGCTGTTGAAGCACCCCAAAGCATCTCTCAATGTCCTTTCTCGAAGACTCTTGCACTTTCTTAAAATATGCTCTTTTTTCATCGAACGGATTAGTGAACGTCTTCATGATAATCGCATACTTAGGTGTAACACCCTAGGCATATCCCACATCGTTCGTGGACAGAAGAGATCTTGGTTCATAAGTAATGTCATGCTTCATAAATCACCAACGCGTTTTGAGCTTAGTTGGCTGTGGAGCACATGAAAACTCCACAGTTAAGCGTGCTCAGATGAGAGTAGTACTAGGATGGGTGATCTCCTGGGAAGTTTTCACTTGGACAACCAAAAACAAATCTGTGAGCTTTTTTTGGGCAAAGCGGACTATATTGGATGATATTAGAGGCGGGGTGTTACATTAGGATATATTCCATCGGCCAAAAAGAATCCGTGTGGGTAGTACGTTCCATTAGCATAAAAATATGCCGTTGGTGCTCTAGCAAAAATGAAATCTTCGAAAAGGGGCGACTAGTGAAAAATGTTTATGTCATTGCATGACCCCATGTGATTGGGGCGCTAATTTTCCCATTTAATGCCCCTTTCACTAATGATTACTAATGATTACACGCGGTCTAATGGATTATGTGGGGCATTTTTTGACATGTGGTATGTAGGCCACATGCCATTTTATTATTTTTTTTAAATAAACAAACAAATATTTCATTTAAATAACATAATTAAAATAAATTAAAATTACATAAATAAATAAAAAAACCGAACATACTTAAAACAAATTAAAAAAAGTCATTTGAATAATACTAAAAAAATAATAAAGCTACAATTCATCGGTTTCGTCAAATTCGTCTTCGTTGTCATTCTCGTCTTCGTCTAACTCTTCTTCGTCACCCTCGTGCGGAATATATCGAACCGGCTATGCATGTTCTACCAAATCCAACGCTAAAGCGTTATGTGTATCCTCGTTACTCACCTCATGCGAGTTGAAGATTCTCTCCTCTGGTGTCGCTTGTGGCAATTCCGTTGGTGCGTCTGGTACATAATTTTGACATGTTGTCTTTCCTTCTTCTTCTAAAATCATGTTATGCATGATTATACACGCATACATAGCATCTCTCATTTTTTCTTTAGTCCATGCACGAGCCGGATTTCTAATATAATGCTAACGCTGTTGAAGCACCCCAAAGCATCTCTCAATGTCCTTTCTCGAAGACTCTTGCACTTTCTTAAAATATGCTCTTTTTTCATCGAACGGATTAGTGAACGTCTTCATGATAATCGCATACTTAGGTGTAACACCCTAGGCATATCCCACATCGTTCGTGGACAGAAGAGATCTTGGTTCATAAGTAATGTCATGCTTCATAAATCACCAACGCGTTTTGAGCTTAGTTGGCTGTGGAGCACATGAAAACTCCACAGTTAAGCGTGCTCAGATGAGAGTAGTACTAGGATGGGTGATCTCCTGGGAAGTTTTCACTTGGACAACCAAAAACAAATCTGTGAGCTTTTTTTGGGCAAAGCGGACTATATTGGATGATATTAGAGGCGGGGTGTTACATTAGGATATATTCCATCGGCCAAAAAGAATCCGTGTGGGTAGTACGTTCCATTAGCATAAAAATATGCCGTTGGTGCTCTAGCAAAAATGAAATCTTCGAAAAGGGGCGACTAGTGAAAAATGTTTATGTCATTGCATGACCCCGCGACACCAAAGTAAGCCGACCAAACCCAAAGGTCATGTGAAGCCATCGCCTGAAGAATTACCATTGGCTCTCCCTCATCACCTCGTGTGTATTGACCTAGCCATGCCGTTGGACAATTATCCCACGGCCAATGACGACAATCAATGCTCCCAATCATTCCTGGTAAACCATGTTCATTTGAATGAACCTCATATATCTTTTGTAGATCGTACCAACTTGGTCGTCTTTGGTAACGCGCCCCGTACAAATGTATTATTCCTTTAAAAAATATAACTTTTATAAGAATAAATAAATAAACTTTAAATAACATAAATAAATAAATTTTATAAGAAATTGTAGTGTACCTTGACAAAAATGCTCTAAGGTGTCGCGTGTCGTTTTCTCGGCCAACTTTAAGTATTCGTCGTTTATGTCGGTCGTGTTCCCATACGCAAGAATGCGTAGCGCTGAAGTACATTTTTGAATCACGGTCAATCCAAGCGCCCCTCTCGCATCCGACTTTTGCTTGAAGTAGTCAAACGTGTTTTCCAAATCTCCCGATATGCGTCGATATAAACGTTTGTTCATCCGGAAACGACGCCTAAAAATTCTAGGATCCGGATAAGTTGGGTCTTCATCAAAGTAATCTTTCATTAAACGAACGTTCGCCGCCATGCGGTCGCGTTCCATACGTTTTCTTCGCAAAATAGGACGTGGAGGATTACTAACATGTTGCATATACTTCGTTGCCAGCGCACAAGCACTTGCAACCACCTCCTGCTCGATCTCCTCGTCGGTTGAATAACCCGTATCGCCTAAAAACACTTTGTAATAATAATCCCGGATGCTAGATGAGGAGGTCGGGGAACTCATATTTTTATAAAAATAATTTGGTAAAGTTTATAAAATTGGGGAAGATGTGTGTGTTTTGTTTGGTTTGATATGTGTTGTTTGTTAAAAAATGGTTTGAATATATAATTTTTTTTGACCGTTGCTCCATCTATTATTTTTTTTGAAAGTTTCAAATGCCACAAGGCATAAGATGATTGGCCCCTCAAATTTGTAACGTCACGCAAAATATTAATTGGGCGTTACGATGTTAATTGGGCGCGAATTGGGGCTTTAACGCCCTTTTCGCGTTGCCATTACACCCGGTCTAAAGAAAAATGATCGGATTTATACTTTAGTAAATGCTTTTAACTAGGGGTGCAAACGAGTTGAGTCGAGTTGAGGTTGAGGCTGAGCTTGACTAGGCTTGAGTTCGAGCTCGATTAACTTATAAGATCTCAAACTCGAGCTCTGCGTGATAGTAATTTTTTAAGCTTGAGCTCGGCTCGGGCTCGACTCATTTATTATCTATTAGTGAATATATTAATAAAAGTAGTATAAAGAAAATAATAGTTTGTTTACGCTTGTGAACTCGATAAATGAAGCTTTAGCTTGGCCTGCTTAGTAAACACTTTTAAATGAGGGGTAAGTATTATTAAATATTAAATAAACTAATATTACACTTAGGCTTGATAAGACTCGACGAGCCTCAGAAGCTTCACATGTCAGGTTTGAACTTGGGATCGATAAATAAACGAGCTTTGTTTTAGGCTCAAGGTTAATAAAGTTCGGCTCTACCGAGTCAAGCTCGAGTAGCTTGCGAGCGGCTCTGCTCGTTTGCACCCTTACTTTTAATTGGTATTGTTAAAGATATTAATAAAACCAATGTTTTAAAAATCGGTAAATACTGGTCGGTTATACCGGTATTACCGTTTTCGGATGGAAATCCGGTACGAAACACGCCGGTAAATATGGGAAACGGTATCGATTTTATACCGTCGATAAAATCCGATATACCAGGTTGAACCGCTATACCGGTACCGGCATAGGTTATTTTTAGATTATTTTTTATTAAGGAATAATTTTTAAAAAATTAAAAACATTAGATTATATTTTAGATTATTTTTTAATTATTGATTAACTTTTTAATAGTATTTTAGTATGTAATTATGTACTTTTAGGTTAATTTTTTGTGTTAGTACTTTAATTTATAAAATTATATAGCTTATAATTCAATCCGGTTAAACCGCCTGATAAAACACGGTTCAACCATTTTTTAGTTAAATCCGATATACTTAAAAAGCCGGTTTTTAAAACATTGAATAAAACAAAACTATGTACAATACAATAATCATAGTTTATTAAAATATTATTATAAAAGTCAATCCCTCCTCTAATCATCGCTCAACAGTTCACATCATATAGGGATGAGGCTTCAGTCTAGTGGTAGACCATCTTTCATATTGTCGCAATTTTCATATTCTTTTGGGTTAAAACAAACGGAAAATCAATTGTAAGTAATATTTTTAGAAGACATAGGAAAATTCTAGTTTGTTGATATAGATTTAGGTGCTGTTTGTTTTTTCTGTAAGAAAATGTCTGCAGTCTGTGGACCACATCTGCAGACATCTGCAGGAGAAGAGGTGGACCAAAGGTCTGCAGTTTGTAAGAAGAAGACTGTTTGTTTGTTAACGTCTGTTGACTGCTGAAATAAACTGAAATTTAAATAAACTGGTTTTTATACAACAGTCTGGTGGTGGACCGTCGTGGTGGTGGACCGTGGTGGTGGACCATGGTGATGGTGGTGGTGGGTGGTGGTGGTAGTGGGTGGTGGACGATGGTGGTGGTAGTGGGTGGTGGTGGTGGACAGTGGTGGTTGTGAGTGGTGGTGGTGGACGATGGTGGTGGTGGACGGTGGTGGTGGTGGTGAACCGTGGTGGCGGTAGACGGTGGCGGCGGTGGTGGTGGTGGACCGTGGTGGCGGTAAACGGTGGCGGTGGTGGTGGACCGTGGTGGTGGATAGTGGTTGTGGTGGTGGATGGTGGATGGTGGTGGTGGACGGTGGTGGTAGGTGGTGATGGTGGTGGACGGTGGTGGTGGATAGTGGTTGTGGTGGTGGTGGTGGACGGTGGTGGTGGTGGACGGTGGTGGACCGTGGTAGTGGTAGACGGTGGTGGTGGCAGACGGTGGTGGTGGTGGACGGTGGTGGTGGATGGTGGTTGTGGTGGTGGACGGTGGTGGTGGATGGTGGTTGTGGTGGTGGACGGTGGTGGTGGACGGTGGTGGTGGGTGGTGGTGGTGGTGGTGGGTGGTAGTGGTAGACCGTGGTAGGTGGTGGTAGACTGTGGTGGGTGGTGGTGGTAGACGGTGGTGGTGGTGGGTGGTGGTGGTGATGGTGGTGGTGGTAGGTAAAGAGAAGAGAAGGGGAGAAGACCTTAGAAAACTTTGGAACAAGTCTGCACCAAGAAGAGGTCAGGAAGACCTTTTTGAGTGAAATGTCTTCCAAAAAACAAACAATCTGCAGACTCCAAACGTCTGCACGCGTCTGCGTGGCGCAGACAAAAGAGGTCAGAAGTGCTTCTGAGCAAAAAACAAACAGCACCTTAGGTGCTGTTTGTTTTTTCTGAAGGAAAATGTCTGCAGTCTGTGGACCACATCTGCAGACATCTGCAGGAGAAGAGGTGGACCAAAGGTCTGCAGTCTGTAAGAAGAAGACTGTTTGTTTGTTAACGTCTGTAGACTGCTGAAATACACTGAAATTTAAATAAACTGGTTTTTTTACAGCAGTCTGGTGGTGGACCGTGGTGGTGGTGGATCGTGGTGGTGGACCATGGTGGTGGTGGACAGTGGTGGTGGTGAGTGGTGGTGGTGGACGATGGTGGTGGTGGACGATGGTGGTGGTGGGTGGTGGTGGTGGACGGTGGTGGTGGTGAACCGTGGTGGCGGTGGCGGTGGTGGTGGTGGTGGACCGTGGTGGTGGTAAACGGTGGCGGTGGTGGTGGACCGTGGTGGCGGTAGACGGTGGCGGTGGTGGTGGACCGTGGTGGTGGTGGATAGTGGTTGTGGTGGTGGATGGTGGATGGTGGTGGTGGACGGTGGTGGGTGGTGGTGGTGGTGGTGGACGGTGGTAGTGGATAGTGGTTGTGGTGGTGGATGGTGGATGGTGGTGGTGGACGGTGGTGGACCGTGGTGGTGGTAGACGATGGTGGTGGCAGACGGTGGTGGTGGTGGACGGTGGTGGACGGTGGTGGTGGATGGTGGTTGTGGTGGTGGATGGTGGTGGTGGACGGTGGTGGTGGTGGGTGGTGGTGGTGGTGGTCTTGGGTGGTAGTGGTAGACCGTGGTAGGTGGTGGTAGACTGTGGTGGGTGGTGGTGGTGGTAGACGGTGGTGGTGGTGGTGGACGGTGGTGGTGGTGGTGATGGTGGTGGTAGGTAAGGAAAAGAGAAGGGGAGAAGACCTTTGAAGACCTTAGAAGACTTTGGAACAAGTCTGCACCAAGAAAAGGTCAGGAAGACCTTTTTGAGTGAAATGTCTTCCAAAAAACAAACAATCTGCAGACTCTAAACGTCTGCACGCGTCTGCGTGGCGCAGACAAAAGAGATCAGAAGTGCTTCTGAGCAAAAAACAAACAGCACCTTAGACTGTTAGAAAGATTAGTTTCAGAAAAAATTAGATATGACATTGAGAAAAATACATAAAAGGGAATACAATATTTATTGATTTTATCTCTTCACATTCAAATCACTTGTTAACCCTTCTTATTCTTATTAAAATGTATATAACTTTTTAGTGCAATATTTTAAAAAATTAAACCATGTTAACGAGATTTTTTTTATCTTTATTATAAGTATGATATTGTCATATAAAAAAATATGTGGTCAACTGAGTTTTTTTTTTTTTTTTTACTTTGCTGTGTTTTATGTTCGTCCATTATGTTATTAGTATGTGCACATGTATTATAAATATGTTCGTTGTGTTTTTTTAGTTTGCATATATTTTAAACTATGTCCATTTTGTTTTTAATATGTTTTTTATTGTGTTTTATGTTATTCATTATGTTTTGCAGAACTTGGTTTTTATTTTTTAATGTATAACAATAATATACTCATATAAAAAAAACATTCGATACTATGAGTGTTGAAAATCCGTTTATTGTTCTCTTTAGTCGGTACATGTTTCATATGGGCCCACTATGTTTTTATTTTGTTGTGCATTGTGTTTTAGTCTCTTGTTCATTGTGCTTTATATTGTATTTTAGTATTCTGTTCATTGTGCTTTTAGTCTATTGTCAATTGTGTTTTATTCTGTTGTATTCATTTTGTTTTAATCTACTATCTATTGTCGATACCCTTTGGTCATATTTTTTTACCTTTTGTTTTGCGTTTGATATAACGAGTGTATTGAAACCGACCAAGTTCCTATCTTTTTTCTTTTTCGTTTACCTTTGTTATTTACTTTATGGTAAATCCACTTTTAACTTTTTAAATACTTTTGGTGAACTCAACATATGCTAATACCCGTTTGGTCATGTTTTCATTCTTTTCTAGTTTGCTATAACGAGAGCACTTAAACCAACCGAGTTCCTATCGTTTTCTTTTTTACCTATGTTCGTTACCTTATTGTTTACCTTTTATTACTTTGATGTTTAAAGCTGAGCTACGGCGTAAATAACATAACACATTTGAAATTCATTTTGGTTCATTTTATGAATTTATACATCGGTTATCATTGTGTGCATTATGTACCAAATTCCAACCGCATTCGTGTGCAACGCATGTCAACTACAGAGCTAGTATTAATAATTTATATTATGCACGCTAGTAGACCATCCCTTTTAGTTATTATTTAATTTATTATAACATTTTATTTTATTATTTAATTTAACTTTTTTCTTATAACTTTTTTCCTTAAAAAAAATAAAAAAACAGAGGTACGTTAATTTTTTTTATTGAAATTTCATTGTATTTGACTTAAAATGAAGTTTATTAAAAATAAAGTATTTTTATTTCATAAATTATTGTTAGTACAATATGGTGATGGGTTTTGATAATATTTATTTTATTCAAAACCGATTTGGTCAATGCTCACCAACTTTGCTTTGTACATATTCTAACACATATCTAAAAAATGCTTTCTAACAAATACACAACAAACTTTTACCAACAACACATGTTCTTAAGTTCGGCTAGGTATAAATTCGAAATCTCCTATTGCCTAAAGTTTAACGCTCATCTTTACAATGTCATTTTGTAATTGGTAAATGTATGTTTGTGTTTGCACAACTTTTATGTAGTCAGGTCTACTACTACTGTAAACAAATTTTTTTTTTTTTTCTGGTTTGTGCATATACAGAATATTCGTTACCATGCGCAGAGAAAATCCACTAGTTTGCGTTATTTTTATTGTATACGATAAAAAAAGTCCATGGTCTTTGTCTAATATGCGCATGTGATAAGATTTGTATACCTACAAAATTAACGTTTATCAAATTTAAAACATGTTTCTACAACCTTTTAAAAATGTGCGGATAAAAGATAAAAATAAATTCTTTATATTGACTGTTAGTTTGTATGCAGTAGTAGATCATAAAACCGAAAAACGGAACCATACACAATATTAGAAAAATGAAATAATTTTACATATCGTCATGAGGGGCGACGGGGCGCTTACCGTGAAACTCACGGGTACCTCATGATACCCTACAATCAGCATGGCAACAGGGCCGCCGGTGGTGCTGATAGTGGATCCTGAAGGGTTTACGTGGGATTGTTCATAGTTTGGTTCAGTGAAATTCCACAAAAGAATCTTGACATTTATTTCTTTCTATACCATCACTGTCCATTTTCAGATCTAAACCAATTGCAGATAGTGGTGATGGGTGGTGGAAGACGACGGTGGAAAGTGGTGTTGCTGTTGGATTGGTTGGAATTTTAGGGGTGGTGGTGATGATAGTTGAGGTGGTGGTGGTGGTGATGATGATAGTTCAGGTGGTGGCGTAGAGGGAAAACTGGCAGAGGGAAGGTCAACATGTTTGTTTATATATTTTATTTATATATATATATATAAAAAGAAAACTTTAAATAAAATTTTATTTATTTAAATGAAAAATAAATAAACGAATCAATGAAGTGTTGCATCTAAAAAACAGTTTCAGTGAAATGAATGAGTGTAGGGATGTGACAGTGCATGATCGATAGAAATCAGGTTAAAAAAAATCCAAGTGGAGTACCCCTTCCCTAAGGTAATTAAGGTTTTAACACCTTCACGACATAATGAAGAGGTTGTAAACTCTACTGTGAGAATTCACGTGGACTTTAAATGTGGACTTCAAATGGTATAGATTAAAGAATGTGTGTATCACCGTCCTAAAATAATTACCGTTTTAATACCAACATGATCTTTTGTCCACCTCATCATTAGTCAATTGCAGCGAGATCTAAGGCTCTCTATTCATCATCGTTAGTAAGTTTGTTATCAGGGGCTGCTTATCGGGGGAGATTGGGTCACCAAACCCGCGCGAGTCAAAAAGGGGATCTTTGAGGTTTTTTTAAGAAGAGGTTCAAAGAAGATGTCCCGGGTCGGCCAAAGGTGGTGTGCAGTAACATTAGGCAGATTTCTGCGGCTGATAATGTTAAGTTGACTGGGCCATTTTCGGTTTCTGAAATCAAGGAGGTAGTTTTTGGTTGTGGGGAAGATCGGGTGCCGGGTCCGGATGACTTCAACATGTGATTTATTAAACACATTTGGCCGTTGTTCGAGTAAGATTTTCTAAGCATTATGGAGTATTTTTTTAAAGAATGGGAAAATTAATCCAGGTAGCGGCTCTTCATTCATCAATCCTATCTCTAAAGTTAAAGATCCGGTGGAGTTAAACAATTATAGGCCGATTAATTTGGTGGGCGTTATCAGTAAAGTGATCGCCAAGTTACTTGCT
Organism: Ambrosia trifida; assembly: GCA_028751855.1. NCBI lineage: Eukaryota > Viridiplantae > Streptophyta > Magnoliopsida > Asterales > Asteraceae > Ambrosia > Ambrosia trifida. The sequence continues at coordinate 100,454,702 of CM054123.1, read as the reverse complement.
AACCGCCTTAAGAAGGTTTGGGGGAAGTAGTTTCTCCTGCTCAACCGGCGTTCCTTAACAGTAAGTTCATTCTGTATGGCCCGCTTGTTGTTAATGAGATTATTACTTGGTGTAGGAAGATGAAGAAGCAAGCCTTTATTTTGAAGATTGATTTTGAAAACGCGTATGATAACGTGAATTGGAACCTTGTTATAAACGTTATGTCTCAAATGGGGCTCTATTCTCTTTGGTATGTGTGGATTATGGGGATTTTAGAGTCGGGACGCTCGTTTATTTTGGTCAATGGGGCGCCCACTTTTGAATTTCAATGTGGTAAACGGATGAGGCAAGGCGACTCGATTTCGCCTTTCTTGTTTCTTATCGTGATGGAGGTTCTCTCTTTTATGCTCAACAAGGCGTGTGAGATTAGGCTTATTGTTGGCTCCAAGCTCCTAATGGCGGGCCTAATATTTCCCACCTTCTATATGCGGATGACACAATTATTACTGGTGAATGGTCGCCTTTGTGTATTACCAACGTGCTAAAAATTCTTAGGTGTTTTTATGCATGGTCGGGTTTGAAAATTAATCTTTCTAAGTCAAACTTTTTGGGGAAGGTGTGGATTCTTTGGAGGTGGTAGATAAAGCAACTTTGGTGGGGTGTATAGCAGGTTCGTTTCCTTTTAAATACTTGGGGTTGATGGTTGGGGCAAATATGAACCGGATAAATAACTAGAGACCAGTTTTTGAAGTATGTGAAGCTAGGCTTTCCAAATGGAAGGTGTCGTGTCTTTTGATTGGGGGTAGTATAACTCTTATGAAGTCCGTCCTTGAAAGTCTACCTACGTATTATTTATCATTGTATAAGGCCCCTGTTAAAGTTATTAAAGATCTTGCGTCACTTATTAAAAGATTTTTATGGGGAGGAAACAGTGATAGTTCCAAAATGCATTGGGTGGCATGGGATGTAGGGGCAATTCCGAAGAAGTTTGGAGGTCTCGGTCTATGCAAGCTCAATTTCATCAACACGACCTTGCTCACCAAATAGGGATGGAGATTCAAAGCTGAAAGAAATAACTTGTGGAAAAGGGTGGTAGAAGCATTTCATGTTCGTAGGCTTTGTTGGGAATTCTTATCGGCTAATAAGTCTCTTAAAGGAATGTGGAATAACATTGTGAAGCTATTATCTAGAATGGTCATCTCGAACACTCCTTTGAGAAGGTTTTTTTAAGGGTAAAGTGGGTATCAAGGAAACACTATCGTTTTGGTTGGATCTGTGGTTGACGAATTCTCCACTTAAAGTGGTGTCTCCGAACCTTTTTAGGCTGGAAACCGATAAAAGATGTTGCATAAAAGATCGGATGCTGGTGGTTAACGCTACATTATCATTTGACTGGAAGTGGTTAGAGGTGCCGAACTCGGAGTCGCAGGTTGTTGAGATGGACTTTCTGATGTTGCTGTTGGGTTCAATTTCTTTCTTCGATAGACATGATGATTGGGTATGGTTGGGAGAGGAATTGGGCAAGTTCGAGGTTTGTTCTGTTTGGAGGTTGTTGTACAGAGAAGGTGATTACAACAGCAATTACATGATGAAGTTGTGCACGTGGTTGCCTCTTAAATGTAATGTGTATGTGTGGTGCGCGGAGTTAGGCAAAATTCCTACGGCCACTGTTCTGAGGAGTAGAAACATTGCCATTGTAGATGTATCTTGTCTTCCTTGCGGAGATGGGGATGAATCTATTGATCATCAGTTCACCACGTGTAGGGTTGCAACGGTTCTTTGGCAACATGTTAGTGTTTGTTGTAGAGTCGAGATTTTTTTGCCTTTTCTTTCAGGGGCCCACTGGAGCCTCGCAATCATATGGGATTGACTAGGAAGGCTAAAGAGATTTTTCTTGAAATAATCATTATTGGTTGTTGGAGTATTTGGCGTCTAGAAATGGGTTGAAGCTCAATAACAAGATAGTGAGAATGCAAGAGATCATCAGTGAAGTGAAGTCGATGGGGTTTATTTGGATTAAAATTAGGGGAAAATTAAAGACGTTGTCTTGGTCATATTGGTGTAATTTTGTAAATATGTGAGTTTGTTGGTGTTGGTCTTCCGGTTTTTCGGTTGGTGTTTGCGTTTTAATGAAATTAGCCTTAAAAAAAGTAAGTATGTTATCCGTATACATAAGTTATCAATAGTAACACTTTGTGTCTAACAAATGGATTGTGCAAGAAGTGTTAAGAGTTGGAAAAGACAAAACTGATTTATAGAGGTTCAAGTGAATGTTAACCAATCTATTCTATGCCTCTCCTAAACCAGTCCGTAGTTGCTCCACTAACCCTTTCTCTTAAACATATGAGATCATTGATACACCAAATGTTTCATAAAGCAAGCCAATGATCACCTTATACAAACGTCTCACTAGATCAAGAGAGTGACCATCTTATTCGTTTCACTAATCTCAAGTGGTAGTAATCACACCTCTTACTAATCACTAACAACTATAGTGATACCACTCACAAACTTCTCATTAATACAACGATAATGATCACCAAACAATTGCAACACAAGAATAAAAGAAATGGAAGCTATAGCACAACTCTTTGATCTTCAATTTGATGTTTATATAACAGGGTATTACAGACACAATGACTAGAAATATATGTAATAGTGTTTGTAGACATAAAACCAAAACACAAAAAAACAAGAACTTGACCAAAAGGAGGTCGATCCAACGGTCAATGGTATGACCATGGATCGTCTTGATGTCACATTTCACATGCTTTTGTATGACAACATTGTGTATTGTCAAATCCAAACCACCAAACGCATTTTCATACAGACACACATACACACATACACACCAGATTTTTAAAGTTCACTAAAGATGTATTTGACTTATATAAAAGGAATAGTGTTGTATCAAAATGGTAAGGTTTCATATGTATCGTGTAAAGGGTTTTTGATGTTTTCCATTTTGGTTTTGGCTGTAAAGTATAACAGGGTCTTGTCAAAACCGGAAAAAAATATGCATACCAAATATGGTTCATGTAAGTAGGAGTTCAATGGTTGACTCGTTTGTTCAATACTATTTTTTAATCTGGAAAAATGCCAGATCAGTGGAGGAGTAGTGACAATAACAAAAGAGATGCTCAATGTTGTGGGAGTTAAAGAGGGATAAAGTTATTAGCCCATACTATGAAATTATGGGAGAGGGTAATTGAAACTAGAATTAGGAGAGAAACTCCGGTTTCAGTAAACCAATTCGGTTTCATGCCAGGGCGGTTAACTACAGAAGCGATACATATCCTGAGGATATTGATAGAAAAATATCAGGAAAAGAAGAGGGATCTACACATGGTATTTATTGACCTTGAAAAAGCCTACGATATTGTGCCTCGGGGCCTAATTTGGGATAGTTTGGAAGGCAGAGGCGTACCTAGGAAGTATATAGACATGATTAGAGATATGTATGTTAACACGAAGACTTTTGTTCATGCGCCTGTAGGAGATACTGATTCATTTCCCGTGGAGGTAGGACTTCACCAAGGATCTACTTTGAGTCCGTTTCTTTTTGCCGGAGTATTAAATGAGTTGTCTAGGTCAATTCAGGAGGCAACTCCATGGTGCATGCTTTTTGCAGATGATATTGTGTTGGTAGCGGAGATGAGGAATACTAAGTTAGAGGAATAGCATGTAGCTTTAGAGGGCAAAGGGTTAAGAATTAGTAGATCCAAGACTGAGTACTTATATTGAGATTTTAGTGGCGTAGGCGTTGATGAGAACACTCAGATTACCATTGACGGGCAAGAGGTTCTGCGTGCAACTAAGTTTAAATATCTAGGATCATTTGTGCAAAGGGATGGGGAGATAGATAGTGATGTAGCCATCGCATCCAAGCTGGTTGGTGTAGGTGGAAAGCAGCCACAGGGGTATTGTGTGACAGAAGGTTTCCAACTAAATTAAAGGGAAAATTTTATAGGGCCGCAGTTAGACTTGCTATGTTGTATGGGACGGAGTGTTGGGCCATTAAAAAGACTCATGCGTGCAAGATGGAGGTAGCAGAGATGAGGATGTTAAGGTGGATGTGTGGGCACACAACGTTAGACTGGATAAGGAATGAGGCTTTTAGGGTTAGGTTAGGAGTAGCTAATATATCTGATAAGATTAAGGAGGGAAGATTGAGATGGTTTGGACATGTGAAAAGGCGCTAGTGAACAGCGCCGGTTAGAGCAGTGGAAACCCTCATGGTGGAGGGTAAGAGAAGTAGAGGCAGGCCCAAAGTGACTTGGGATAAGCTGCTTAGACGAGATTTGCTTGAGTTGCACCTCTCTGAGGACATGATCCGTGATAGGAGTTTGTGGAGAAGTAGGATTAAAGTTAAAGATTTGTAGTTGTAGGGGTCTATAGTTTTGTTTTAGTGCGTATTCTCCTCCACTTTATGTTTAATTGACATGTGATTGCATATTCGTACGTAGGCGTGTCGTTTTGTTATAATGTCAAAGTGCTTAGATATATTATTTACTTTCCCTCAACTTTTCTTGTTTGTCTGTGTACTGGTAGTTTCTTGCTATATAGTTTGTTGTTGTTCTGTCTGTCATTTGTTTTGGAGCTAGGGGTCTCTTTGGAAGCAGCCTCTCTATCCCTATAGATAGAGGTAAGGTTTGCCTACATCCCACCCTCCCCGGACCCTAACAGTAGCTTGCTATCTGTGGGATTTATTGGGTACGGTTGTTGTTTTTGTTGTTGTAAGTATATAAGTATAGCTTAAAATCTCGATTGGAAGAATAGTATAATATAAATCGAGTAAATCGCACAATTGCACCAAATGAAAGTAAACGAGTTGAATAAATGCTCAAAACCAGTGTTGTAATAATAACTAGTGTGAGAATAGTTGCGAATAATGCGTGAGAATAACCACCAATAAAAGAATAATACGAGAATAATAAGATAATGTGAGAACGTAACTATAAATAGAATGGTGTAAGAATAAAATAATGAAATTTACTGTAAATGAAAGTGCGCAGAACAGACGTATAGTCTACTGGCATGCGAGTTAAAATTTAGTAATTTTGTATATATGCAACATATGATAAAAGGCATTTAGCAACATTCCAATGAGGATATGTCCATTGTTTTGTTAGACCAAAAGTTTTGCGACTGAAAGAGTGCAAGTGTAAAAAGTTAAATTTTCGTTTATCATAAACGTAGTTTACTCAAACTTTGAATATAGTTGAAAGAATAGTAGTAATGTATGAGGATAACTTTTTAGAAACTGAAGAATGTTTTAGGTTCAAAACAAGTTCACGTGAAAAGATTTGGTAAGTACACATTTTCATGTGTTTACGAGAAGTCGAGTTTGAAAAGTGTTATAAGGCATATTATCAGTCGCAAGTTTCATTCCCCGAAACATATATTGGATCCGTTATATGAAAACAAGCAGATTTACATTTGACTTGTAAAATATGCAATACAAGTTTATAAAATGCAAGATGAAATCATTTCACGAAGTATGTGTAAATCTAGTGTGTTTTAAAAGACCAAGATTTAAATTGACGTGAATGATAAAAATCAACATGTGTAATACGAATAGATTCCCAATATTTAAGAAAGTTCGTGGTTTCAAAATAACGCGGTTGTGAAAAGCTTGTAAATATAATATTTCTTAAAGTAACTTAAGATCGAGTCACAGCAAGAGAATTGATAGGGGTTGAGTTGAATCTCCTTGATAATATTTGAAAGGTTTGGATAGGGCAGGTATGAGGTTGTGATGATCCCACATGCCTTGACGAATTTTGGAAAATAGAATTTTTCTGTATTTAAGCATTTCTTTAAATTATAGGTTGAAATCTCATTAAAGTCAAAAAAAAAAAAATTAATTGTTATGAAATGTTTGAGAAAATCTAAGTGTTACCCGTTAGGACTGGGTAAACTTGAAATCTTTTAATTGTCAAACTTTTACAAAATTTATACATTGAAAGATCGTTTGTTTGTAAGGATCGTTAATGCATCAACTAGGTATTTGGGTTTTGTGCTATTGTGATAAGACAACATAAGGAATAGTTTGATACGGCAATTGTTTTAGAGAGTAGTGTACCGGTGTGTATCATATAGATAAACAGTTATGTATGAATTTAGTCTGGCCAAAAGAAGCTAACTAGTGATAGTTGGCTATGGCTTAAGAGACTGGTGTAAATTAGTATTGTGTAAATGAGGATATATTGTGTTGAGGGTATTATGGATGCACAAGCGGATACAAAAGATCATAGTTTAGGGATATACTGTGACATCGATCAAATGAGTTTATAAATATGAGAATATAAACAAGTTGATTAATAAGTTTTGAAACCACGTTCGTTTTAACTGTGTGTGAAGACCCAACGTACCAAAATTAGGATGTGATCGAAGTTAAACATAAAGTTTAAAAAATCTGGGTCATGGGAAAAATGTTTTAGCAAGAGAGAAGTGATACTTTATAGTGTAAAAGTCACAAGGCATACGGGAAATAGTGTAAGCTTTAATGCGATAATATAACGAACAAAAGTTTTAATAATGATGATAAGGAATTCAAAAGCGAATGATCAATGAATAATGGCATATGAAACAAGAAGCGATGAAATTGAGTAAACAAAACATAAATATCAATAACATAAAACATTGGGATTGTTTCCATAGGAAACTTTGACTAATCCAAGTATTTGAAATTTTATAGTGACTTGTGGGGGCGTACTTTAGCCTATAACTGAATGCTCATCCCAAGAGTTCCTAGGTAGGTATACGGGTCCCTTGTCTGATTGGGATTTATACGAAATACCAGGCCTAGAAAGAAAACTCAGGATACAAGTGCTAACCCTTCCAGATTGCACGTGCCCCATCACTAGTGAATTCTAAAACTTTAGCGAGATTTAAAACGAGATGCAGAAATAGATCCTTGAGATGTGGATTTCACTCCTAACTCAAAGATGTATTTCAAAATTGAAAACTATCGTGGAATGAAACCAATCACTAAGTTAAGGATATCACTCCCAGCTTAGTGGTTAAGTTTCTTTTTGAAGGAAATACTCTTCAAGGTGTGGATGTCACTCCTATCTCAAAGATATATTCTAAAGATAAATAAGGTATAGAGGAGTGAAACTAATCACCAAGGTATGGATGTCACTCCTAACTTGGTGATATCGTTTCATTTGTGAAATACAAGGGTCTTCTTCTCCAAGCAAAATACCGAAAGAATAACGAGAAAGAATCATAGCGAATATATCTTAAAACAAAATATAAGAATAGAGAGAGATATACATGAGAGGATTCGTGAATGTAAGCTTAGTTATAGACTAGGATAAACGGCATTCTAATAACCTAATTCCCTATAACCATGGCTCTGGTACCAATCTGTAACACCCCAACCGATGGCGGAAACATCGAGGTGCCACGTAATGACGATTGTTCAATAGCTCATGGACTAAAATGTAAATATTGATACATTGATTAAATAGTTTATTACACTGAAATGAAATACAACGACTCTAAATGCCAACTAAACTGAAATACAATGATTCAAAATCTAAATATAACTCCGAAAGCTTAAAGAATGCATCTCAAATTAACCTGAAACATATACAAAAATAATTTTGTCAATACAAAAATTGTATTGGTGAGCATACCCTGTTTGAGTACATATAGTAAGAAATATTTGCAATCCATGTGTTGTACATTGTTTGCAATTATGTAATAAGTAGTATCCGGGTCAAAATCAACCCTATGAAAGTGAAATGAAATTTATATATAGTATGCGCTATTAACAGTAGTAATGAAAGGCATAGCAATGACCAAGGTCTCTCAACAGAGTCGCAAGGGGTATATACCATAGTACTATTCATTGAAATGCTACGCCGCAACGGTTAATGATTTTGACAAGTCATAGATACACACAAGTAATCATAAAGAAAACCCACATGAGAATTGCATTTAATGAAAGAAAAGCATTTACTCATAGTGTACATGAGTAGCCCCAAAAGAGTAAAACATGAAAAAGGGGAAAGATATACTCACGGTCTGCGAAAGCGATCAAAATCCAACTTAAGCGGTCGTGAGCTAAGTAATGGGAATTCCAAGGAATTCAACCTATAAAGTTTAAGAATACTAATAAATGAAAGTGACTTAAAAGTCTAAGTTATCTAGGGTTCTAAGGCATTAGGGTTTGCTAATGCGATTTGGGGAATTAAAGTTTTTATGATAAACCGAATTAATATAAAAGTTGTATATCAAAAATAATATATCAAAGTTTGTAAATGTGGTTTAGATAATATAAGTATTACCAATTGAATATTTAGATAAAAATATGTTTTGAATAATTAAGGCAAAATATTTTAGTTAATTACTTTAACTAAATTATTGTAAATAAATACAATAATCATAAATATTTGATTAAATAATCATGAGTAATACAATGATCCAACAAATGAGAATTTAGACTTTCAACACATAAGAATATTTCTATTTTATAAGAAAAGTATTTATAAAATAGATGTTAAATAGTATAAATAAATAAATAAATGACTAATTATGTCTAATTAAACATAATTAAGACTAAAAATACAAGATATGATCCAAAAATATTATTTTTATAGAAAATGAATACTTTCTAATGTAAATCAATGAAAATAATTTTCCCATAATTTTTATAAACTTATTTATATTTAAAATTGATTTAATGCATTTAAATCATGTTTAAACGAATAAATATAGGAAAATCAATAAAAATGAATATTTTCTAAACCAATAATTTTTATTTCGGTTTATGATGATTAGAAATAATTTCCCAAAAAGTTTGAGATTAAAATCATTAAAAATGAATTTTTAATCAATTAAATATGATTAAAATATTTTAATTCAATAAAAATATAAAAATAAGACATTTTCCTGAAAATAAAAGTGTGGAAATTTTCTTTATGGTGTCAAGATGCTACATCTAAATTTTCATAATTTTTGGATCAACAATGAATTTATTATGAATATTATAAGAATAATGTATTTATATAAATAATATAAATAACAAAACAAAAAACAAAATAAAAAAACACTGCAACAGCCTCGTGGTATAAGGGACTCGAACCCGAGTCTTTTTTATAACAAAACACACATGACACTACTCTGCCAATGCTACCATTACTGAAATTATCGGATATGAAAATGTATTTATGTTATAACTAAAACAAGTCTTCTTCCCCAATCTAACCATTCAAGAACCCTAACCCTAGCACAAACCAATTAACCCGATTTAGACAAGATGAATGAGCAGAAATAAAGGGCTTTTACTGAGAATGGACTGAGGAATAAAACGGCATATGAAAAACGTACCTAGAAACACAAGATGCGATCGAATTTGAAGCTCCAAGAATCGAAAATAGAATCCGACCGATTTGAGTTTTGCAGACGTGTTTTTATGATGTTTAAGATGCATTTATGTTGTGTGAATGTGCAGGAACAAGATGGAACAATTAATTTATAATATTGACACAGGAAAACGAACATTTGAGTAAGATTTATGACCTCGATGGTTTTAACTTTAAAACGGATTAAAACGTAATTATAACGCGTTAATTTCATAATAAAACTTGTGTAACTTATTCAAAAATCATGGAAAAATGAAACCTAACCGAAAATATCGAATAAAGGCTTGTTTTGAGTGGTTTTTCAATGTTGCGGAAAAAATTTCCGGTGGCCGGAAAAACAAACAAGAAAAGGGAAGGAAGTGTTCTTTTAAAATTTTCGGAATTTGGCAGAACTAGTCCGTGGAGTTTATGTTGGTTGTATCTTTTGTTTACAACTTATAGTTTTCCTTGTAAATCTTAACTAACCATGTAGACTTTAATTGTTTAAACAAAGATAATATAATCTTTTAGATAGAACAAAGTTTACGGTTGCCAAAATGTATTGCGTTTAAATAATGTTTCTATATACGTGTACTGTTAAAATGTAGGCGCTTCCAAAATAGATATATATGTATATATAATAATCAAACGAAGCTCACTTTTATTGAATTTGAAAATGATAAAAAGTTTATGGACTATAAATGACATCTTCATGAAAGACGAGGGTGACGGATGTCACAGTCTCTCCTAATTTAGAAAATTTCGTCTTGAAATTTCTTTCAAGTGGAGGTTACTATGAAGCAAAAGGCGTTGTAAAAGCCAAGTAGGTTTTAAAAAAATTTAATCAGCAATGATTTGACAAAATTTAAAGTAGTTGTTTAATATTCAAGGTAAAAGTTTCAAAATCTTTGACAATTGACCCGAGATTAAGAAATTGAGAGTTTAAATGTGAATGGTTTTGGGGAATGTGTAACTGGTGAAGGCAGATGCACTGATGAAGGTAGTCTCCCCTACTTTATTAAAGTTTTTGACTGAACCTTACTAGGGTATGCAACAAGAATCCAAATAACCGAGAGTGTAGGAGTACACAAGGTTTGCGTTTCTGTAGAGGTGGTCAAAAGAAAGGCTCCAACAAAACTATTTGAAGTTTATGTGAAATGTTCTTATCGAAAATGATGGTCGTTAGTCAACGATCTAATGAAGAGGTAATTATAAAGTAATGGGTAGGTTCTTGGTCAAACTCCTAGTCCGTTCCCGCAGTATCGTTTATGCTTATATATAGGGTGTACCGCAGCTAACCCACCACACTCTCGATACTTTGGACTCGTACTGATTGTCTACCAACAGCCTAAATAGAATTACACACCACCCTTATATACCTGTAAACCCATGATTGCGTTCCGGACCATAATCATCGATTTACCTTACACTAGGGTGCTATGCTTTTCCATAACACCATAAGTAATACCAGAAACAAATGCGTGAAATCAGAATATGCTAAGTAATCGATACAACAATGAAACAATGACATGTTTAGAGGTCCTTCCCTTTTGGGTTTACCTTTTAAGCGTAATGAGAGTGACATGTAAGTATAAGACATGGTTAGAGGTTTTTCCCTTTCGGTTTCACCCTTAACCGGAAACTTCTGTTCACATCGTTGGCTCTAAACACTCATATTGATAAACTCTGAGGTTTACACCGTTCCCCTCGGATTAAAGAAATACTCTAATCCGAGTCGTACGTGGGCACTGGCTTAGATCTCATACGAGTTATAAACTAGTATGTTCATTGGCCATGATGATGAACAAAATAATGTAAAGTATAACATGGTCTTGCTCAAAACAGGAAAAAAATATGTATACCATGCGTTCATGTAAGTAGGAGTTCAATGGTTGACTCGTTTGTTCAATACTATTTTTAAATCTGGAAAAATGCCAGATCAGTGGAGGAGTAGTGACAAGAACAAAAGAGATGCTCAATGTTGTGGGAGTTACAGAGGGATAAAGTTATTAGCCCATGCTATGAAATTATGGGAGAGGGTAATTGAAACTAGAATTAGGAGAGAAACTTAGGTTTCAGTAAACCAATTTGATTTCATGCTAGGGCGGTCAACTACAGAAGCAATACATATCCTGAGGAGATTGAAAAAGAAGAAGGATATACACATGGTATTTATTGACCTTGAAAAAGCCTACGATAGTGTGCCTCGGGGCCTAATTTGGGATAGTTTGGAAGGCAGATGTAACATCGCGAATTTCCCCTAATTTTTTTTTGATAAAAAGAATGTATTGTTTTAAACAATATATGTTTTAAATACCTTAAACTAATAATTATTTGTATCTCGACACTTTTGTACGTTTTAAAAATATTTCGAGTCACTTTCGGGCTTATATAATCATATTATGAATTTAGAATAATATAGTTTTAGGGAAATAATTGCCAAAAAAAGATTTGTATGGACCGGGACTCGAACCCGCGTCCACAGCCAACCAACACACAGTGACAACCAACTGAGCCAACTATCATCTTGTGTAGTATTTCAGAAGAAAATAAACTTAACACATTCCTTAAATTGATTAGTTAAAGTCTTAGTCAAACAGTCAAAGTCTTAGTCAAACAGTCAAAGTCTTAGTCAAATAGTCAATTCATCATAAAACCTTACTTTATGGTGTTGACCAATTTTAATGGCTAATTGACTCCAAAACTAGTATAAAAACCCACCTATGACCCATTATACTTTGCACCTCTAAATCGATTGTTTCATTCCGATTAAACTTTCCCTCATACCTTTCTTCTATAGTCTATTACTTCTACAATTGAAGCTTTGATTATAAGCTCTTGTAATTGGCGAATTGGAAGCTTGATATTCTTTCTTTTTCGTTTTCTTCAATTTGGACTAGCTACGTTGTTGAGTCTTTGGGATTCGCCTCGCATACATTCACAACACATTATTCTATTTTTTTTCACGAGACATAACATTTTGCTAAGGTGAGTTTTACATAGCCCATTTTCTATTTATCACCGTTTTTGGGGTGAAACATGTTACAACATTCTATATGCAATTCAATCATCAAAGTGTCTATGTGTTTTTCTATGTTGCATTATGTCTTGAACATGACTAGGGTAAGCACAATTCTAGCATAATCATTAACATTGATCAGCCGACGGTATACAATGATAGATCTATTGGACTGACAATCCCACCCGGATACGTGCCTCCTACAAAGGTAGCGTGGGTGATTGTTATCGCATAACATATTCGAGTGAACCATGAGCGTATGGGATGTACCACATTATAACAGTCACAAGGGTTGGTTATGCACTCGATTTACTTCTAGTATGTTTTCACATATGGACTAGACTTGCCATGACACTTGAATTGTACAAGTTTTATTCGATTATCAAAACCTATGTAATTCTCACCAACTTTTGTTGACCCAAAATATTTTCAAACTTAACATGTTTCAGGTTATAGCTTGCTTGAAGATTAGAGTTATTGCTTGAAGATGCGTAGCTAGTATTTTTCATTTTGATGTACAAAATTCTTAGAACAATTGTATGTAATTTATTTAAATCATTTATTGAAATTTATTATTTACCATGAGCTACTGAACAATCATCAATACGTGACATCCCGATGTTTCCGCCATCGGTTGGGGTGTTACAGCAGAGGCGTACCTGGGAAGTATATAGACATGATTAGAGATATGTATGTTAACACGAAGACTTTTGTTCGTGCGCATGTAGGAGATACTGATTCATTTCCTGTGGAGGTAGGACTTCACCAATGATCTACTTTGAGTCTGTTTCTTTTTGCCGTAGTATTAGATGAGTTGTCTAGGTCAATTCAGGAGGCAACTCCATGGTGCATGCTTTTTGCAGATGATATTGTGTTGGTGGCGGAGACTAAGCAGAGTTTGAATACTAAGTTGAAGGAGTGGCATATATATATATATATATAATATGGGTTATATGTGAAAAAATGCTTTAAAAAATAAATGTTTGAACCGGGACTCGAACCCGCATCCAAACCAACTCACAGGCTTAACACATACTACCCAACCACCGAGCCATGTTGCTATCTTGTGTTTTATCCAAAGCGAATTAAACTTAACACCTTCCTTAATTACCTTGGTCTCCAAGCCAAAGTCAACCCCATTGATCCATTCGAATTGGTTCAATATACTGCGTTTTTTTATCTCTGTTATGGTAACAAATTAATCTACGGATCGTATGCGTCTTGTACACGCTAGAATCACAATCAAAACATTCCTTTTCAGGGTATAATCACGCGTTTTATTAAAACATTGGTCAAACTTTCTAAATCTATGAATCAATGTGTTATGCTATAAATTGGACCCTTCATTAAGACCTAAAATCGCCGATAAACACATTCCCCATTCTCAATTCCTATAAATTCCTCATATTAATCCAGAAAGCATTCGCTATGAACTTTTTGGTTGACCGAGCAATCCATCTTCATACCTGATTGTAGGTAACGATTAAATACATGGTGTTGTTCGTTGTTTCAGTCCGACCAATAACCCTATGATTACTGGGGTTATTGGTTGGTAATTCCTGAAATTACGAAAGCTAGGGTTCGACTACACATTTGGGGAAGATGATACATGACTGTTATCATTCTTATTTAAATTGAATTAGTAATAAACACCAACTGATCTGTAGAACAATTGGTAAACCCTCTTATATTTAAAACTTTGGACCTGCTTTGGTCTGGTGTTCGATACCAGGCACACACGTTTTTATTTTAAATAATTCTGATCTAAACCTAACAAGCCTATATAATTAATTGAGATTGATAGTTCTCGTTCTCAGGGTCCAGACCAGATGGTCTGGACTTGTAATTTAAAACTCTGAACCGGCCAAGGACCCGGGTTCGATCCTTGGCAGCAACAAACTTTTTTTTAAAACCCTTTATCTTTATATTTAATCTAATTAAATTTTAAAATTGTTTTTAAATACCAAAAATGATTTATAAATTCTATAAAATTTACTTTATGTTATTCAGATGGTAAATTTTATCATACAATTTTTAGTTTTGCAAAATAATTTAATTAATATATATACAAAATATATTACAAGTTTATTCATTTATAAATTAAAATTCTATAAAAATATCTAAACAGTTTTATAAAATTTTGTAAAAATTATTTTAAACTTATCAATCAATAAATATTTAAGATATAAATTTTAATTTCATAAAAACTTTTATTTATTATTTTTAATTAATTTTTGTTATTTTAATCATAAATAATTCATAATAAATCCATTTTTTATTATTTTCTCATCAAAATTTCACATAAATTACTTTTACTCATCTAGATCAGAAATAAAATGTTATGATTTGAAATTTAGGAATTTTATTATTTTTGGGTATTAAGACTATATTTTGACAAATAAATATTAATGTATTATATATTCATTAATTAAGAAAATTATTTTATAAAAATTATTTTCACATTACAATATCTTAATACAACTACCTTTAACCAAGATCTTACAAAAATTCTTTTTATTTAATTAATTTCTAAATTTCTTTATTTATTATTTCAATAACAATTATTCAAAATTAATCATTAATCAACTGTCAATCCCCAAGATAGGAACCCTAGAATACTTTTAGACTAGAAAACTTAGACTTTTAAGTTTTCCCAATACTTAATTATTGCCTTAAATATAGGGTGATACTTGGATACACACGAGCCACATTTATTCTATATCAAGGGATTCAATACTAGCACTAAGGTGAGTTTACATAGCCCCTTTTACTGTTTTACATTTTTGGGGTGAAACATGTTTAAACATTTTTATACACTAGCAATTACTCATTCTCATTATGTTGAAACTTGTGAATTCATTTTGAATGTAACAAAAAGACGCAGTACAATCATTAACATTGATCAAGCCGCCTATTTAGATTATAGCGCTATAGGTCTGACAAACCCATCCCCGCGCATAAATTCAAGGATGATCGAGAACAGTTACACTTTTACTAACTTGTGAGTTAGGTCTCAGTCGACATAAGGTTTGATTGTACAAAAGACGCATTGTTACATGTCGGACTCATACTCTTACATTATACAAGTGTGATTGTTATACAAACTATTGTTATTTATTATATTCAAAGAGCTATGTATTCTCACCAACTATTTATAGTTGACCCCCCATCTTTCCAACTCAACATGTTTCAGGTTTTACTTGCTATTGAAAGTTGTACAAGTCTTGGATCACATAAGAGCTTTGGACCTGGTTTATGTGAATCAAGTTTATGTAATTATCAATTGTATGACAAATTGTAAATCATTTAATAATATTCAACTTCCACTTAGTACCATGAGCTATTGAACAATCATCACTACGTGACACCTCGATGTTTCCGCCATCGGTTGGGGTGTTACACCATCTTCCTGCAAAACACAACAGAATCGGTTCAGCTTCATAAGGTTAAAAATGTTGCAGGAAATTAACAATTATGGTCCAGTGGCTGCACGCCCGTGCACAAGTGAAGTGCACGGCCGTGCGGCTTAGTCTGCAGTCTGGTTTTTAACTGGTTCAACGGTCTAAACTGGTTTTCAACTAAACGACCCTAAAACTGATTTTAAACTTCAAAAATAAGTTAATTTTGAAACTTAAAATGTTCTGGTGAGTTTACAGGAGAGCACGCCCGTGCACACTGATGTGCACAGCCGTGCAGGCCTTGGTGAAACTAACTGGTTATGAGAGAAATTTAAACAATGTCTTCTAGATGAGCACGCCCATGCCCACAACTGAGCACGACCGTGCACCTGGCTGAGGTGACGATTTTCAAACCTGCCATAACTCCAAAGAAAATTTTTGCAAAATTTCTCAAATTTTTTTACCCATTACGTTCCTAGTACTACCCTAATCATTTCCCTAGAGTTTAGACAAACATTCAGGCAAGAAAAGCTAGAAAACTAAGGTTTTTCTAAAGAAATAGTGCTACACAAAAACTCAAGAATCTGGACAGATATGGACATAAAACATATAAAAGTTGTTAGAGAGTGATTATACATATTTTATCTCAAAGATTTGGGCTTGGAACAGAAGAAAATGGTGAAAATGGAGGTTTTAGGGGGGGGGGGGGGGGTAGGCGACGGATGGGACGAGTGGGGAAGAAGGGAAATGGGTTTGACAAGTCAAAGAACCCTTCGAATACCCATCAGACTCATTTTCAGGAAGAGCACGGCCGTGCCACAAGAAGTTGTACGGGCGTGCAACCCAGAAAAACTCCCGTTTTCACGTTTTTCAATTTTTAAACTATTTTTAAAGGTTTGGTTTTTAAAATTTTTAATTGAATTTCTCCAACCCAAGTTGGTAGCGTGTAGGGGCTCTATGCAAGTGTGCATGGGCATGGGCATGCTGGGTCAGTCCCAGACTAGTTTTATCATCATTTAAGTCCCAGAAAGGTCTTGACACATATATGAAACATGCTACAAGTCTCGTATCCTCAAGAATCTCCCGCCTTCATATGTTTTTGCCCGAAAACCACTTGTTTTTGGTTTGGAGCTCTGACTTCCTGAGAAATACAAATAGGAACAATTTAGTGGCTAAAATCAATAATTTAAGCTCAATTCTGCCCTATTATGAGACTAGTTATGCATGTTTTATATGTTAATTTTGTGACACCTCACAATACCCCACACTTAGACACTTGCTTGTCCTCAGGCAATCAAAACTTCCTAAGGCAAATAGAAATCAATAAATCCTCAATCCACTTGGTTGTTTTATATGAGAAAAATAAAATTGCATGACACACCTACTTAACCCGTGGATTATGCTCAAACGTATACCTACTCACAATATTGACTCATCACTTGGGTTTATCATTTTAGTGAGTTTTGTGGGTGAACACTCAAGTCCGTACCAATGTCGACACAAGTCATAGGCTTGTATGCAAATCAAGTCCTCGTCTCTAAACCGAATAACTAAGATAAATCAAGAGGACTTTTATATGGGTTGTAATGTAGGGGTGTAAAGATAAGACAAACTTTTTTTAACTAAAAATATCTACAAAAGGGAATGAGTCACCGAACCATGAATGATCGTCACGGTTGAGAGGAATAAGCAGCAAGACGTGGAGGAGGGCGGTAGCGGCGTGTAACGTTTTCAACAGTAATTTCTAAGAGAAGTCTGGTGTTTATTCCAAGATCTTTCATCGTTGCTATTTCGCACTTCACAGTGTAGTTGATGTTGCTTCCTTTCCTTACTTTGCGCTTGGCTTTGTATCGAATAGCGCCCTCTTCGATCAACATCGTGTACTCAAACTGCGAGTAATTCGAATTCTTGCTGCACTTGCCTTCATGAGACCAAATTCCACACTTGATGCATCTATCATACCGTTTCGCTCGTCTCTTTGCAACATTTTTTGACTGTCCACAAAAGGGTGGATTATGTTCCATCTTTTGCCACAGTTTTCTTTCATCGGCCGTCTTCTAAAAAATAGTCTGTATTAGTTCTGGAGGCAGACGTAGCTGAGCGAAGTGGAAACATGGCAGCAACTGTTCGTCCAGCGGATGCATTTTGAGAAAGCGAGGGGGAAGAGCGAGAGAGAGATGAAAGATTACAGAGAGAATGTAGAGAGGGGGGGGGAGGAGAGAGAGAGAGAGAGAGAGAGAGAGAGAGAGAGCAGAGTTCCAGTTCTTTTAGGTCTCACCGGTCAAAGACCAAATTTAACTTCGTAGATCTTCTATTGCTCTGGGCTCTCTTTATTGTGGGTTTCTCTCTTTATTATGGGCTCTCTATTTATTTCGGCTCTCTCCTACATTTTTTTAGAAGATCTCCCTCTTGGCCCCATCTTGCGTTGTTCCCTCCTTTGTCCATGGTGTCGCCTTTTTCCAACTTGCGGTCTCAAACCCTTGGTGATGACAAAATACTTGAAGCTGCTCTCGTGACGCATTTTATTGGGTGAAGAAACGAAAGGCTAAGGCTCAAAATGGTTTTCTAAGGGAATGTTTTATTTTTGGAGTGGTCCTAAATGCCCCTATCATCTTTATCTTGTTATCGATTTTAAAACAAGAAATGCATAAAAACATAAGTTCTAACCGTGTCGGACTAAGGTCGGGTATCCCTCAAGTAAAAGAAGTGAGCAATAGATGATATGTATATATATATATATATATATATATATATATATATATATAAGTGTGGTGCTCAAAAAGGCTCAAGAAACTCTCACGGACAACGAGGTAGGATAAAGCATAGATTTTACGCATAACTTTCAGGGCGTTTTCTACTTACCATGCAACCTATTTTTCTACTTTATTTTATTTATTTTAAGTGGACCTCTTGGATTTTATAAAAATTGTCTTCTTTCGAATATCCTTTGGTGCGAACCATTTGGCAAGATGCCTAATAGTGATCACTCGGACGAGTCTAATAGACTTTACTAATCTGCCAAAAGTGACTGTGAATGATGCTACGGGTATCAAGCGGCTAAGAGGGTACCGGATAGCGTATAAACAATGATAAATGACCCACTAGATGCTATAAAATAAGAAGCAATAATGGTCCACCCCACACTTAAAATTTTTGCAAAAATTTTAAGTGCAGAAATGGAAAAAGAGGCAAGAGAAACTGATACTCCCCTGACAGTGGCGAGTCCACCAGCGTGTGGTTGAAACCCGCATCTAAAAAACAGGAACGTCAAAATGGCGGCCTCCAATAACAAGTTGTCCCTAACCTGTCCTAAAATAACTAGAAAAGAAAATAAAGTAACAAAGATAAATAAAATAAAACTACGTCCTAGGACAGATACCAACGCGTAAGCGCTGGTGGGGTGAATCGTGTCCGGCATGCATCATGCATGCGATAGTACCAACCATACAACCACAAATATCCATCAACTACATCAAAAGAACAAGAAAAATAAATGAAAAATAGTACTTTGGGTCAACAAACCATCACGTACTATTAAGAACCACATAAAATCAACCTGAGAAGGGGAGAATCAAACCGAGCGGCTGTGGCGGGGACGTGGCTGGTGTCTCGAGCGAGAGCTGGAGCCGGTGTAGGATGCCATGTGTCGGGAAAAGTCATTCCGAAATGATCTGAACTCAGCAGTAAGTGTGTCGAGCCTATCCAGGATGGTATGGAGAATGCCTCCCCGTTGCTAGCCCTGACGACCTGTCCTGGCTGTTGGTGGTGGTCCTGCTGGTGATCTCGTAGCTGCTCCTCAAGCTACAACGGCTTCTGAAGATTATGCTCCTCCTGTCTTTGTAGCTGCTGTCTCACCATAAGCCTCCTCAAACGCCGCATCCTCGTTCCACAGGTTATTCTTGTTATCTACCAGCCTCAAGAATTGAACATATAGCTCTACAACCCAAGTGTTCTTCATAGTATGGTGTCGAGGGGGCGGACCCGGTCTATGATGGTCAAATCGGCCAGGGCCTGGGGGTGAAGTACCTCCATAGAAGTGGCCAAGCGTGTAATGTAAGGTCCTCTAAAGATATAGCTGGAAGGCTTGGTGCCTCAACACCTAGTGAAGAACTCTGCCAATGCATGAGCCAGGTTGTAGTGTCTTCCTTCAATGATGCCGAAAAGATAGAAGACCTCCCGCTCAGTAACTCCCCCAGTGTTGTCCTTTTAGCACCCAAGTGTACTAGCATTGATCATATGCAACCACTTGTGAAGCGGATCAGGAAAACTAGACCTCTTGTGCATCCTCGGGTTATAAGGAGCCTCAGAAATCTGTCCCCAAAAGTACTGTGGCTGAATGTTAATGGGCCACCTGAACAAGCTCTCGGTAAGCACGCGCGAATGAATCTCCCTCTGTCTGTTATAAACCCAATCTAACCCCCAGCTCTGCCAAAGTCATTGTATACCAACGCCTAGCCATCCAAAATCTAATACACCGTCTAGAAACTCTGTCCTCTGAAGTAGTGGGTGGTGTGTAGACGAACGAGGCTAAGAACTCCAAAGTCAGCTCTCTGTAGGTGGTCTCTTTGATCTGGAAGAGACGATGCCACTGATGAGATAGAATATTATATAATTTGGGCTCTTGTCCTATGGATTTCACGGCCTCATAGTCAACAAGCCAGTAGGCACCTATCTGCCTGGTCTGGATAAGGAGCAAACGCCTATGGGCGTTTTGCTCCACACCTCCCTGGTTAAAGTATACCATGGGTGGACATCATCTGGGATGGGTCCATCATGCTCTATCACATGGTGTGGTGGCAACTCAAAAGGCGCATACTCGCTGAACTGCTAATAGTGATGGGATCCGGATGAAATGGATGGTGACCACTGAGCTGGTCATTTCTTTCTTGGCATTTTCCTTAGTTTGAATATTCAAGCCTGAAATGGAAGAAAATGGTGGATTTAAGGGGGTATGCGACGGTTGGGATGAGTGGGGAAGAAAGGTTTGGGGTTTGACAAGTCAAAGAACCCTTTAAATACCCCAACTCATCTGTAGGACGTGCACGGCCATGCCACATGAGGTGGCACGGGCGTGCAACATAGTAAGTCCTATTGTTTCGCATTTTTCAATTTTTAAATTGTTTTTAAAGATAAGGTTTTTAAAATTTTAAGTGGATTTTTTCAAAATAATTTTAAAACCCCATTTTAAGTTCAAAAACAGTTTAAGTTTAAAATTTTTGAAAAATTTTCCCTGGCTTATTCTCCACTTTTCCTTCACTTACCTGGCGATTCTTAAGGCATGACAAACCTTTCTCCAACACGAAAATAAATAAGAAACAAAAACCCTCCAAATGAAAGTTGATGAAATTGGTGGTTTCGGTTTCCTTCACGGGAATTCTGCAAGGTGGCCAATCCAGAAGTAAAGTTGCAAAGAATAACTAAAACAACCGCAATAATCAAAAATAAAGGAGAAATAAAAATGAAAAAGGAAAAATAAAGAAGATCAAAAATAAAATGAAAAAAATAAAGTGAAAAGAATATGAAAAATAAAAATAAACCGATTAGTTAAATGACTTGGGTCTTTTTTTGGAAGTTTATTGTGTTCCCCGGTAACGGCACCAAAAACTTGGTGTGCCTGGTTTTAGTAATTATAAAGACGTCATTTTTCCCGGTGTCGATAACTTGGTGTGTTAATTCCAAAACACTGGTTTTGGGAAAAAAACATGATTTTTACTAAACCGTTTTAACAAGTTTTAAATTTTTAAGTAAACGATAAATACTTAGAAACTAAAATCAACACATAGGCAGAGAACTTGACGTGTATAGTATAGTTTTCTAGGGTAAATACCGAGTATTGTATTCCTAGAGAACACAGTTTCCTCTACTCAACTTTTCATCAAATAACTAATCGGGTTTGAAAAGAAAATCAAATGGAGGGGGTCCTAAGATAAATAGTTTGTGAAAAAGGGTTTTAGTTTTATAAAATAAAAAGATAAAATAGTAGAGATAGTGGACATGCACATCTCGGGGCCCTCCGTATAAGTATTTAAGTTTATTATTGGAAGCAATATTAAGTTTAATTATTGGTGAGGGGAACATGGGTGGACTTGAAGTGTTGGCTCTAAGATCAGGGAAGCGGGGCTAATACTGAGTTGTATGCATAACCTCCAGATGCGCGTCCGCATAACTGTGAAGGTTCACCGGTTGAGCCCTGCATTTATAGGTGCTTCTCAAACCGCGGTCAAGTCACTAGTCCTTTAACTTATCTTCTTCTTTTAAAATGGAGGCTTGACTTCCGACCAGGAACACCATACACCTCCCTTAACTCTCGTGTTCCGTACTGAAGGATATCTTCTTAGAGTTAGCCCTGGCAACATCGTATCCCTAAATAGGTTAACGGCCATGAATACAGAAAGATATCTCTTAATGTCAGCCTAGGCAACATGTATACTCCATTGGTTAACTGTGTTGTACTAACGAGAACTAGTTATAATATTCTTGTTTTATTTATCTTAAAAAGTGACACTTTAAATATTTATTAATTAGGTAAATACAAAGTTGGTTTAGTGATTTATGACTTAACAAACCCGACCCTAAACCTCCCGAGATTAATGAAATCCTTGACAAATGTGGAACATAATCCTAAAGGTGTGTAATCCGAAGATCACTGGTGCACCCATAGGGAATCCACACTATGCCAAGAAAATCACTCATTCATTTGGTAAGAACTAGAAATGTGTCAGTCAGATCTGGTCCACTTCAGAAGCCATAACTTGGAACCCGTTTTGGATATCAGAAGCCCGAAGGATTTGTCTTACTATCGGTTTCCTCGCCTTGGATCTAGCTCGGGACTACCAGAAGCTGATTAAATCTCTTGATAGTTTAATTTATTAAGTTAAGGTTGATTTTAAAGGTTTGGCAAGTTAATCACTAATTAAACCTGTCACAAGATAAACAAACAAGAATTAGATAAGAAGATAACAAACCAAATAACTAAAAGTAAACTACTAATAATAATAATAAAAATCTACAAATCGAAGTGGGTTAGGAGATAATAGAAAAATACTACATAAGGAATGATCAATACAAGAACATGACTGCTCAGAGATAAGCCTTCCATCTCCTAGTGCTATGTATCTAGTGAAATCCTCACGACCCTCGATCGATGTTTTATTGCATGAACTACTCTACGATCCCATACTTGGCCAAGTTGATCATGGTAGGACGAGGCCTAACCTTGGTGGGTTGTTAAGATGGCCCTAAGGCCTCCCACAAGACCCCAAGATCTCTGGAAGAAGCTTGGAAGTTGGTCTAAGAAGGCACAAGAAGGAATGAGATGGGATGCCAAATGATTGAGTGAAGCTTGCTATTTATAGAGCTGCTAGGGGGTGCACAGGCGTGCCATAGGGCGGTGCACGGCCGTGCACTACCCCACGTACGTTTCTGTTGCTGCAGATCTGTCTTGTCTGTACTTTTATATATTGCACGGTCATGCCAAAGGTAGTGCATGGGCGTACAGGTTGTCTCACCAAGATTTCTTATCCCCCAAGTTGGTTGCGTTGTCTTCTAGCGTGTAGGGCCTCCGTGCAAGTGTGCATGGGCATACTGGGCCAGTCCCGGACTAGTTTTATCATCATTTAAGTCCCGGAGAGGTCTTCACACATATGGGAAACATGCTGCAAGTCTCGTATATCCGGTTTTCATCTGTTTTTGTCTGAAAACCACTTATTTTCGGTTTAGAGCTCCAATTTGAGAAATACAAATAGGAACGATTTATTGGCTAAAATCAGTAATTTAAGCTCAAATATGCCCTATTATGAGACTATTTATGCATGTTTTATATGTTAATTTTGTGACACATTAGCAACAATTACTAATTTGCCCTTAGCATAATTTTCGTGGCAATTAATGACACACTAAGTTTACCATCCTATCCCTTATTATACTATGTTATCTGACGCTTAATATTCCTTCTTATACTTTTTATGCTAACACACTTTTTACGTTAGTCTTTCCTAAAACTAATATTGAGTCTCCCAAAATTGCCAAAGTGACAAAATGGATTAGCTGATTGCCATCTGACATAAATATGTTTTTGTTTATTAGAATAGATAGATTAAGTGCAACATATCATTCTTTTATTTTCGACTTCCTCGGTCAAGGACTTGCTACAAGTATATAAAGAATTAGGTGTTTCCTACAGTAAAAAAAAAAGATATTACAACTAATAATCTTGGTGACGTGTTGGACGATATGGAAGGCTCGTAATGAACTCATATTTTCTGAAAAAGGATTCTCCATACTAAGGATAGTTGGGGAAATACAAGCTATGTCGTTTTCTTGGTTGAGCACATAGAGCAAAATGGTCGCACATGGAGTGGAAAAAGTGGGTGAAGTTTGAATTGTTATTCTATCATAGTTTAGTATGGGTTAATATTGGTTTGTAAAGGAGTTTGGTGTTTATTTGTTCTAGCAGCTTGCTAGACAATGATTTGTATCTTCTTTGGGTGTGAAATAAAAGTTGTTTACCGTTAATAAACGATAAATTAGGTATACTAAAGTCATATAGGTAAACAAGTTATACAAAGGAAGGAGTACTTTTAATCATAGGTAAAAAAATTATTCGTTTAAAAAAAAGTATCACATTTGCCTGTTACAAAATATTTCAACAAATTCTTTTTACTAATGATCACATAGTAAAAAAAAATCTATAACAAGAGGTGATGGTGGTGAAGATGCTAGTGGGTGATCACCACCAAACGAACACTTAATCAAACTCTGGAAAAATATCAAGCGTCACCCTCGGGACATAAAAAACACGCTAATTGTTGTTGAAACTTACCATGTTCTTGGATAAATAATGGTTTTCTTTAGAGAAATCACACACCATTAATGATCTTGAATGGAGAAAGCAAGGAGAGAAGAAAGGGTAGTTCTGTTAAGTTATGATAAAAAGACTATAGTACCCTTGATGTTTACATTTAGTTTTTCTTTTAATAATGTGCACACACACACATTTATATATCTACACACACACACACACACACACACACACTCTCTCTCTCTCTCGCTCTCTCGCTCTCACCTTCTTCTCGTTGAACCAATAACCCCACCAAGTCGTTCATCACCTCTGCCACCACCATTTACAACCATAACCTCCCATCTGCGTTCATAAATGATTTGGAATCTGATGGTTTTGCGGCATGAACCTCGCCATACTATTACCATAACCTGAAACCATCGCCACCATCACCATAACCTGCATCACTCGAAGCTTAGTAGAGCCCTTCTATTTTCCCGATCCACCACCTGCTGGGTGGGGTTAGGGTTTTGAAGTGGTAGCCGACGGTTGTGGAGGTAGGGTTTTAGAGGTTGCTGACGGGGAAGAGTGTAAGGGTTTCAAGTTTGGGTGGGTAGTGAAATGATGTTGGTAGATAATGGATGGTGGGGGGCGACGTTGGTTATTGTGGCTCGCGTTTTCAAGTGGTTGTAAATGGGATGGCTGAGGTGGTCTGATTTGTGGTGACTGCAGGTAGTAGGTGAGGAATGGTGGTGGTGCCAGATCTAGAGATGCAGCGATGATGATGGAAGATTTTGGTGGTGAACATGGTGGCAAAGGTGGTGAATGATTTGGTGGGGTTAGGGTTTCGAAGAGAATGAGGCGAGGGAGATAGAGAAAGAGAGAGAGAGAGAGAGAGAGAGAGTGTGTGTGTATAGATATATAAATGTGTCTGTATATATATATATTATTAAAAGAAAAAAATTAATGTAAATATCAAGGGCATTATAGTCTTTTTATCATGACTTAACGGAAGTACACTAACGGTGTTAGCGGTGTGGACTGAAACTGAATTGAATCAACAAATTGATAGACTATAAATGCAATTTTTTAACTATTAGACTGAGAGTGCTAAAATCAGAGAGATGAAACTTGAGGTTTACTTTAGTTTTTAATACCATTGATATATATATATATATAGGGGAAAGTTAATTTGAGAACACCTATATTTCGTGCGAACCGCGAGAACGCCATCTAAAACCATTCAAATCAAAATTTTCTTTTTACACTTATCTTTATTACTAAAATACAATTCCAAAAACACAATTTACGCGTAAAAATTTTAACGTATACGGAAATAAATTGTTTTTACACATGTGTAAATTTACTGTTTGTACATGTGTAAACTGTTTCATTTACACATGTGTAAAAAGTTAATTTGTAAGTATTTTTGCAAGAAAAGATGAATTATTTGGAAAGAAAATTCGTTTTTTAATGTTGTATTTTGATTATAATTAGGTTTGTATTGAAAAAAAATGATTTTGATTGGTTTTCTCATTTGTTCTCATGGTTCTCGCGATATTTAGCGTTCTCAAGATAACATTCCCCTATATATATATATATATATATATATATATATATATATATATATATATATATATATATATAGGGGAGGGTTATCTTGAGAACCCTAAATATTGTGAGAACCGTGAGAACAAGTAAAAAAATCAATCAAAATCAATTTTTTTTTAATACAACCCCATTATAATCAAAATACAACATTAATAAATGAATTTTCTTTCTAAATAATTCATCTTTTCTTGCAAAAACACTTTTAAATTAACTTTTTACACATGTGTAAATGAAACAGTTTACACATGTATAAACAGCAAATTTACACATGTGTAAAAACAAATTATTTCCGTATACGTTTGAATTTTTACGCGTAAATTGTGTTTTTGAGATGATATTTTAGTAATAAAGACAAGTGTAAAAAGAAAATTTGATTTTGAATGGTTTTAGATGCCGTTCTCACGGTTCGCACGAAATATAGGTGTTCTCAAATTAACTTTTCCTATATATATATATACACTAAGGTTAGGAATTGTGTAGAAAGTGGTGTTTTCCTAAGAAGTCTAGGAAGCCACACATTAATGACATGTGGCACTCCTAATTTCTATAGAAAAGGGTATCTTGGTAATTAACATATTAGATTAGTTTTTTAATAATAAAACAATTAATAATAATAACTAGATAATTATGGAATAGATTTCATTTTTTAAATTTTCTATTTTTATGCTACTGAATTTAACTAGATAATAATAACTAGATAATCATTTTCATCATACAATCTCAACGAATATCATCACCATCTTCATCATAATTCATCATGATTTCAACTAACAACCCTTAAAAATCGATAAGACACTGTTAGTTGTGATAAAACACTATACGAAGAAATAAAAACTGGTAAAACACTATGCGAAGAAATAAAAAATGGTAAAACACTATACGAAGAAATGAGCATTTGATAAAACACGATGCGAAGAAATAAACACCGGTAAAACACCTTGCAAAGAAATAATCACTGACAAAACACGATGCGAAGAAATAAATCAACTAACAACCATTAAAAATGATAAGACACTGTTAGTTGTGATAAAACACTATGCGAAGAAATAAGCACCAGTAAAACACTATACGAAGAAATAAACATTTGATAAAACACCATGCTAAGAAATAAACACTAGTATGTAAACCTTACACAAAAAATAGATGATATAACATCATTTGATCGTTGTATATTCATACAAAAACACTACAAAGTTGAATTGATCCATCATTGGCGTTGATTAGTGAAAAGTGTTTTTTTAGTTTATTGGTGCTAAACTAAAAGATTTTGAATGATGAAAATGATGGTGATTTTTTAAAAAAGGAAACGAGCGTGAATGTAGGGGTGTTGTGCAACAGTTTTTTTATTTTTTTCCATTTAAAACTTTAATGACTTTACAAGAATACCCCTACATGTTCTAATTAACTAATAATTATAAAACACTAATTACATAAATGCCATTCATTTAATCTACACCATTAAAAATCTAATCTAATGGTTGTAAACACTTCCTAGACTTCTTAGGAAAACACTACTTTCTACACGAACCCCACCCTACTAACTAAATATACATAATTTTTGTTTGAATAAAAAAACTTTTTTAAAATGAAGTATTGTATTTTTTAAGTAATCTAATTTAATAAATATTTTTTTTTATCAAACAGGTAGAGCAAGACATAATAGTAGGCTTGTTACATAATAATACAATACTTCCTATCTATATCAACACACACCAATAGCCCTACAGTTTCTAGGACAATCTCCAAGGGTATCATTTCCATTTGTCTTTTACAACACAAACACAGACTGATTAGTGAAGTGTGTGTCCCACAACCCTACCAAAGTAAAAAACTACAATTTGCATAAGCATTGGTTGGATGGTAATGGTATGCTTGTATAACCATTTTCACTTCCCAAAATGCATTCTTTTTACACATCACATTTAGGGTTACAAGACCTTTACATTGTTAATTTTTGATAAAATATCCATAAATTAGTAACAAATAATGACAAACAACTAGATTTCTTACATCTCCTTTATATACTCTCCTCCACATCAAACGTGTCACGTGCGACCCTGGCACTCAGATTTCCCACCCTTACTCGCTGGTGGAGAACGAATGCATGCCTTCTCACCATATAAGATCACACCCACTAACCTCGATATGTTCCCTCTTCCACATCGGTCACCATATAAGATCACACCCACTAACCTCGATATGTTAATCTAACCATTAGGCCGGTGGATTAACCCTTAGGCCGGTGCAGTGCACCAAGGGACAAGACTAGACCGGGTCTAGGAGGCTGTTGACCTAGGAACTCATATAACTTTTCTATAATAAGAGTTAGCATAAAATTATAAAATAAATATACATTATAAACCAGCTGTTAAATAATTTCTTCCAACCACCACCATTTCTTGAACAGAGACTCGTACCCTTAAACCAACAACTATTGGTCTAAAAACTAAAATCCCAAACAAAAACTTTATAGTGCAAAAACCCTAATGTTAATGTTGACTATAGAAGCAAACATTCGTACATGGTTCAGGATCCTACTCTCTCTCTGCAGGTCACGTCATGCAAATCGCAGCCTGTTCTCTACATTTCAGATCCTTAAATTTACACTTTACCCCCTTCTACTTTCCTTTATTACAAAAAAAACATCTGACTTTTATTTATATTTTTCACATAGCCAGCTCATCCATGTCATTCAATCCATCTCCCATCACCAACCCCTAAACCAACCAATTTCACATACCCCAACTCTCTCTCTCTCTCTCTCTCTCTCTCCCACACCTAGTCACCTACACACACATATACACGCATAAAACCCTCTCTCTTTAAGCTCTGAATCAACGTCTTCTCCATCAGATCTCTTTCTTGGAGAGCTGATAAAGATACCCATTTGTTTATCTTTGATTCTTGTGTCGATTTGTATCATAAACTTAAAATCTCTGTGTGTTTTGTGTGTGTGTGTCCTTTATCTAACAAAGACATGTCGAGTGGTATGGAGAATCAAGTAAACAATGGGTGGACAATGTTTACAGATGAAGAGGTGAGGGAGATGAGTGGGTTCAAACATGGTGGCGATAATTACGTTGAGGTCACGTGCGGCTGCACGAGCCACAGATATGGTGATGCTGTTGGAACCCTTAGGGTTTTTGTTACTGGTGATCTTGAAATCAGCTGTGAATGTACTCCTGGCTGTGATGAAGGTTTGTTAACACTTTTGTTTCTTTTTCCTAGTCTTTTGCATGTTATAATGTGTTTGTGTGTGTGTTTTTTATATGGGGAACATGTTTAGTGTTGATGATATGTTTGAATGAGGTTTGGGTCTTTGTTTGATGGCTTGTTTACAGTTTATTTATTATCTTATCTTCCTTGTTTATTTATGTTAACTGTTATGATCACTGATGTCTGCTTTATGTTTGTTATATCATGATTTGCAGAGTTGTGTTGTTCACTTGACACATGGTACATTTACGCACATGATCACAAGAATTTATGTGTTTTGTATGATAAACATGGTTATATGTAGTTGCTAAAAATTAAGCCAACTCAACATCCTTTGCCAAAATCATGTCCCATTTTATTTCACTTTTTGTGGCATTCAAGACCTCTTATATATGTTATATCATGAAAATACTATGTTTTCTTTTTTAATCTCAATCCGGGCACTGAAAATTTTCATTTTACGGGGATTAAAGGGCCGACCCAGTGAATGAGGCGTTCACCGGGTGTTGGGCCAACTTAGGTCTGATGCACGCCTAGTTTTTTTTTTTTTTTTTTAACGGCAAAGTTTTATTACACCTTTATTCCACCTTACCTTGCATTTGCAAGGATTTGAACCCACAACCTTACAAATACGACTAGACCAAGAGGTCATGGGTTGATGTACGCCTAGTTACTCTGCATTTTTGCTAGAGACTGTTGCCACGGCTTGAACTCTTGACCTACTAATATACACAAATATGAAAGTATAGATTTGAATTTGATTATGTGTTTGGTCGATTAAAAAACAAAAAAATTGAACCTAAGCAATTTTGATGGTTTATTTATCATCATCATTTGAAAACTTACCTTTATGCTACTTTAATGTTTTTCGTACTAATAAATGAATAAATCTTGTTTTTTGTGCGGTTAAAACATTAAAGTACTGATTATCTTCCATCATTATTCATAAACGTTTAGTCTTTATGCTTTATTGAGTGAATTTCTTTGTTTATGTTCAGACAAGTTGAGCCCAGCTGCATTTGAGAAGCATTCTGGAAGAGAAACATCAAGGAAATGGAAAAATAATGTTTGGGTTATTGTTGATGGGGAAAAAGTTCCTTTGTTTAAAACCGCGCTTCTTAAGTATTACAATAAATCGTTGAGCAACGGGTCCCAAAGATCACAAGCGGGTCGCGGTTGTCATAGGGATGAATTTGTTAGATGCACAAAGTGCGATAAACATAGAAGGTTTCGCCTTCGCACGAAAGAGGAATGCCGTTGGTATCATGATTCTTCTAGAAATGATAATTGGAGTTGTTCTGATATGCCTTATGACAAGTACATATTATTCTTCTTACCTCTAAAATTTCTTTATAATTTATTTACTTTCGAAACCATTACATGGGCCTGTTTTATGCTTCTAAACCATCATTTCGGAAAAAAAAAAAAAAAAAAAAAAACAGAATGCCAGAACAGTTGTTTTTAGATACATGAGTTTTCTTTTATATGTTTTTTCGAAGAAAGTACAATGGTTATTTGCAACTAAACTGAAGAACAATAGCCCAAAGTGTCAATTGATCATTGTGATTATTACTGGCTGGTTAAGCAAAATTTTGATCACATATCAAAACGGGTCAGGATAGGTTGACCTGCAAGCATCTTTGCTCCGTGTTCTTGAATTTTATAATAGTCGAAGTATTAATGTTAATTATGATTACTAGTGCTATTTTACAGTGATTTAAGGGGTTGTGAAGTTACTATTACACATTGGGTCACGTTCAACCCATTTGACCCGTTTCATTTTTTTCACTGTTTTCAGAGTCTTAAAAGTAACATATGACCCCAAAAAATAAAATTTTAGGTAAATGGTTTGAAATTGATCTCTAATTACCACTGTTTTAGCTTTAGCATATTATATTAGAAATGTATGAATTGCCTTTTATGGCTGTTTTCGTGACCCTTGTCACTCTGTTTTCGGGTGGTGAATCCACATACACTGTAACTATTTTATGTTTCTGAACATTAATGATGAACTGTCAGGTTTGTAGGGCGATTATGAAACTTATCATATGATTTAAAGCCATGTATCTAGAATGAAAACAGACCCGTTATGTATAATTTGCTTGATATCATGATCATTTTACATATTGTTTCTCAGAATAACATGTGATGATGACGAGGAGCGAGCAAGCCGGAGGGTATACAGAGGGTGTGCGCGTTCGCCCACCTGTGGAGGCTGCACATCCTGTGTCTGTTTCGGTTGTGACATATGTCGTTTTTCGGACTGCTCATGCCAGACATGCATTGATTTCACCATCAACTCAAAGGCTTAGGAATTCACAAATGCATTGAAACTACAACTGGCTACTGGCATGCTCTACTGCTTATCAACTCATTGGAAGCACTACTATTTAAACACGAATCCTATTGTTATGAACCCTTTTTAGATTTAAAATCTTTCATTTAGTAACTTACATTTATTTATTTATCTGATTCTGGTACCTTATATTTTTGTTATCTTTAGTTACGTTGGTCATACAGTTTTAGGGAGCCAGTCACTATTATATATCTCCAAATTCTAATAATGCATGCATTCGGTGCACTGTGCTCTCTAACATCCATAATGGTGGGTCCCACAATCTTCACACACTTGCAATCTTTTTTTAAATATCATTTTTATGGGGGCTACGGGCGGAGGTTTGTAAAGGGCCACATCAATTTTTTTTAACCAAAACATAGATGAACATAAAAACATCTGTTCACTGTTTATTGAATAAACTTTATTCTGTCTTTCTTCACGAACGGTCTGTGAATAAGAACTTTCCAACGTGTGGCGTTTGCTCATACCATGTAAGCGCCGCTGATCATATGATTAAACTTTCCATACTGTTACATCTCATAAATCAATTGTAACATATTACAATAGTATATTCCCGCCTTCAGTGTGCGCATATAATCTATATATGTGTGGGTTATCAGGATTAGAGTAAAATTGCACTAATTTTAACGTTATTTTACTAATTTCATGAAAATAACGTTAGAAACGGCGGATGGTCAATCATGCACCATGTGGTGGCGTTGGTGGGCCAAAGACAATGGGATACATGCATCAATCGGGCTTGTTTTGATTGCTAAGTGATATGTGTCGTATATCCAAATCTTAATGCAAAACACTATCGAGTCGGGGTTCTCACTGGAAGCAACCTCTATATTCCGAGGGTAGTGGTAAAACAATTTACATCTTGATCTTACCAGATGTTAGCTTAGCTTTGTTATTAATAACATTAACTATGTGTGATATACTATAACGATGATATTTTTTTATCAAATAGACATGAGTTTGATTAATATATAATATAGTGTTTTGAAAACAGTGATATGAGCATTTGAAATGTTGAAGTCTTGTAATTTTGTCCGATGTACTTTCAAAACTTTATTTTTTACTTTGTAGATTTAGCTTTCCAAATGTATGCAACTTGCCTGCAAAAGTATATTTGTTTATTTTATATCTGTAATTATACACCTAATGCTATTGTGTATTGCAATTACTAAATTTACTTAAAGAAATATTGTCATATCAGTGTCATGCTGATTTGACATGGGGCATCAATGGACAACGCTTGGTTTAAGATTGTTATTTATTTTCTAACTCACATTTTATATTCTTTTTCGAAAAGTTAACACCATTGCCGAAATGGGAGACTGGGAGACTCAACGTCGGCGAACTAGAAGACCTCAACGTCAAGCTAATCAAGAAGAGGAGACGACTACATTCCATATCTCCAACCTTCCAAGTAATTGTTCTCTTGGAATGCT
Organism: Ambrosia trifida; assembly: GCA_028751855.1. Taxonomy (NCBI): domain Eukaryota; kingdom Viridiplantae; phylum Streptophyta; class Magnoliopsida; order Asterales; family Asteraceae; genus Ambrosia; species Ambrosia trifida. The sequence continues at coordinate 100,421,549 of CM054123.1, read as the reverse complement.
ATGGAGGGAGTTTCGGGTATGCGGAAAGACGTCGGATGCCTATTTACCAAGGAGAAGGGACAAGGCAGGATTTTTTTTTTTTGCATTTATCAGATTTGATGGGGTGAAAGATGCTGGGGAGATGGCTAAAGCTCTGACCAGAGTTTGTGTAGGGGACTGGAACATCCATGCAAACGTTGCTAAGTTTATGAAAGACGAAGTTACAAGGCCACATGAAAACCGTAGGGTGGAGGTGCCTGTTCAACTTGATTCGAGGGCAGGTGATTCTATGCCTGAGGATAAAGGGAACCAGCCGGTCTGGGGTGATGGAAATCAGTTTCCTCCTATACAAGAATGCTCCAAGCTGAATATTGTGACCATCCCAAACAAGATATACAAGATCCAATATGTGTTGGGCAGGTGCTCGTTGTTAGGAGAAGTGAAAGATGTTACCCGCTTGTGCAGAATGGAGGATTTTCTTCTTGCTTCAAAACTGAAGGATGTGACGGTAAAATACATGGCTGGTATGAAGATCTTACTGACGTTTATGACTTCATCTTTGGCCAGGGAGTTCCTGAATGAAAGGGCGAAAGAGTGGAAGAACTGGTTCCACAGTATGGTTTGGTGGGATGACAAAATTGTTCCGCTCAAAAGAGTGGCTTGGTTGAAAGTGTCGGGCGTCCCCGTCCACTTGTGGGATAAAGAAGTTATTGATCGGATTGCTAGCTCATTTGGGATGGTGGTTCATGGGTCTCAAGCTAGTGATCGTGATGGTAACTTCTCTTTCGAGAATGTTGTTGTGTTGGTTAAAGATGGTAGAAGAATATCCGGTGGGGTGGAGCTCCGATGGCGTAGAGAAAGAATTAGAATATAAGTGGAAGAGATGGATGAGTCCTGGTGTCCGGATTTTGTCTTGGTAAAGATGGAGCCGTCCAAAAATGTCAGAGTGGATCTTAATTTTGACAACTACAATGTGGAGAAACCGGCTAACGTGGGTCCGAGTAACGCTCATGTGGTGACTGGTGATGGGGAGGCATACGAGGAAGGGGAAATCGTGGGGGATGATGAACAAATCTCTCCGATGGATATTCCGGTGATAAGTCCGACGTCGGAAGTTGGTAAGTCGATGGAGCATGGAGGAGCCGAAACGTCCCTGCATGGGGATATGGGTGACAATAATAATGACATGGGGAAAGAGGAAGCATGTAGGCTCAACATTGGGGAGGATAACAATTTTATTGAAAGCCTAAACGTTGGGGGCAATAGTAATGAGGGTGGGCCAGCTGACAATCTTTTTCATAATGATAATAATAGTACTCACAATAATATTCCCTATAATGATAATAATAATTCTGGTGGGGCAGAGGAACTTATTGGGCCAGGCTCAGTTTTATGTAGAAAAAAGGGCAAGGATTGATGTTGGGCTTAATGAAAATTTACTGGACCTGAATTCGCCACCCCCCAGGCCCAGCCCCACTCTTGTTTTCAATGAGGAATCTGTAACATCGCAAAATTTTCCCCAAATTTTAATATAAAAGCCCTTATATTTTTTTTTACATCGTTATCATTAAAGGTGCCTAAATCTCTATTTTTTCCCTAACACACAACTAATATATATTTATATATATATATATATATATATATATATATATATATATAAATGTATATAATAATAATAATAATAATAACTAATATGATGGAACTTTATTAAACAAACAAATTAAGCCCAAACCTCTCTTTTTCTTTTATGAGCCGGAGCCCAAGTACACAGCCCAGAAGAAAAGGCCCAAATCCGGCCCAACACAAACAAACCCTCTTGATGTTATCCCTGTTACCCGACCGTGCCATCAGAACCGACCCGAACCCTGGTCAAACCCGGTCCACCTTCTTTGATTATAGCCCCATTTTTGGTAGCCAATTTATCGTCTTTGACCGACTAACAAACCCCTATAATTATAATCCGTGAATCATGCCAAAACCCACTCCAATTCTTTGATTATACGCGGGTTTGACTAGACTGTGGTCAAGTAATTTAAAACCTTCCATATTCGAAAATCTGTATAAATTGAGATGATCCGAACCATCTCCTTGTGCCAAAAAACACACACAAAGATCCAATTACTCTCTCATTTCATCCTGTTCGCATATTTGTGCTCGGTTTGACTTTCCTGTTGACCGAGCTAAAACTCATACGAATCATCTTTGTAAGTCTGATTTCTTTGATGGGTTTTATTATTCGGCATATACACAACATTAACCCTAAGGTTAATTGGGTTAATGTTGTGTGATTTGATCAATTGCAGAAGCTAGGGCACATATGTTTGATTTGGGGAAGAACACTGAATTCACACATGTTTTATAATTTTAACGAAATGAAACCAAACACAACCACTGGTCTGGACCAAGTGGTTGTGCCTGGTGACTCTGACCCGGCTGACACGGGTTCGAACCTCGGCAACACCACTTCTTTTCTTTTTGTTGTTTTGCTTAATAAAGCTTTATATATAAATTATTTATATTTTTATAAATTCACTTTAAAATACAAAAACTCTTTTATTAATTCTACAAAAATTATTTTAAGTTAATCTAATGAAAAAGTTTAACTTACAGTTTTTATTTTTCAAAAATTTATTTATTTAATATATTTAATAAATAAATCAAGTTTATTCTATTATATTTATAATATTCTATTAAAATATCAAAAGAATTTTATAAATTTCCACAAAAATTACTCTGAGTTTTTATAACAATAAATTTTTCTGAAATGATTTTTATTTCTGGAAAATCATTTATTTAATATTTTTAATCAATTTTTGTTAGTTTTAATCATAATTAAATCATAATAAATCCAATTTTTAATATTTTTGCACCAAAATTTTATATTAATTATTTCTGATTATTTGGAACAGAAATATAATTTTTAAACTAATAATTCTTTGATTTTAGTATTTTTAAATATTAAAGTTAAATTTTGACAATTTGTAATAAATAGATTTAATATTCTATTTTAAAGAAAATAATTTTATAAAAAATATTTTTATACTTTAAACTCATTATTGTGACCACCTTTGATTCAAATTTTATAAAAAGATTTTTGGTTATTTATTTATTAAAATTCTCTCAATTATCAAACATTTTATTTATTAAACAACCGAGCATTTATCCCCAATTCGAAGCCCTAGAATATAATTGTAGACTAGATAGACTTAGACATATTTATTACCTTGATTATAGGGTAATACTTGGCATTGTTTAGGCAACACAATATTCTATTTTTCACGAGACATAACATTTTGCTAAGGTGAGTTTACATAGCCCCTTTTCTCTATTTTCACTATTTTTGGGGTGAAACATGTTTAAACATTTTATACTATCATTTACTCATATTTACTTGTGATTCAAGTACATCATCATTCTATCATTTGACCGTAACAAAAAGACACAGTACAATCATTAAGAATGATCAAGCCGCCTGTTTAGATTATAGCGCTATAGGTCTGACAAACCCATCCCCCCCGCATAAATTCAGGGATGATCGAAAGCAGTAACAACATTAGACTAACTTGCGAGTTAGGCCTCAGTCGACACAAGGTTTGATTGTACAAAGACGCATTGTTACATGTCGGAATCATACTCTATCATCATACAACTGTGATTGTTGTACAAACTATTGTTATCAACTATATTCAAAAACCTATGTATTCTCACCAGCATTTTGTTGACCCAAAATATTTTCAACTTAACATGTTTCAGGTTCTACTTGCTTGAAGATTTGAATTAATGCTTGAAGATGTGTGCATAGTATTATTCATTTTGATGTACGAATTCTTGTAGAACAATTGTATGTAATTTATTTAAATCAGTTAATGAAATTTATTATTCACCATGAGCTACTGAACAATCATCAATACGTGACATCCCGATGTTTCCGCCATCGGTTGGGGTGTTACAGATTGGTATAAGTGCCATGGTTATAGGGAATTAGGTTATTAGAAAAATAATCTAGTCTATAACCATAGGATTATAACCAGTATTTGCTTCTTTTACTTGCTATTCTCTATCTCACTCCTACTTCATATTCCTACCTTCATCCTTACAAGAAGGTTGCTCTCCATCACTGGATCTACTCTTAGATTAATAGGACAAACTCCTCAGGCTTAGCCTGAACCACCTTGAGATCTCGTCAAAGTTCTAGATTTTAATAACGAACACGTGCAATTTGGAAGGGTGAACGCCTGTATTCTGAGTCTTCTGTCTAGGCTGGCATTGCGCATATATCCCAATCAGACGAGGGACCCGGATGCCTACCTGGGAATTCTCGGGATGAGTGTTCACTTATAGGCTAAAGCATGTCTTCATATGTTATTAGAATCTAGAATCTTTGATAAGTCAACGTTTTCGTTTATTCGTTTTAATTAATGAATAAATGATTACATTCCTTATATAACCACATTCATTTCATTGTGTCTCTTACAGATCATGCCTCCACGTCGCAGCACTCGCAATAACAATGGTGGTAATCATGAGGAAGGAAATAGCAACAACAACAACAACCACAACACTAACCACCACAACAACAACAACAACAATGGTGTTGATGCCCAACTGGCTGCGATCATTTCCCAACAAATGGCACAACAAATCGCGACTCTGGTCCCTAACCTACTAGCTCAAGTCATCCAGATGAACGGCAACGGCAACGGTAACGGCAACAGGGAACGGTAATGGAAACGGGAACGGAAATGGAAACCACAACGGGAACGGGAATGGTCTCCCAGCCTGCACCCTTAAACACTTTAATACCTGTAATCCCCCTAAGTTCAGTGGAGATGAAGGAGCTACGGGTCTTCTGCAATGGTTCGAGGGTATTGAGAATACCTTCATTGACAGTGAGTGTCCCGATAACTTTAAGGTCCGTTATGCTATGAGTGTTCTTCACAAACGAGCACTCACTTGGTGGAATGAGGAAAAGCGCACCAGAGGAGCTGAAGTTGCACTTACTATGACCTGGGATCAAGTCAAGGAAATAATGAAAGATGAATTTTGCCCACGTAACGAAGTCAAGAAATTAGAGGACGAGTTCCACACCCTTGCTCATGATAGTGGGGAAAACCTTGCTTATAATACCCGCTTCCATGAGCTCAGCCTGTTGTTACCCCATAAGGTCACTCCGCTACCTGTAGCCATTGAGAAATATATCGGTGGTTTGCCCATACAGATTCAGGACACGGTATGGGGAAGGAACCCTGCTACCCTTGAAGAGGCCAAGCGTTTAGCAGCTACCTTAACTGACAATCACGTAAAGAACGGGACCTTAGTTCGGAAAGGCAATAAAACAAGTGTTGTAGCCGCGGTAACTACTGAGAACCAAAATCGTAAGGCCAGGGATCCTGATGTCAACCTCACTACACAAGCTTCTAACAAGAAACCCTATATAGGAAACTATCCATTGTGTAACACATGCAACCGACATCATCCCACTGCTTCAGCTTGTCGCTTGTGCACCAACTGTGGAAAGTATGGCCATCTAGTCAATACATGTCACGAGATCCCAAACCCTAATGCCAACCAACCCACCAACCCTGCTCAGGCTGTCAATCCTAATCGATACAACTATGGTCAATGCTATGAATGTGGAGACCCAAATCACTTCCGTAACCGATGCCCTAAACTAAACAGAGATCAAGACCCTCCAGCTACCTAATAACAAGTCTCACCATTTGACTATTGGTTGCTTTTATTCTATGTATTGACACTATTTGATTCAAGTAATAAATTCTAGTATTGAAATTTTGGTCTGAGAGTTGTTACATGGTGCATGATTGTTTGAATGTGAACTAATTATATAAATCTATACAGCTACAATTCGTATACTGTGCTTGTAAATTTGCTTGCATAAACATGTTATCAATTTGCAATCTATGTGTCATCATGCCCTTTCAACAGTCGGGAGAGGCCCTACAACCTGCTCCACGACTGGTGGAGGCTATCGAACCTACTCAACGATTGGTAGAGGTCATTATGCCTTTTCAACAGTCGGGAGAGGCCCTACAACCTACTCCACGACTGGTGGAGGCTGTCGGACCTGCTTAACAATCGGTGGAGACATAGAAGGACGCAAAACTTTAATGTAAGGTAAATTGGTGATTGCGGTCCGGAACGTAATCATGAATTTACAGGTACATTAAGGTAGTGTGAAATTCTATCAAGGTTATAAACTTTAGTTGTCTGGTAGTTCATCAACCCACACAAAACACGAGACAGTTTATTCTATTCATGCTATAACCCAAATCACAACTATTTTTATTTTCAACCCTGTGTTTTTAATAAACTTCGGGACGAAGTTTCTAAAAGTAGGGGAGGCTGTAACATCGCAAAATTTTCCCCAAATTTTAATATAAAAGCCCTTATATTTTTTTTTTACATCGTTATCATTAAAGGTGCCTAAATCTCTATTTTTTCCCCAACACACAACTAATATATATTTATATATATATATATAAATGTATATAATAATAATAATAATAATAAATATAATAATAATAATAACTAATATGATGGAACTTTATTAAACAAACAAATTAATCCCAAACCTCTCTTTTTCTTTTATGAGCCGGAGCCCAAGTACACAGCCCAGAAGAAAAGGCCCAAATCCAGCCCAACACAAACAAACCCTGTTGATGTTATCCCTGTTACCCGACCGTGCCATCAGACCCGACCCGAACCCTGGTCAAACCCGGTCCACCTTCTTTGATTATAGCCCCATTTTTGGTAGCCAATTTATCCTCTTTGACCGACTAACAAACCCCTATAATTATAATCCGTGAATCATGCCAAAACCCACTCCAATTCTTTGATTATACGCGGGTTTGACTAGACTGTGGTCAAGTAATTTAAAACCTTCCATATTCGAAAATCTGTATAAATTGAGATGATCCGAACCATCTCCTTGTGCCAAAAAACACACACAAAGATCCAATTACTCTCTCATTTCATCCTGTTCGCATATTTGTGCTCGGTTTGACTTTCCTGTTGACCGAGCTAAAACTCATACGAATCATCTTTGTAAGTCTGATTTCTTTGATGGGTTTTATTATTCGGCATATACACAACATTAACCCTAAGGTTAATTGGGTTAATGTTGTGTGATTTGATCAATTGCAGAAGCTAGGGCACATATGTTTGATTTGGGGAAGAACACTGAATTCACACATGTTTTATAATTTTAACGAAATGAAACCAAACACAACCACTGGTCTGGACCAAGTGGTTGTGCCTGGTGACTCTGACCCGGCTGACACGGGTTCGAACCTCGGCAACACCACTTCTTTTCTTTTTGTTGTTTTGCTTAATAAAGCTTTATATATAAATTATTTATATTTTTATAAATTCACTTTAAAATACAAAAACTCTTTTATTAATTCTACAAAAATTATTTTAAGTTAATCTAATGAAAAAGTTTAACTTACAGTTTTTATTTTTCAAAAATTTATTTATTTAATATATTTAATAAATAAATCAAGTTTATTCTATTATATTTATAATATTCTATTAAAATATCAAAAGAATTTTATAAATTTCCACAAAAATTACTCTGAGTTTTTATAACAATAAATTTTTCTGAAATGATTTTTATTTCTGGAAAATCATTTATTTAATATTTTTAATCAATTTTTGTTAGTTTTAATCATAATTAAATCATAATAAATCCAATTTTTAATATTTTTGCACCAAAATTTTATATAAATTATTTCTGATTATTTGGAACAGAAATATAATTTTTAAACTAATAATTCTTTGATTTTAGTATTTTTAAATATTAAAGTTAAATTTTGACAATTTGTAATAAATAGATTTAATATTCTATTTTAAAGAAAATAATTTTATAAAAATTATTTTTATACTTTAAACTCATTATTGTGACCACCTTTGATTCAAATTTTATAAAAAGATTTTTGGTTATTTATTTATTAAAATTCTCTCAATTATCAAACATTTTATTTATTAAACAACCGAGCATTTATCCCCAATTCGAAGCCCTAGAATATAATTGTAGACTAGATAGACTTAGACATATTTATTACCTTGATTATAGGGTAATACTTGGCATTGTTTAGGCAACACAATATTCTATTTTTCACGAGACATAACATTTTGCTAAGGTGAGTTTACATAGCCCCTTTTCTCTATTTTCACTATTTTTGGGGTGAAACATGTTTAAACATTTTATACTATCATTTACTCATATTTACTTGTGATTCAAGTACATCATCATTCTATCATTTGACCGTAACAAAAAGACACAGTACAATCATTAAGAATGATCAAGCCGCCTGTTTAGATTATAGCGCTATAGGTCTGACAAACCCATCCCCCCCGCATAAATTCAGGGATGATCGAAAGCAGTAACAACATTAGACTAACTTGCGAGTTAGGCCTCAGTCGACACAAGGTTTGATTGTACAAAGACGCATTGTTACATGTCGGAATCATACTCTATCATCATACAACTGTGATTGTTGTACAAACTATTGTTATCAACTATATTCAAAAACCTATGTATTCTCACCAGCATTTTGTTGACCCAAAATATTTTCAACTTAACATGTTTCAGGTTCTACTTGCTTGAAGATTTGAATTAATGCTTGAAGATGTGTGCATAGTATTATTCATTTTGATGTACGAATTCTTGTAGAACAATTGTATGTAATTTATTTAAATCAGTTAATGAAATTTATTATTCACCATGAGCTACTGAACAATCATCAATACGTGACATCCCGATGTTTCCGCCATCGGTTGGGGTGTTACAGAATCTATCAGGAGGGTTTCAAGTGAGAATAGGAGGATTAGAGGGAGAATACAAAAAAGAAAAATAAACACAGGGGACATTCGGTCGGAGCCCATATTTCCATCTGAATTCTCACCGGTCGTGCATTCAACTGTGCCTCAACATGAAGAAATCCCCAGGGTTGAAACCGACGGTGGGGAGAATGTTGAAGACTCTGGTGGTGTCGAAATTAATGCTACAATTCAGGTGGGATCGATGGTGGGAATTAATCTGGATAGCTTTAGTAACGATGTGGACAAGGAAATTAGGGATGAAGGTGATGGTCATCAAGTCCAATGAAGATGATGACGTTCAATGTCCGGGGGCTCGGAGTGGACAAAAAAGTCGTCTCCGTGGGTGATGAGATTAGAAAACATAAACCAGATTTCCTAGCTATTCAGGAAACCATGATGCCTGACGGTGGTAGAATTAATGTTCAGCAAATTTGGGGCAAAAGAAAATTGGACTTTGATTGGGTCAATTCGGAAGGCAGGTCGGGTGGTCTACTCTGTTGTTGGGACCCGAACGTCTTCAACAAAGGTGCTGTGGTTAGGCAGAGGAATTTTCTTCTTATCTCAAGTACGTTAGTGCAATCTGGATATGTAATCAACATTATGAATGTTTATGCGCCGCAACAATTAGCACTAAAAATCTAGTTATGGACGGCTATTACGAACTGTATATCGTCCACTCAGGGGATGTGGGTGGTACTAGGTGACTTTAATGCGGTAAGGTGGGTGGAGGAACGTTTGAACACTAAGTTTAATCCTCGTTGTGCTGAGGAATTTAATCAGTTTATCGATGCTAATGAGTTATATGAATACCCCTTGGGTGGGCGCAAATTCACGCGAGTGGCTGGGGGTGGTAACCAGTTGAGTAAAATTGATAGGATCATGGTGTTGCAGGAGTTTTGGGATTGCTGGCCATATGCGTCAGTTACTGCTATGCCTCGGCTTGTCTCCGATCATAGTCCAATCTTGTTATCTACTGAAGATGTTAACTTTGGACCCACGCCATTCCATTTTTTCAACTCTTGTTTGGCAAAACCCGGGCTGGAACAGGTTGTGTCTGGGGCTATATAAGACTTTTCGGGGGAGGGCTGTCTGGATGTAGTTTTGGCTAACATGCTAAGAAGTATTAAGGAGGCTTTGAAGCAATGGATGAGGGTTGAACGACTCAACAGAGACGCATCAAAGGCTGAATGTGTTGCTAAGATTAGTGAACTTGATGGGCTAATGAAAGAGAGGTTACTATCGGATGAGGAGCTATCTATATGGACTAAGAATAAGCTGATTTGGAGGAGATTAATACGGAAATGGAAATCGACTTGAAACAAAAGGCGCGTATAAAGCGGTCGGTTGATGGCGACGAGAATACCGCGTTATTGTGAATTTTGGATTATAATTCGTGTTTTTGGTGTGTTTTGCGTATTGAAAACTTGTTAGGAATCATTCCCTACATAAAACCGGACCATCAGATCATCTAAATCTACACTAACACTAAAAAACAAACCGAATCAGCATGTTTGGTCTGTTTTTGGTTTCTGCTGAGCTGAACACGTATTAGGTACACATATGTCCTCATACGTGTGGTTGTTAGACATGTACCATCCTTGTTTTAATCTCATACGCGTATCGTCCTGTTGTCCATCTATTTTTGTTCGGATACTTGTCATCTGTTCTGTACTTATCCCTTACGTGTTCAACATTCCCCATATGCGTCTGTTGTCATATCTGCTGCACATACGTCCGATTTCATCAGTTTATCATACGTGTATAATCCTTCATACACATACTATTCCATTGAGACTTGTCAACCCTGCTGATGTGCTATGTATGGTCTAAAAATAACTACCTAACCTAGACACCTAGTAATATAAAACAGACTCAACTAAACTAGACCACACGACAGGCAAGTGTACCTATCAATGCAGTACAGACTAAGTAAGTCCGAGTATCGAACCCACAGGACACTAATAGAAAACAAAACTAGACTCGACTAAGACTTAAACTAAATTGGTTTTAAAAGTTGATTTTTGATTTTTGTAAATAATTAATTAAAATAAAATAAATAAAGTAAATAAGATAAATAGACAGCAAGGATAATTGAGGAGAATATCAGGATAGGAAGGCAACTACCTAGGCCAAGAATCCTACATGCAAACTCACAACTCTCGGTAATGGAAAACTGAATGGCTACCAGATTCTAAAGATAACTTAAGAAACCCTAAGACGTGCTAGATCTCCTCCCGGTCTCACCAACACACCCCAAAGAATCCTAAAGAATAAAACACTGGTTATCTAGCTCGGATCACCTCCCGGTCTCACCTCACTAAGAATGTAAAGGTACTCTAATGACTCGATCACCTCCCGGTCTCTCTAATCACAATACACCCGAAGATGTAAAGGAGTAATTTAATTGGGTTAACTATGACTTGGAATTGCAAGAAACTAAAGACAACTAGGATAGGATCACCTCCCGGTCTCACCCACAACCTAACACCTAAAGCTCTAGACAACCCAACATTCCATCACCTCCCGGTCTCAAGAATGGAAGAATACTTAAGTCCTCTAAATTCTCTAATCAAATTCCTATGGCTTTCGGTACCAAAACCATAAACTAAACTACAAGCACTAAGCAGGTAACCCTAATAAACATCCAAACATGAAAGACATTCACTAAGACGTTTATGGAACTCTCAAAAATAATAAATTAGACTTAAGTATGCACACACATCAAAATAAACACCAACTAAATTTTTACCAAAACATTAACCATTCAAAATAATCCATAAACCGAAAGCTATAAAATTAACATGTAGTCATCATTGCTGGCCTAGGTAGTGGTTCAAGATTTAGCTATTCATAATAATGAAAAACAATAAAAACAAAGGTTCAAAAATATTCAAAATCATGGTCTCAATATTCATAACACAAAGTAAATAAATATAAAAACTAGACTTTTAGTGATCGAACCCGAGCCTTCAATCTTGAACCCGAGCCTTGCTAGCCTTCAATTAATCTCTCAAAACAATTAAGAGCTGCTGCTTCTGTTCGTGCGATGTCCTCCTCTCGAATGAATTGACGGCCCCTCAATCTTCACAGTCGATGTCTAATATATATGTGCTGTTTGATTATAATATACTCCTCAATTTCTAATGGGCCGATGTGATGATATTAGTCAAATAATGTTCTCCCAATCCAAATTAATATTTTGATAATGTCCGTCCACTTTATAATTAGCACCATTTGTTTTCATGACTTTATTTTGGACTTGGGCCACGAGCCCAAGTCAAATCCTTTTTTTTATTATATTATATTATTATTATTATTATTATATGTTGGCTCATCTTCTTGACTCGGGTGTTCTTGGCTCGACCAAAGTTCATCGTTTAAGCTCCCACGTCCATGACCACCTGTTCTCAAGTGTTCGCGTCTCGATTAAAATTCTTCGTTTAACGCTCATTTTCCACGAACACCTACAAAATAATTAAAATAATAAATACATAATAAAAACGACACGAAACTAATAAAAACATGACCAAATAATATACAAAATACATTGGAAAAGAGATGTGTTTTGCAACACATCAAACATCCCCACACTTAAACCTTTTTCGTCCCCGAAAAAGACTGCAATGGAATCATAATCAGGACTCTTGGTTTCAAAAAATCTTAGGTACATTAATTAAGATTTAATCACGCATCAACCAAAACTGTCGGTATTGTTGTCCACCTAAACCCAACCACCAGCTAATCAGGCCCAATCATGTAAAGGGATTAAGTTCATATTATTACAATCAATCTATGGGTCTCACACTCAAGATATCCAGCTTCACCTAATCCCACCTCAAGCTTTCAAAGCAAAGGTTAAACCATGTAGATATACCAACCACTGCAAACTAAACTCCCTAATGTATTAGAAATTAAATTTATGATGGATGATGGATGAAGTTTATGAGCTTAGACACATATTTTTTTTTCTTCATACCTAACCCAGAGGTTGTCTCAATCAGAGTCACCATCCCCAAGAGCGACAGCATGAGCTTCGGTATTTTTTTTTTCAACTTGACCTCGAGGAAGTTTCAATCAGAGGCTTCTGTTTTTTTTTTTTGTTCTAGCTCAATTGATGGACATGTGGATTTTTTTTGGGCGCCACTTTTCACCGGATTTATTCTCATAAAAAGGATCAAGTGTGCCATTTAATTAGTAATACATATGGGCTTTCAACCTACAGTGGTACCTCTAATTACTATCAGCGGTTTCTGTTCTACCGTTTCTCCTAAGATGAGAACCCACAAGATATCATGATTATTAAGGTGTATATTAAGAACAATCCTGGAAACCTTTCAAAGCTAGCTGGGCCTACCGACACATCTTAAGCAAACACGCTTTCAATCTATTTATATTCTCATACATATAATATTTTGAAAACCAAAAATCCCAATTTTACTATCATTTTCCATATAAATTGCACAAAAGATCAGGGACATTTTTCAATTTTTTCTTTTTATTTTTAATAATTTTTTTTTTATAATTTATGACTCAAACTACCTAAATATAAAACGAAGTTTCCATCCCCACACTTGAACGACACATTGTCCTCAATGTGAGAGTGGAATAAAATAAAGTAGAAAAAAAATACAACAAAAAGGAACAGACTCCCCTGGATATAAGCGATGTAGCTGCAAGCGATCTGAAGCTGTCCTTCTAAACCAGGCCGTATAGCATTTCATTCGCGACCTTTGACTCAAACCTGACAGATAAAAACTAAAAGGAAAATACAAAAACAAATGGTTGCCTTAAATAATTGTTGGACCGTCCCCACCCGAATGGAGATTGAGTACGGGTGGCTAGATCCAAACCTGCAATAAAATATATTAGACAAACCAATGACTCAAAAATAAAGACTCACTCCATCATCCCCACACTTGAAGGGAAGATATCCCCAAAGTGGGTTAAGAGAACACTGACTCAAAAATAAAATAAAAGACTCTAAAAAAAAATTACAGACTCAACCGACTCAATATACAAAAATGCAGGAAACGTACTTGGAAGGCAAGACAGTGGAAAGTGGTGGGTGATGGTAAAAGATGTGATGAAATGATGGTGAATGGTGGTGGAAGAAAATAGGGTGGAATTTTTTTTTTCTACTTAACTCGCGCAACGTGAAGGACACTGGTGATCTCAACGCGCGTCGCGAGCGAATAAAATATAACTTTCCGGGGTAATTACTATTCGTGTATAGCGAACAGGTCAGCCCAGGCTCCTCACATTACACGAAGAACCTTTTTTCGCAGAAAGTTAATCAAATTTATTGTTTAGAAAAAAAAATATTCTTTTATTACCCAAACCTCCACAAAAAATCCCAATCATATAAATATATAAATAAATACCTGGGATTCGCTCATGATGTGAGCTGTCCTTGCCAAACGAACACAAAAACCTACAAAACAAAACAAACACAAACCGAAAACAAAGAAAAAAAAATCTAGAACTCTACAAACTCTACAACTCGGAAGCATCCGAGTGTGCCTATGCATCAATCACTCTAGCATCGGGTGGCTTCTCATTGCAATACGAACCACCCCAGAAATCATACACCTTCAAAACTTCTTCCTTTCTCTCGGGTTCTTTCCTATTCCTATACCTACCCGGTAAATTCATCCACCAATTCACAACACTTACTGTCTCTTTCTCCTTCCCTTTTCTTCTCCTACTCTCAATCTCCTTAGGGATTAATTTCTCCAACTCATGATCCAGATGATCATCTATAACCTGTAACTCATCTAAAAAATCTCCTCTCATCCTAGGCTTAATCCCAAACTCAACCTGCTCCTCCCCCACACTTATGCTCATCTTACCCTCACCCATGTCTACCACAGCTCTACAAGTAGCCAAGAAAGGACGACCTAAAATCAATGGCACGGCATCATCCTCAGGCATATCTAACACTACGAAATCCACAGGAAACACGAACTTGTCCACCTTAACTAAAAGATTCTCAATAATACCACGAGGGAATTTGGTGGACTTGTCCGCCAGCTGGATGTACATGCGGGTGGGCTTAAGTTCTCCTAGGTCTAGTTGCTTAAAAATGGAGTATGGCATTAAATTAACACTAGCACCTAGGTCAGCAAGAGCATTCTTAATGGACAGGTCACCTATGGAACATGGAATGATAAAACTACCAGGATCATCCATCTTAACTGGCAGCTTATTCTGCAAGACTGCAGAACACTCCTCACTCAAACTAACCTGTGAAAGTTCCTCAAGCTTTTTCTTATTAGCCATGATGTTCTTGAGGAACTTAACATATTTAGGCATGCTCTGGAGGATTTCTATGAAGGGTAGGTTCACCTTAAGTTGCTTAATAAGTTCAATAAATTTATCATATTGGTGATCTATCTTATTCTGCAACAACCTACCTGGATAAGGAGCAGTGGGCTTATACACTCTAGTGGGCTCTACCTGCCTCTCACTCTCTCTATCCACCACCACTCTCTCAGAAGGACCCTCACTGCTAGACACAGGACTGGATGTAGCTACCCTAGAAGGTGTCCTAGCAGGTGTCTCTAACTCTATCTCCTCATCTACCGGTTCCTCTTTATCCTCAACCGGTATCTCTACTCTCTCAGTCGCACCCCTACCACTACGAGTGCTCACAGCCATCACTGTACCCTTAGGGTTCTCCTCAGTGTTACTAGGGAAAGTACCTGGTGACCTAACAGAGAGTTTCTGTGAAATATCTCCTATTTTTCTCTCTAGGTCTAACAAAGTATTCTGCTGGTTCCTAAGCATTAGGTCATGCTCCTCAAGTTTCTGAGTGGTTTGCTGGTCTTTTGCAACCAGCTGAGTGAGCATCTGACTCTGACTAGCTATCATCTCCTCTATCCTCTTCAAACTAGAACTTGAACTATCACCTATGTCTCCTCTATCAGACCTCCACCCAGAATTAGATTGGTTCCTCCACCCCGAGTTATAATTATTACCATTTCCCCGGTTAGAACTACCCAAATAATCTACATGCTCACGGTTTCCTACTGGGCAATCTATGGTGTCATGTCCACCCCTACAAATCTCACACTTGCGTGCACTCATCTTAAGCTCTTTAACCTCTCTCGCTAAAGCCTCTATAGCAGCAGCCATACTAGTCTCAGGAGTGACCTGATGAACACCTCTAGTAGTGGAGGAGGTAGTCCTAGTAACTGGGATGGAATCCCCGTGGGCTGGGGTCTGCTGTTCAGCTAGAGCAAAACTCTCAAACATGTCCTTACACTCATCAGGGTCTTTTTTATCCATAATGTGTCCCCCAGCAGCAGTGTTAAACATCTGCCGCGTAGCATAAGTAAGGCCATTGTAGAATTTCTCTACAAGGGCACAATCAGAAAGTCCATGCTGGGGACACTTGTTCAACAAAGTGTTGAACCTCTCCCAGGCCAAGTGGTATGGCTCGTCTGGATCCATTCGGAACGAGTGGATCTGGTCCCTAATGCGAGCGGCCTTAGAAGGAGGATAATATTTTTTTAGAAACTTGGTCTTCAAGTCTTCCCAGGTAGTGATGGAATCCTGGGGAAGAGTATCCAACCAAGTGGCAGCACGCCCAGACAGAGAAAATGGAAAAACTCTAAGATAGATCGTGTCTGGGGTGACACCTATCAGACCAAAGGTGTCACAAATGCGCACAAAACGGGACAGATGGCCTGGAGCATCCTCATCATCCAGGCCATTGAACTGGGCGGTATGGGCGATGGTGTTGATGACGTGTGAGGGGATCTGCCAAGTGTGGTTATTGGGCATGGCACTCCGAGTAATGGGAGTTCTCACTCCCGTGGCTCCCTCACAGGCCATCTGGTGGACAGTACGTCTAGGTGGTGGTGGCTGAGCGTCGCCCATGATAGTAGCAGGGAGAGAAAAATGTACCTTTTTGGCTCGATTGATAGCACGACGTAGTTCCCTTCGAATGTCAACAATGTCTCGCTCGGGCTTTGGTATGATCAGCTCAGATGGTCCCTGCGAACGAGTACGTGCATAAAACTGCAACACAGATAAAAAAACGCGTAAAGAAGAACAAAAATAAATGAAATAAAAACAACAAATAAAAAAAACGCAAAAAGAAAATAAAAACCTAAGACTCGCTAGACACGCTAAAAACAAAAAAGACTCAAATAAGACCAATTAATCAGTGAAGTCCTAATCAAAGCTAATTTCGCAATCGCCAAGTGTCCCCGGCAACGGCGCCAAAAACTTGATGTGCTATGTATGGTCTAAAAATAACTACCTAACCTAGACACCTAGTAATATAAAACAGACTCAACTAAACTAGACCACACGACATGCAAGTGTACCTATCAATGCAGTACAGACTTAGTAAGTCCGAGTATCGAACCCACAGGACACTAATAGAAAACAAAACTAGACTCGACTAAGACTTAAACTAAATTGGTTTTAAAAGTTGATTTTTGATTTTTGTAATTAATTAATTAAAATAAAATAAATAAAGTAAATAAGATAAATAGACAGCAAGGATAATTGAGGAGAATATCAGGATAGGAAGGCAACTACCTAGGCCAAGAATCCTACATGCAAACTCACAACTCTCGGTAATGGAAAACTAAATGGCTACCAGATTCTAAAGATAACTTAAGAAACCCTAAGACGTGCTAGATCTCCTCCCGGTCTCACCAACACACCCCAAAGAATCCTAAAGAATAAAACACTGGTTATCTAGCTCGGATCACCTCCCGGTCTCACCTCACTAAGAATGTAAAGGTACTCTAATGACTCGATCACCTCCCTGTCTCTCTAATCACAATACACCCGAAGATGTAAAGGAGTAATTTAATTGGGTTAACTATGACTTGGAATTGCAAGAAACTAAAGACAACTAGGATAGGATCACCTCCCGGTCTCACCCACAACCTAACACCTAAAGCTCTAGACAACCCAACATTCCATCACCTCCCGGTCTCAAGAATGGAAGAATACTTAAGTCCTCTAAATTCTCTAATCAAATTCCTATGGCTTTCGGTACCAAAACCATAAACTAAGCTACAAGCACTAAGCAGGTAACCCTAATAAACATCCAAACATGAAAGACATTCACTAAGACGTTTATGGAACTCTCAAAAATAATAAATTAGACTTAAGTATGCACACACATCAAAATAAACACCAACTAAATTTTTACCAAAACATTAACCATTCAAAATAATCCATAAACCGAAAGCTATAAAATTAACATGTAGTCATCATTGCTGGCCTAGGTAGTGGTTCAAGATTTAGCTATTCATAATAATGAAAAACAATAAAAACAAAGGTTAAAAAATATTCAAAATCATGGTCTCAATATTCATAACACAAAGTAAATAAATATAAAAACTAGACTTTTAGTGATCGAACCCGAGCCTTCAATCTTGAACCCGAGCCTTGCTGGCCTTCAAGTAATCTCTCAAAACAATTAAGAGCTGCTGCTTCTGTTCGTGCGATGTCCTCCTCTCGAATGAATTTGACGGCCCCTCAATCTTCACAATCGATGTCTAATATATATGTGCTGTTTGATTATAATATGCTCCTCAATTTCTAATGGGCCGATGTGATGATATTAGTCAAATAATGTTCTCCCAATCCAAATTAATATTTTGATAATGTCCGTCCACTTTATAATTAGCACCATTTGTTTTCATGACTTTATTTTGGACTTGGGCCACGAGCCCAAGTCAAATCCTTTTTTTTATTATATTATATTATTATTATTATTATATGTTGGCTCATCTTCTTGACTCGGGTGTTCTTGGCTCGACCAAAGTTCATCGTTTAAGCTCCCACGTCCATGACCACCTGTTCTCAAGTGTTCGCGTCTCGATTAAAATTCTTCGTTTAACGCTCATTTTCCACGAACACCTACAAAATAATTAAAATAATAAATACATAATAAAAACGACACGAAACTAATAAAAACATGACCAAATAATATACAAAATACATTGGAAAAGAGATGTGTTTTGCAACACATCACCTGCGTGTCTGAATCATCTCCATACGTGTCTTCTGTCATGATTCTCATATGTCTGTCTTCACACTATATCCATCATACGTGTTCACCTGTCTTCCTACGTGTGACTCTAGTACCTTTACTTTTGTCCTATGTATTCTTGGTCTCATATACGTGTCTTGAACCATTCATACGTATTCATTGTATGTCCATACGTGTGAGTTATCAGCTCTTACGTGTACTGTTATAGGTGTGCAGCTGGTTTTACTTTTTAAGTTTGACTTCATCAGTTTCTCATTCCCGATCTCATTTTGCCTATCCGTATATATCCAAGTAGTCATGATTTGGAATTATTTCAATGTTCCACAACCTCAACCTCAACTGGTCCCGTAAGTGCAGCATCCATATGTTGTCACGCAAGCGATTAATCCTCCACAACAAGCAAACGCCAATGTGCCTTATAGTTCATTTCATGCCCCGCCTCCGCAAGCAACTACAACAAACTCTTGGGCTACGGTTTCTTCAACTCACCAAGTCCAAAGCGTGCATCGAATGTTAAAGAATGACAATGAAATGGGTAGTAGCAATAAGGCTCCCAATATAGAACATTTGAATTAATATCTGTCTTGGAAGGGTATGATTCAAAGGCACATTGAAGGGATTGATGTAGAAATATGGTATTGGGTTGAACATCCGCTTCCAAGGCTTATGAAAGAAAATTCCTATATTCCAATGGATGTTACTTAGATGAATGATGATCAGAAGAGGAACTACAAGAATGTGAGGAAGGCGTTTTCCATTCTCACATAAGCACTTCCAAAAGACATTTTGCATCAATATGAATGTTGTGAAAATGCATATGATCTTTGGGTGTTGTTAAAACAAAGGTGTGAAGGAGACGAGACGAAATTCAAGATCAGACAAGAACGACTCAGAAAGGAGTTTGAAGCATTCAGTCACATTGAGACTGGAACACTTAGAGACATGCAGTCCCGTTACTACCATCTCATGAGTGAATTGCGTAAGTTAATGTGAACTTAAATATACTTCCACTGAGCTTATTGAACGTTTTCCAGATGCACTTCCACAAAAATGGTTGCACTACATGGATGTCATGAAGGAACTATGTCTGTATGAGACGCTTGCCATCAATGAATTCCTGTTGAATCTTGAAAATAGAGAAATAGAGGAGATAAGAAAAGCTAAAAGGATTCAACTGTCACAGAATCCTAAAGTCTACCATGCTACAACTCCAGCAACCTCCTTTATTGCTGCTTCTTCATGACCTCAGACTGCATTTGTATCGTCTGTTGTAAATGATCCGTTTGCATGCAATATCCCACAACCAGTTTTTCAAGATCAAGCAACTGATCTCATGTTACAAAGTACCTACTAGTATACACCACCTACTTCCATATCTACCACATATTGTCGTACACCCACATATCCACCCAACACCTATGTCCATCCAAATACTTCCACACCACAACAGTTAGCCTGTGTTTCATCCAACACCTTAATAGCACAACCCTCAATGAACAATTTTGGAATGTGACTCTGGAGGTTGCAAAGGAGCATGTGGCATTATTATCAGTGTTTGTCACATCATATAATGACTTAATGGCGGGAAACATTGGGAATGTCAACTTGACAAAGGAAGATTATGCTTAGGTTGATAAAGATGAGATTGAATTGATGGATATTCAGTGGCACATGGCCAGTGTAGTTAGAAGAGCTAAAGAATTCATGGAGAGGATTGGTCACACAGATTGGCAAACAAAGATGGATACCAGATACAGGTTTAATAAGAAGAAGGTTACATGCTTTCACTGTGGTGTTCGGGGTCACTTCAAACGAGAATGTGACAAACCTATCCAGCAGAACAATCAGTATCCCTTCAGAGCTAACAGAGGTCCTCAGCAGAATCTGTTCCAACCTCAACCCCATTAAAAAGCACCAGCACCAGCACAAGATCAAAACACCAAGCGTGCTTGATGTGTTGCAAAACACATCTCTTTTCCTATGTATTTTGTGTACTATTTGGTCAGATTTTTATTTGTTTGGTGTCGTTTTTATTATGTATTTATTATTTTAATTATTTTATAGGTGTATGTGAGAAATGAGCTTAAAACAGTGAAAAATAATCAAGACGCGAGCACCTGGTGTTCATGGACGTTGAAGCGTAAACGAGGAACTTTGGTCGGGCCAAGAACACTCTAGGCGGAAACATGGAGTTATAACAATAATAATATAAAAGAAAAAGAAAAAGAAAATAAAAATTTAGTAAAAGAGTTCAAGGCCTCACGGCCCAAAAAAATAAAAAAAGTCCAAGAAGCAAATAATGGAACAAATTTTGATAGGGCACAATTGAGAAGGACATATATAAATTGGACAGCGAACTTTATTTGGAGGTGAATGGCAATATTATTATCACGCCAAGACAGAATCGCATAGATCTTGAGGAGGCAGAATATTATCGAAGTCACATTATCAACGACAAATATCAACAGCCGCCAAGGGAGGAGCTCGACAGCAGAATCTTGTTCGAGCCACAAAAGAGAAGCGAAGGGGAAAAAGACACGGGTTTAAGATTGAACCTACGGGTTTGATTATAATAAGTTTTAGTTTTTATATTTATTGACTTTGTGTTTATGAATATTCTTACTATGACTTTGATTTTTCTTGAACCTATGTTTTTATTGTTTTATCTAATTATGTTTGGCTAAAACATTAGTGGCCACCTAGGTTGAAGATGATGACTTTTTGATTTTGGTTTATGTTTCGGTTTTGGATTTTATAGTTGGATTTATGTTTTAGTAAGAAACTTGTTTATGATTCTATAATGTGTGTGCGTACTTTTTACTAATTTATGATCTTTTAATGTTTCACGAGTATCTTAGTGAATGTCTTTCATGTTTGGACACTTGTTAGAATTACTTGCTTTGTGCTTGTAGTTTACTTTATGGTTTTAGGCCTAAATTCCATAGGAACATTGATTGTGAGTTTAGAGGTAATTAGTATTCTTCCTACTCTTGAGACCGAGAGGTGATAGGTAGTCAGGTTTGTCTTTGGTGCTAGAGGTTTAGGCTAGAAACGCTGAGAGATCAGGTTTTCCTAGGTTCTCTAGTATTATTTGCTTATCTGTGTCATAGATTGACTTTACAGGTTACTCCTTGCACTTTAGGGTGTATTGTGATTGGAGAGTGAGAAATCTAAACCAGTCTAGCGAGTACTTTAGCATAGTTAGTGAGACCGAGAGGTGTTCTAACCAATCAGTGAGATTAGTAGCCTTTAGGATTCCTTTTCGGTCAGTCTTGGTAGATGATCCGGGAGCCACTAGGATACTATGGGTGAATATTATAAGATCCTGATTGCCAACATAGTTTCTAAAGCCGGGGCAGTTCCAATTTCATTAGTAGGATTCGATACCTAGGTGGTTGCCTTTCCCATCTCTGATTTCCTCCTTAGTGATCCCCTGCTATCTTTTAATTTAAGCCTTTTAATTTATTTACTTTAGTAATTAATTAATATAAAAAAATCACAAAAAAAACCCAATTTGCTAGGCTAGGAGTCGATAGAGGTCTAGTACCGAGAGTCGCCACATTGTGTCCACGGATCGATAATCCGGACTTACTTGCTCTGCTACACTGCGACCGGTGCACTTGCCGTTAGTGTGTGGTTTAGCGGGTTTATCCATTTTTAAAACTTGACCCGAATTTATTTAATACACATTTTCACACATCAAGTTTTTGGCGCCGTTGCCGGGGACACAGTGCGCTTTCGAGGACGACCCGAGTCGGGGATCTAGTCATTTTGTAGATATTTGTATTTATTTTTCTTCTCTTTATTTTTATTTATTTACTTAATTTTTTATATATTTTCTATATCTGGTGGCCGTGATATGTTTGTTTAGTGTCTGTTTGCAGTGAAATTTTCAAGATGCCAGATGCTAGTGGAAGAAAGACTGTAGCAGACTACATAAGAGAGCGCGACCAGGCTGGTTACAATGAAGAAGGCATCTACACACAAATGCAAAATCACTATATGCCTATTTTGAGGGAGCCCGATAGTTTTCTTGCCTCTTCAGTACCAAGGATCTTTGTAAATTGGTATGAATGGGAAAATCCACACTTACAACCTTATGATATCACTCCAGAACCGGAGACAATAATGGACGAAGAAGTCCCACCTCCGGTCCAACAAGAACCCATTGAAGATGATTTTTGGAGTGATAGTGAGGTTGCAGAAGACGTCGGGATGATTGAAGAGGTTGTTGAGAAAGAGAACAAGATGGGGGATGAAGAAGATATACATATACCATCTTGGGAGGACGAGTTTGGTGATGAGTTGGATAATTTACCAACTCTTGAAGAAGAAGAATTTGACCCGGTTGGTGATCTTACCCTCTTAGAAACATTACTTATGGGGGAACCAGCCACGGAGTTCAAAGATATACCAAACGATGAAGAAGAGGAAGATGTGGTAACAAAGAAGAAGACCAAACCATCTCATCACAGTCATGATTGCCGGCCCATGCCACCACCATCATGTGAGAGGGTTCACAGTCCCATGGACCACACCCCTCATCATATGCCACATACGAGGTTTGGTCCAGGTAAGTGTAGGAATAGGTGCTCTGACCCGTTTGAATTTTTCAAACGTTACTCTATATTCACCATTCGTCTTTTGACGAACAATGGTGAACGATCAGAATTAAACGGGTTGGATAAAGGGTGGATAAAAGAGAAGCCACCTGATTGAACTTGGGTTAAAACCCAAGTGTAGAGTTTTGTATCATCATCTGCCAGGTATGTTTTTATTTTATTTTATTTTCATTCTTCTTTATTTTATTTTTTTTGTTTATCGAGTTGTGTGGGATTGCCATGGCCTTTTTCACTGTTAGATCTCCCCTGCCCGTACTCAATCTCCATTCGGTTGGGTCGATCTTAAAATTATTTTTTTGTAAACAGGCATCTCACTTGTCATCGAGTCATTTTACTTTCATTTTGTTTTTAGTTTATTTTTGCAGGATTCCGACTATGGCCGCGAATGAAATGCTATACGGCTGTAGATGATGGACGGACGGGACACTTTCTGCGAGCTATCGCCACATATTCCAGGGGAGTTCGTTCCATTTATTTTGTTGTTGTCATATATTTTTTTTCGTTTCTTATTTATTTTTGTATTTTTATTTTTAGTCTGCGTTGTTTTCTGGAGCACATTGAGGACATCGTGCCTTTCTAAGTGTGGGGATGGAAAACTTTGTTTTTATTTTGCTTAGTTGTAGGTTGAGTCATAAAAAAACAAAAAAAAATTAAGAAAACGAAAAAAAAAAGTTGTTTTGTGTTAGTCCCGATCCTTTTTGCTCTTAGTAAACGAGCCTTATCAATACGTCGGTTAAAAGCGGGGTCGATTGTCGGGTTTACGGGTCTTAGCATATGTTTCTTTAAGTTGCGGGATAGTAGGCTTGATTGAGTTGTTTTTCTGAAATAAAATGTTTGGGGTGCATGGGATAGTGGATCAAGCTGGATGGTTAACTGGTTTTGCACTTGTTAGTATCGGTAACCCATATTTCCACATGACAGTGAGTTTTGAGCCTTTAAATATTATATATAAATATTCACTATTTCGTTTCATGTGTGATATACCGATTTTGTTGCATTATTTTAGAACTTGTGCGTTTTGATGCATTTTGAGACCATAGGCTTGGACTTGACACAGATATGATAGAGGCATTAGGATTACCCATTTTTGTTTAGCCTTTTCGTTTATTTTTGTTATTTGACCCGTTTCACCATTTTTACCTTTAGAAACCACTTTGAGCCTAAACCTTTCGTTTGTCACCCATTTTATTTTATATTGATTACCGGATTGTATATATTTATACAATGTGAAAAAGAAAAAAAATATATATCAGCATACAGAGTAGCTGACAAAAAAAAAAAAAAAGGAAGAAAAAAAACTGAAAAAGAAAAAAAAAAGAAAATACATGAAAAAGAGAGAAAAGAAAAAAATAGAATAAAGGTTGTGAGTCGAGAAGACCTAAGAGTTGGAGTTTATATGTTCATGGGTTATCCGGTTTATCTCTTATTTTTCTTTTTAGCCAATTTTTTTCCAATAAAATCTCCTACCTTTAACCTTTACCTACCCTTTCAAAGTCCTCTTGATTTGTGTTAGTGTTAGCAATTAGGTGGAAATTTGATTGACGTACAAGCTTATGATAATTTTGCTTCATAGTTCGGTTTTGAGAGACTCACTCCAAATAAATATATAACCGAGAGATGAGTGATATTGTGAGGGGTGCTTACAGGTGCATAGTCGGTTGCTTGAAGGTAAGTGAAGCTTGACTAGGTAGACCTTGTTTTTAAAATTGTATCATCTTGACTAGTCAGCCTTTTGAACGATGTAAGCCTTGTGAAACCACTATGCTTGTTGATTTCGTAGCCTGCTTTTGACCCTGTTTGATGCTATCGTTTTTGTTAAGTGCTTTGTTGAAAATGCTGTCTAGGATTTTGTATAATTCTTTTTCGGGACGCAAAAGGTTTAAGTGTGGGGATGTTTGATGTGTTGCAAAACACATCTCTTTTCCTATGTATTTTGTGTACTATTTGGTCAGATTTTTATTTGTTTGGTGTCGTTTTTATTATGTATTTATTATTTTAATTATTTTATAGGTGTATGTGAGAAATGAGCTTAAAACAGTGAAAAATAATCAAGACGCGAGCACCTGGTGTTCATGGACGTTGAAGCGTAAACGAGGAACTTTGGTCGGGCCAAGAACACTCTAGGCGGAAACATGGAGTTATAACAATAATAATATAAAAGAAAAAGAAAAAGAAAATAAAAATTTAGTAAAAGAGTTCAAGGCCTCACGGCCCAAAAAAATAAAAAAAGTCCAAGAAGCAAATAATGGAACAAATTTTGATAGGGCACAATTGAGAAGGACATATATAAATTGGACAGCGAACTTTATTTGGAGGTGAATGGCAATATTATTATCACGCCAAGACAGAATCGCATAGATCTTGAGGAGGCAGAATATTATCGAAGTCACATTATCAACGACAAATATCAACAGCCGCCAAGGGAGGAGCTCGACAGCAGAATCTTGTTCGAGCCACAAAAGAGAAGCGAAGGGGAAGAAGACACGGGTTTAAGATTGAACCTACGGGTTTGATTATAATAAGTTTTAGTTTTTATATTTATTGACTTTGTGTTTATGAATATTCTTACTATGACTTTGATTTTTCTTGAACCTATGTTTTTATTGTTTTATCTAATTATGTTTGGCTAAAACATTAGTGGCCACCTAGGTTGAAGATGATGACTTTTTGATTTTGGTTTATGTTTCGGTTTTGGATTTTATAGTTGGATTTATGTTTTAGTAAGAAACTTGTTTATGATTCTATAATGTGTGTGCGTACTTTTTACTAATTTATGATCTTTTAATGTTTCACGAGTATCTTAGTGAATGTCTTTCATGTTTGGACACTTGTTAGAATTACTTGCTTTGTGCTTGTAGTTTACTTTATGGTTTTAGGCCTAAATTCCATAGGAACATTGATTGTGAGTTTAGAGGTAATTAGTATTCTTCCTACTCTTGAGACCGAGAGGTGATAGGTAGTCAGGTTTGTCTTTGGTGCTAGAGGTTTAGGCTAGAAACGCTGAGAGATCAGGTTTTCCTAGGTTCTCTAGTATTATTTGCTTATCTGTGTCATAGATTGACTTTACAGGTTACTCCTTGCACTTTAGGGTGTATTGTGATTGGAGAGTGAGAAATCTAAACCAGTCTAGCGAGTACTTTAGCATAGTTAGTGAGACCGAGAGGTGTTCTAACTAATCAGTGAGATTAGTAGCCTTTAGGATTCCTTTTCGGTCAGTCTTGGTAAATGATCCGGGAGCCACTAGGATACTATGGGTGAATATTATAAGATCCTGATTGCCAACATAGTTTCTAAAGCCGGGGCAGTTCCAATTTCATTAGTAGGATTCGATACCTAGGTGGTTGCCTTTCCCATCTCTGATTTCCTCCTTAGTGATCCCCTGCTATCTTTTAATTTAAGCCTTTTAATTTATTGACTTTAGTAATTAATTAATATAAAAAAATCACAAAAAAACCCAATTTGCTAGGCTAGGAGTCGATAGAGGTCTAGTACCGAGAGTCGCCACATTGTGTCCACGGATCGATAATCCGGACTTACTTGCTCTGCTACACTGCGACCGGTGCACTTGCCGTTAGTGTGTGGTTTAGCGGGTTTATCCATTTTTAAAACTTGACCCGAATTTATTTAATACACATTTTCACACATCAGTGCTATAGTTCCAGTAAACAACCCGCTGCCACCGCCTTCACAACCAGCCAACAATCCGGCTAGGGCGATGGTAGTACAAGCCGATGAGGGAGTCAACTGGAATTTATAGTTAGGAGCGAATGGTGAAGTAAATTTGGGAGGTGCTGCATGTTACACAGAAATCATCAAGGATGTTCAACATGAAGTCGGGTCATCTTTGTCAAGTTCAGAAGCGAGTTCAAGTGATGATGAGGTTTCTAAAGAGACATCTAGTGAACAATCTGGATCATCTGAAAGCTATGTAGATTCTCTTGATGCTGATGTTGATAGATTGCTTGCTGAAGCTGATTTCTTGACAAACTAGAAGTCATGCCTAGTTCAAGATCTTATGGAATCGAATATTGATTTTTCCAAGTACTTCGCAAATGATGGTTCGTTTTCTCATTATGCTTTCGTGGCTAACATTCAAGACAACCAGGTCAGTTCTTCAAAGACTCCTAAGTGTAAACATTGTTGTGAACTTGAAGCTAAAATAGAATCGATCAAAGAACATAATACCAATTTGCTATGTGATCTTCGATCATGCACTGATGCAAACACAACATTAAAATCAAATGATAAAGAATTTAAAAAACAACAATGTTGTTAAAGAAATATGTTAGTGAACTAAAACATATAGTTTTAAACAAGAAAGATGCTATTAATAACTACATCTCAGATTTGCAACAAACTAAAAATGCATTAGTTGTTGCACAGTGTGACTATGAAGCAATCAAGATGAAGTTGGAAAGTTACTCTAACTCCAAGTATGTGCTAGATCACATAATTGAGAGCCAGATAACTGAAAAGAGTGTTAAAGGGAATTGGTTATCAAGTTGTCCCACCTCCAATGCGTGACAATTACTGTAAGTCACAAGAGGAGACTGAAATCACACAGTTTCAGGTCACAACTCCCCTAGTTGCTGACCCTACTGGAAAAAAAAAGAGGACATCAAACAAGGTCTTAGTAGACAGATATAGAAACCTCGAATACCTCTTGAAAATCACATAGAGTGTGACCCGGATTCTGAATCTGATGATGATGTCGATTAGTCAACGGATGACTCTGGTCTGTATTACATGCTTAAGGACTCAGAACGAATCTTTTCTGATAAAGTTTTTCCAATAAAAAATGTCAGTAAAGAATTAATTTCTAAACTTTTTGAATCCAAACCTATTAATTATATTGAGCAAATTTTAACTGGTGTATCAAAATCAACACACACCAGTGACGCAAAACAGACAAACAAGCAGTCAGGGTGGTCAGTCAAGTTAAGTAAGGCAGCCACCACCCATTCCAACCAGGAAACCGTTGCTTCCTCGATATCCAAAACACAAGGATATCCGTAGGATTCCCTACATGAAGGCTCCAAGAAGACCAAGACCTGGTCCCCCACCAAAACCAATTGCATTTGTTAAATCATTTGAAACTGAGCGAAACTTTGAGAACTATTCAAATTTAGAACATTTCAAACAAAAGGATCAAAGGAAGAATGCCTCCAGATCAAAGAATGACCATGAGGCTAGCTCATCAAGAGCCAACGGTTCCAATGATAAGGGTAAGTGTAATAGTCCAAAACATCCACAAACATGTTTCTCCCAATCCACAAGAATAGAAAATGTGTTTTAAATGTAATGAGGTCGGACACATTATATCAAATTGTCCATAGTTGAGACCTCACAGAGGACATTATACTGAGAACTTCAGACCCTCAGGTAACCCAACTCATGTATCACCAAAACACAGTGCTAAAGTGGATGCTAAACAGGACAAGAAAGGTAAATAGAAGGTGCTTGAGGACGTAAACCCGCCAATTGTTATGGTCAAAGCTCAATCAGCAATACCTAAGGGTTTACAATCTAAGGGGGAGCCTAAGAGCAGTTCCAAGGCTACTAAACCGGCAACGCAATTTGCTAGCCCTAAAAGTTAGCCGAAAGAACAACCCAAACCGGTAAAGCGTAAGTCTCCCAAGACTAAGCCGAAACATGTTTGGAGACCAAAAGCAGTTGATACAATGTCTGAAGGTTCCAGCAGTTCGATAAACAAAGAAGCTTAAGAAAAAAGCAAATGTGAATGTTGAAACTCCCACAGAATCAGGCCGGTGGATTGGTGTTCCAATGCTTGATGCTGATGGACGCTTAGGTCCCCCCTTTCCAACTAATCATAAATGTTTCGTGCAGGGTGTTTCCTTAGGGCCTATTAGCAAGTTTTGGATTATTGATAGTGGAGCATCCGGGCACATGACAGGTGACTTATCTCTTTTATTCAACATCAGAAATATCAATGGTGGATATGTTGCTTTTGCTGGAAATAAAGGGGGTTATATAACGAAAGAAGGGAGTATGTCAAACGGGATCGTTAGTTTTGATCGAATCAATTAAGTGAAGTAGATTGATCATAACTTACTCAGTGTATCCCATATTTGTGAAAAGAAATTTTATGTGATCTTTAATGACACTGCCTGCTTTATTCTGAAACCTAGGTTTGTGATACCGGAGGAGTGGGTGATAATGTCAGCTCCAAAGGTAGACAACTTATATTTCTTGGATATGGGTCAAGCTCACCAAGTTTGCCTAGGTTACCTGCTTTCTGTCTAAAGCTACCGAGAAAGAATCAATTATGTGGCACATAAGCATGGGACACATCCACCTGAGAAAAATGAACCAGTTAGTCAAGATTGTTTTGGTGGCAGGTGTCTCAGTTAAACATTTTCATCTTAATGACGTCTGTGTCAGCTTTAAGAAGGGTAAACAGAAGAAGAATTCTCACCCCAAGAAGAAGATCAATTCAGTTTCTCTCGCAACCCAATCCGACTGAATAAGATCTCAGACTGTTTAGGAAAGTTGTAGCTTCCAATTCGGTGCCTTTGGAATGGACACAATGGTACTACGACATGTTCATCACTGATGATGATGGGAATTCGATTACTACACCTTATATGGATCTGGAAGAAGGTGAATATCTCAAGTGCCATCCAAAGAAGAAATTGCCCAGATCTTCGGTATAGCTTATGAACAGTTTACTTTAACGGTACCATCTGAACCATTTAACGAAGATGATCCGTTGGATGACATTGATATCGAAGATGTCACAGCTGAAGAATATCCTAAATATATGCGTGAGACTGAGAAGAGCAAGGTTAAGATCAATGTACCAACTCACAATGTTTTTGAGATGGTTGATTGATGGTTAAAGGACCAGCCGCTTGAAGATGAACCCGAGACGAATGCAGAAAGACCAAAAAGGGTTCAGGCGGCTATTGAAGCATGGTTCCCCGGGAGGAAGCCTGAGCCAGTTCAAGCCCGAAGGGTTAGCGAGAGATGGAATCTCATGTCTGGAAATATAGGTAACCGGATGTACGTAGCTCAGTTTGATGCGATTGGAATCAAGTTCGAGACCGGTATTTTATACTTCATCAGTGTGTACAAGATCAAATCCTTACCATACTGGTATGTTCATGATCTTTCCAGGTTGAAGCCGGTCAAGACTACCAACATACTGGAGATGTGCAGAAGATTGTTAGAGAGAGAGAGAGAGAGAGAGAGAGAGAGAGAGAGAAAGCAACACAAAATGGGTGCATATATAGCCGCAGTATCCAAAGAGCTACCAGACTGATAAGTTGCATCATATCACTGGTAAGCATATTTGGAAGCAAAAGTTCACCCCACCGGAGATTATGCACAGATTCCACTCATGCCTATGGAGCAAGATTTCACAGATAAGTTCATATAATGGTATTATGATTATTTGACCATAGAAGCCTTCATAGTTTTGGAGAACGATCCCAAGATCTGCAGGAAGATAAGGGTTTGGGATCCGATGTGGCTTATAAATTTTTCTGAACAAGACATAGAGACATTGGACAAGAATAAGATCCATTTGAAAGAGCAGGATGTTGATCGAGCTGTCAGTTTTCAAAAGATGGTCAACTATTATGCAGCGAAAAAAGATACATGTCGGTTGTGATTGGTCCAAATTGCGGGTGATAGAAACTTGAAGACGGTTTCCAGTTGATCAAGACAATATTTGTTATCTTATGTTTTTGTGTTTGTTTTAGGTGTTTTTGTAAATGTCCAGCTAGGTCCAAGGGGGAGTCCGTAAATGCACTCTTCGGCTATGTACGTAGCTTGGATATGATAGTCAGATCTCGTTTTTTCACGTTCTAGGGTTGTTTAGATGTTATTATAGGCTTAGGGGTATTTTTGGATTTGTTGATGTGTCATACGCCTCCCTAATTGGTCATACATGTGAAGGGCACATGTATGAGAGGCCATACATGTGCTAAAGAGGGAGGTGTATGGACCCACTATGAATACCCAATGCCTTAGTCATTTTGTAATTTTTGTCATTTTCAATAGAAGTGCAACCTTTTGTGTGTGTGCTCTCATATTATTATTATTATTATTATTATTATTATTATTATTATTATTATTATTATTATTATTATTATTATTATTATATCGATAAATAGTCACCTATAACAACTAATCGGATTATTGATTCCATTTTTTATCCGAAACGTGTGCGAAACATCGTTTCTTGTTCGTGAACACGATCCTACAAATATATATATATCAATGTTTTTATAACCGGACCGGACATTGAACCGGTCTTCTTACCGGTCCATTGGTCGGACCGGATTTAAGAACCGGAATATATATGTATATTGTTAAAAATAGTTAATGTGTCTAATATGTTTGGACAAATTTTTTTCTTATGTAATAACAATTTATCTTTTATTGAAAATAAGTGCATAGACAACTTGTCTGACAATACATCATATAGCTCAAAGCTATATTAGTAAATAACTGATAAATCAAAGGGTATAAATGGGAAGGGGAAATTATTACCAATTAAATATAAGTTTGTCCTGCCTAATAAAATGGACAGAAGAAGATGCTCTGCAAATCGAAAAAGAAGATGATGGTTTTTTGTTCGGAGCTTGCCGTCGGTGCTAATCAATCCATCGTCATTTTACTTCTTATTTTTAGGTTTCGCCCTTCTTAAAACAACGAACCAGAAGCACCGCTTTCCTCCACAACCATCGTCATCTCCTGGAGTTTTTTCCCGAGCCTGCCGTCACAATCTTGAAGAAGACCGGTCCAACCGTTATTACACCGGTTTTGCGGTTCAACCACCGGTCTCCGGCTTGGCCGGCCGGGTTACTTCACAAACGATCTGAAGATGGTGACCGGACCGCCAGTGCCTCCGGTCTCCGGTCAAACCGGCCAGTCCGGTCCGGGTTTCAAAACGTTGATATATATAGAGAGAGAGAGAGATGGGTGGTGAACGACTTGGTAGGGTTAGGGTTTCGAAGAGAACGAGGCGAGAGAGAGGGGGAGAGTGTACAAATGTGTGTGTGAATGTAGATATATAAATGCGTGTTTGTGTGAATATAGATATATAAATGTGTGTGTATTTTATTAAAGGAAAAAATAAATGTAAATATCAAGGCATTATTGTATTTTCTTCATGACTTAGCGAAACTGCACTAATGGTGCTGGTGGTGTGGACTGAAACTCTAATGGACTATAAAAGTAATTTTTAAACTGTTGAATTGAGAGTATTAAAATCAGCAAATTATAAGGACGAAAACTGAGGTTTACTAAAAAAAATAGTATCGAATTTGATTAAGTGCTTAATATATTCTTTCAAAATGATTATTGAATGATGAATTATATTTTTCGTACCTGAAAACAATCATTGTGGCTCTTGGGTTTACCGATTGCTGTAGCAAGTTCATTGTTAAGCGACTCAACCT
This sequence comes from Ambrosia trifida, assembly GCA_028751855.1. NCBI lineage: Eukaryota > Viridiplantae > Streptophyta > Magnoliopsida > Asterales > Asteraceae > Ambrosia > Ambrosia trifida. Next base: position 100,388,655 of record CM054123.1, on the reverse strand, counting down.
TACCCACAAGAATCAAAAGTTCAGACATAAAACTAAAACACATTCAAGCACCGAAAAAACCGACCGCTAATGATTTTATTAACATGGTTACAGACATCGGTATCGAGTATTGATCAATATCAAACTATTCTTAGGTAGGAACTGAGATGCTGATACGTGCCATCAATTACCCAATAGTTACATGTTTCCCATGCACCATCATGATTCATGGGTCTTTCATGCATTATGTGTTTGTTTAGTTTCTTTGTTTTAAGTAAGTTGAGTGGCTAAAATAAAGGGAGTGGTGGGATGCCACACTACCCATGTCCATGTTAGTTTCCTTATTTTGTGTTGCACTTATCTTTAAATACTTTTCATTTCGTGAGTAATGCAAGCAGAAAAATTTATTGAAAGAAAAACTTTAGTTTGTCTCTCTTCTTCTCTTGTAATTTCTTGGAAGTTTTGTAGGTTTTTCTTTGTAAAATCTATCAATTGGTGCTTTCATTGAGCCTAAGCCTTCATGGCTTTGGAAGAACTCAATGACTCCACTATTCTATCTTGCTTCACCGGTCTCAATCCGGCCCGATGGCTTCATGAGTTTGAACAGTTCTTTTCTTCGTACGCAATTTTTGAGGAAGATCGGTTTGCCTATGTTGTACGTTGAATACTTTGATGAAGAACCTTTTTATCGGTTCAATTCATGGTATCGAGGAGATGAACATCTCACTTGGAAGTCTTTCACAATCGCAATGCTTCGTCGTTTCCATTCCTCAACCGCGCCGCCACCCGCTCATAATCCCGCTTCTCCATCAACAACGAAAAATATATCGGTACTAAACCCATTACCAAAATATACGACGTCTTCGAAACCGTTTGTGCCACCTCCACCTCCAAGACAAGTCTATCCAGTAACCTTGTCAAATCCACAACATGTAGCACCACTAACAACAAAACCTTCCTTACCACCATTAGCAAAGGCAAAATCCATTCATCACAAAGTCCACAACAAACGAGGCCTCCATTATGATGCTAACCAATCAGGGGATTTTCTATCAAATTTGATTACTCTTGGACACAAGTGGAAAGAGATACCAAATACCCCAGAAAAGACTAAAGGTGGGCGGCGCGAATGGAGGCCGCCTTGGCAACCACCAACACGATTCGTTGATTCCGGTCCTAACGTCGTTGTACGCCTCGAATGGCGACCACCATGGCCAACTCGTTCCGTTCTTGAGGACAAGAACGTTTTGAGGCGCGTGGGAATGATACGTGCCATCAATTACCCAATAGTTACATGTTTCCAATGCACCATCATGATTCATGGGTCTTTCATGCATTATGTGTTTGTTTAGTTTCTTTGTTTTAAGTAAGTTGAGTGGCTAAAATAAAGGGAGTGGTGGGATGCCACACTACCCATGTCCATGTTAGTTTCCTTATTTTGTGTTGCACTTATCTTTAAATACGTTTCATTTCGTGAGTAATGCAAGCAGAAAAATTTATTGAAAGAAAAACTTTAGTTTGTCTCTCTTCTTCTCTTGTAATTTCTTGGAAGTTTTGTAGGTTTTTCTTTGTAAAACCTATCAGATGCAGTAGCATCTGGATGTCAGTAGCAACTTATAATTTCAGTAGGAACTTTAAACTGCGTGAGCAACCGAGTTACTATGGAGGGGTTTTTTTTTTTTTTTTTTAGTTTGTATATGGGTGGTGATATTTAAACCCCCCAGCTTCTATTTAAACCCCCTCCAAGCGCCTCGCTTAGGCCTAAGCGAGGCGCTTGGAGGGGGTAATTTATTTTGGTAGTTTTTTGATGTTTTGAGTTGTTTTTTTTTAATTTAATAATTATAAAAACTTAAAAAAAAATTAAAAAACAAAGTAATAACCCTCAACATTGTCATTGACTTAAACTTGACATCATCAACCACGTAAAGTCAATGAATGCGGTATGCGCGTTAAATTTCATTAAATGCGGCAACACAGGCAAGTCCTCGTCTGATAACAACTGAAAAGTAGCCGGTGCAAGTTATGTTGTAGCTTCCAAAACCAATCGGCCCCGTTGTTGCTCATATGTTATTATCTCTTCTCTTATTCTCTATTTCTCTAGTTCTCGATGGATTATTGCTCTCATATCATGGATCAGAGAGATTCAAGCTAATTAAACTCATATCTCAAGCCGGTGCAAGTTATGTTGTAGCATCCTAGATCATCTTCTTGTTCAACACACACCAGATTTTTCATCACAGTTTCCAACCACTAATACCAGATTGATGATACTCAATTTCGGTTGATATAGAGTATATCAGAGAAAGATTTAGTTGAAAGTGGATACAATGGATCAGAGAGATTTAAGCTAATTAAACTCATATCTCAAGCCGGTGCAAGTTATGAAATGACACATGGAGAATGTAATGTCATGCACAATGTGATTTGTATTAATGGCAAAGTGATTTGTAAGGGAAGAAGAAGAGAATGTTATATATGTTTACCTTCCCATGGAAACTCTGAAGACCTTAACGGAGGTTTGCTAGAGGGTCATTGGTCTTCAGAGTTTCCAACCCCTAATACATTCATCAAAGGATATTCATGTGAGAATGATTTCGTACAAAGATTCCTATGCAAGCAAGTCAAATTCAGTTGTTAGACCGATCAGAGATATGATTGCCAGTGAGATTGATAACTGGACAGGTTAGCCAGGTGTTTGTCAAAAAGGTAGAGCACACCACTAGAGCAAAAAGTTGTGTGTATGAATAGTGACCCTCTGGCAAACCTGCCATTAATCGGTTTTATTTAGCGTAAAAAGTTCATTGTACATATACCTCCTTATCTAAAAACAAATCACATCATTGTAGAGGTGTATAGGTTACTCATTACCGTTGGACGTTGAAGGTAAAAATGGACAGTGAGAAGTGAGATTGATAACTTCTCTATGGAAGTTGCTAAAATAGTTAAACAAAAGCTGATATTGAACAGTTATTTGGCAATATACTTGAAATCAATGGGAAGATAAACAATCCTCATCCACAATGTTCTTACCTATGAGTTTAATTAGCTTGAATCTCTCTGATCCATGGTATCCACTTTCAGAATCTGAAGAGAAGCTATCATCTCAGAGAGATATCTGTCAAGTCCAAATATTGCAAGTCCAAATCATTGTACGATGTCTTTTTCAGAGGACCTCGACTCTTGAGATGTTGCAGGTGTTTGAAAAGTTTGAACTGAAATTGAACTTTTCATGCAAGCAAGTAAAATTCAGTTGTTTTACTAATTTCATAGTCTTGATACTTTTAACAATCGGATCGGCGCTAAACAATAGAAAGTAATTACAAATATTGCTAGAGGGTCACTATTCATATATAAAGAACATTAATCGGTTTCATCTTTGTTTTCTTGAGTTCAACTTTCCATGATCTACCTTTATCATCTCAGAAAGATATCTGTCAACGATGGAAGGGAACCCGAAACAATAAAAAGTAATTACAAAGAAGATGATCAAAGATGCTACAACATAACTTGCACCGGCTTGAGATATGAGTTTAATTAGCTTGAATCTCTCTGATCCATGGTATCCGGTTGTTTTCAGGTTGTCTTCATCGTTGACCGCTATCTCTCGGATAACAACTGAAAAGTTGTCTCATTAATTCCAATTCCACCGGTGCAATCAGAATCTGAAGAGAAGCTATCATCTCAGAGAGATATCTGTCAACGATGATGGCGCAGAGGTTAGCGGTAACTTTAAATTTTGAATGATCGTCGGTTTGCTCTCTATATACCAATCAACAGTAGCGATCATTATAGTTATTTGGAATGTTTCTGATCATTGTCAGAGGGTCACTATTCATACATAAAGAGCATAATCAAACAAGGGTTGTTATCGGAGAGATATCGGTCAACGATGAAGGCAACCTGAAACGACATGAACATTTATAACCTTTCTGTACCTGTGGCCAAAAGAACCTGATAAAGGCTGTACACGAGTATAATCAAACAAGGGTTGCCCGGAGTTTGATTAGCTTGAATCTCTCTGATCCATGGTATCCACTAACCGTAGCGATCATTACTGTTATTTGGACTGTTGCTAAATTAGTTAAACAAAAGCTTAAATTATACAGTTATTTGGAATATTATTGATTATTACAGTGAGATTGATAACTTCTCTATGGAAGTAACAAATTCAAAACAGAGGTAGGTTTGCCAGAGGGTCACTATTCATACATAAAGAGTATAATCGTGATGTGATGGATTTTTATATTTGCAACGTAGTTCCTTTTTACCTGGTTGCAAAGGAACTTCAGGTCAGCCAGACGTTTGTCAAAAGCAAGTGTGAAGATCAAGATCAAGAAGACTGGATACCATGGATCAAAGAGATTCAAGCTAATCAAACTCATATCTCAAGTTGGTCTAACAACTGAATTTGACTTGCTTGCATAGGAATCTTGTACGAAATTATACAGTTATTTGGAATGTTCCTGATCATTACGGTCAATGATGAAGGTGTGTTGTATGTATAAAATTGTGAATAATTGTGAGAGTCGATATGAGAGCAATAATCTATCGAGAACTAGAGAAACAGAGAATAAGAGTAGAGATAATAACATATGAGCTACAACGATAGGCGTTTTCGATTTCTAAATGAATCAACGACTTAAACTTGACATCATCAACCACGTATAGTCAAATATTTATTCTCCATATCCATACCTTGTTTCAAGTATCTTGTAAAATTCATTTCGTCTTCAAGACTCCTATGAGTCAACAAAGGTTGACTTTTTTGAGCATTAACAATGACTATATTACATTATTATTATTATTTTTTTATTATATTTGTAATTTAGTTCCTTTGTTTTATTATTATAATAATTTGTTATTATCAAGAATCGGAAATTAGTAAAACGATTTATGAAAGTATCAAGAATCGGAAATTAGTAAAACGATTTAATAAATCATTGCTCAGACGTTAGGGTTTGATAAACACAAAACTTATTATTTATAAAGCAACAAAAACACAAATCGATCGTACCGTGAAATAAAGAGAGGCCCATTAGGAGTGCCGTGGAGGAAGATCGTCGGTTTGCTGTAGTCGATGATGGCACAGAGGTTAGCGGTAACTTTAAATTTTGAATGATCGTCGGTTTGTACAATGAATTTTACCTGCTTTGCATGAAAAGTTATTTTTAAATGTTTGATCTGCAATATTTGAAAATTATCATTTCTTGACATGCTTGGTAACACCTTGATCTGTAATATCTGAAAATTATAATTTTCAGATATTACAGATCAAGGGTACCAAGCATGTCAAGAAATGATAATTTTCAAATATTGCAGATCAACGACTGAGACTGTTCATCCCGGTTAGTGTGCTGATTTGACACATACAAATAGAAATAGTCAGTCTGATTTCGTATTGAATTAACGCTTAAAAATTTACAGAGAAAAACTTCTTGTTATTAGAGAAAACGTTTTGTTTATGCGATTATTGATTTCGTATACAAATAAAATACTTTAGTCTAAAATACTAAAGTGATTTCCATATAAAACAAAATCTTAAAACCTACGTTAACCTTTGTGAAAATTATTCTCGTCCGTCAATTTATATGTATTCCCTCCACCTCCATGGGCTCATGTAGGGGTGTGTATGGGTCGGTTTGGTTCGGTTTTTATCATTAATCATAACCATAACTGCTATTTCGGTTATGACTTCGGTTTTGGTTATTTCGGTTATTAACCACAAGCTTCAATTAAAACTAACTCTCGACTAAAGTTTAAAAATTAAAATCGTGTAGGTCTACAAAATAAAAAATGAAACCTACGATGATAGACTTAGCTTAAGCTTTTTTTTATAAGACTAAGCAAGATTACATTTTTTTTTTTGTTAAACTACCAATGGGGGAACCTTGTTAATAAGATATTTCTAGACAATAAAAAAACTTACCTAAGCCTAAGTTTAAAGTCTTTATTAAAATAAAGGTTACATAAATCAAGATTGTTTTGTTACTTGCATACTTTTATCATAGTAGAAAACCTCTACATGGTTAGTGTAAAACATAAACCTATTACATAGACTTAAAACTAGAAGTTCGGTTCGGTTTTGATTATATCGGTTAACCAAAGTTTCATAACCATGACCATAACCGCTCGGTCGGTTAAAGAAACTTCATAACCATAACCATTGGTTATGTCGGTTATCGGTTAAAATCGGTTCGATTATGTCAGTTATGGTTCAATTATTGGTTATGACGGTTAATTTTGCTCACCCCTAGACTCATGGATCTTTTCAAAAGGCAACATTCAGAACACAAATACAAATTGAGAATTTGAGTGATAAAATTATATTATAATATTTTATGAAAATCCTTATTTGCCGTATAGAATGCAAAAACACATAATGTCTAGTTTCTTTTTCTTTCGTTTAACACTTTCTTATATAAAAAATACATACGCATGCATGCTATATGTTTTTAGATGTAGCATTCTACACAAGGCTGGCTCAACCTCTGTATGGACCTAACAACGAATTCTAAATATATAGGACCTTTTAGCAAAACTAAAAGAAGATAAAAACAACTTAAAACAATAAAGAAAAGGCCTGGTCTATTTCAACCCCCAACCTTCTATTTTAACTCCCCTCAAAGCGCCTCGTTTAGGCCTAAGCGAGACGCTTTTCCCCCATTTCGAGGAGGTCAGTACGAGGTCAGAAAAGCTGAAATTTTTGACTCGAAGCGCCTCGCTTTGGCCTAAGCGAGACGCTTCGGATAATTTTTTTTTTATTTTTTATTTTTTGGTCTTTTGAGTTAGTTTTTTATGCTTTTTCCTGCCACCTTTCAATCTCACTGTCCAACAACTGAATTTTACTTGCTTGCATGAAAAGTTTATTTTTATTGTTCGTTTGACAAACGCCTGGCTAACTTGTCCAGTTATCAATCTCACTGTCCAACAACTGAATTTTACTTGCTTGCATGAAAAGTTTATTTTTATTGTTCGTTTGACAAGCACCTCGCTTTGGCCTTTTTTTAAAAAAATTGAATTTCTTTTAATTCTTTAAAATTATCTGTTAATCACCAAAAAATAATTTTAATTCATTTTTGGTTCTTTTAAGTTGTTTCCAAGCCAAGAAAATTATATCTCTCCGTTTCGCTTCGTTAATTGCTCGTTTTGGTTTTCCAGTAAAAACATCCAGCTTTGTACAACTTTGATGAATCATTGTACGTGGTCCTCCGACTAAACCTAACTCGCAATAATTGTTTTTAATTCATTTTTAAGTGATTTTAATTACTTTTTGAGAAATGATAATTTTCAGATATTACAGATCAAGGTGTTACCAAGCATGTCAAGAAATGATAATTTTCAAATATTGCAGATCAAACATTTAAAAATATATTAACAAACATTTAAAAATAACTTTTCATGCAAAGCAGGTAAAATTCAGTTGTTTTACTAATTTTATAGTCTTGATACTTTTAACAATCGGATTGTTTTTCGAGAGAAAGGAACTAAGTTACAAATACGATAATAATCAAACTCATATCTCAAGCCGGTGTAATTACTTTCAAGTTTTTTAGAATCATTGAAGACAACTTTTCAGTTGTTATCCGAGAGATAGCGATCAACGATGAAGACAACCTGATAGTGGATACCATGGATCAGAGAGATTGATTTCAAGCTAATCAAACTCATTGGTATATAGAGAGCAAACCGACGATCATTCAAAATTTAAAGTTACCGCTAACCTCTGTGCCATCATCGACTACAGCAAACCGACGATCTTCCTCCACGGCACTCCTAATGGGCCTCTCTTTATTTCACAGTACGATTTGTGTTTTTGTTGCTTTATAAATAATAACTTTTGTGTTTATCAAACCCTAACGTCTGAGCAATGATTTATTAAAACGTTTTACTAATTTCCGATTCTTGATACTTTCATAAATCGTTTTACTAATTTCCGATTCTTGATAATAATAAATTATTATAATAATAAAACAAAGGAACTAAATTACAAATATAATAAATAATAATAATAATAATAATGTAATATAGTCATTGTTAATGCTCAAAAAAGTCAACCTTTGTTGACTCATAGGAGTCTTGAAGACGAAATGAATTTTACAAGATACTTGAAACAAGGTATGGATATGGAGAATAAATCTTTGACTATACGTGGTTGATGATGTCAAGTTTAAGTCGTTGATTCATTTGGAAATCGAAAACGCCTATCGTCACTCTGTATAGAGAAGAAAATCAACAACCGGATGGTTGGTAGCTATAGGTAAGAACATTGTGGATGAGGATTGTTTATCTTCCCATTGATTTCAAGTATGTTGCCTTCATCGTTGACAGATATCTGGTCTTCAGAGTTTCCAACCCCTAATACATTCATCAAAGGATATTCATGTGAGAATGATTTCGTACAAGATTCCTATGCAAGCAAGTCATCTCATGTTGAATATTTAGTTCTCTCATGTTGACAGTTATCAATCTCACTGTCCAACAACTGAATTTTACTTGCTTGCATGAAAAGTAATGATCAGGAACATTCCAAATAACCGTCTAATTTCAGCTTTTGTTTAACTCATGATAGATCCACCAAATAATTTCTTCAAGTTCATTTCACCAAAAAAGGCATAACTGTAATGATCAGAAACATTCCAAATAACTGTTCAATTTCAGCTTTTGTTTAACTCATGATAAATCCACCAAATCATTTCTTCAAGTTCATTTCACCAAAAAGGCATAACTGTAATGATCAGAAACATTCCAAATAACTGTTCAATTTCAGCTTTTGTTTAACTATTGTAGCAACTTCCATAGAGAAGTTATCAATCTCACTGTCCAGTTATATTACTCACTGTCCATGTTTACCTTCAACGATCAACACACACCGCTAAACGTCCAAAACATTTATAACCTTTCTGTACCTGTGGCCAAAAGAACTAGGCTTCAAACACTACGGGCATGGCCAGCTCCCATTTCCACCGATATGTACAATGATGTGGTTTCTTTTAGATAAGGAGGTATATGTACAATGATGTCTTTACGCAAAATAAAACTTACACACAACTTTTTGCTCTAGTGGTGTAGTCTACCTTTTTGAAAAAGACATTTTAGTCTTCAAGACTTCTATGGTTTCGGGTTCCCTTCCATCGTTGACAGATATCTCTCTGAGATGATATCTTCTCTTTAGGTTTTGGAATTAATGAGACAACTTTTCAGTTGTTATCCGAGAGATAGCGGTCAACGATGAAGACAACCTGAAAGTGGATACAATGGATCAGAGAGATTTAAGCTAATTAAACTCATATCTCAAGCCGGTGCAAGTTATGTTGTAGCTCATATGTTATTATCTCTTCTCTTATTCTCTCTTTCTCAAGTTCTCGATGGATTATTGCTCTCATATCATGGATCAGAGATATTTAAGCTAATCAAACTCATATCTCAAGCCGGTGCAAGTTATGTTGTAGCAGTCAAGATTCCAATGCAAGCAAGTCAAATTCAGTTGTTAGACCAACTTGAGATATGAGTTTAATTAGCTTGAATCTCTCTGATCCGAGAGATAGCGGTCAACGATGAAGACAACCTGAAAGTGGATACCATGGATCAGAGAGATTCAAGTTGTACAAACTTGAATGTTTCTGAATGTTTGGAATGTTTCTGATCATTGTCAGAGGGTCACTATTCATACATAAAGAGTATAATCAAACAAGGGTTGTTATCTGAGAGATATCGGTCAACGATGAAGGCAACCTGAAACGACATGAACATTTATAACATTTCTGTACCTGTGGCCAAAAGAACCTGATAAAGGCTATACACGAGTATAATCAAACAAGGGTTGCCCAGAGTTTGATTAGCTTGAATCTCTCTGATCCATGGTATCCACTAACCGTAGCGATCATTACAGTTATTTGGACTGTTGCTAAATTAGTTAAACAAAAGCTTAAATTATACAGTTATTTGGAATATTCTTGATCATTACAGTGAGATTGATAACTTCTCTATGGAAGTAACAAATTCAAAACAGAGGTAGGTTTGCCAGAGGGTCACTATTCATACATAAAGAGTATAATCGTGATGTGATGGATTTTTATATTTGCAACGTAGTTCCTTTTTACCTGGTTGCAAAGGAACTTCAGGTCAGCCAGACGTTTGTCAAAAGCAAGTGTGAAGATCAAGATCAAGAAGAACAGTACGGTCAACGATGAAGTTGTGTTGTATGTATAAAATAGTGAATAATTGTAGTGTGTTCGGTGCAGTCAACGAACATCATTCAAAATTTCAACTTCCCGTTCAGGTGCTTAAGTCCACCTTGAAGACTGGATACCATGGATCAAAGAGATTCAAGCTAATCAAACTCATATCTCAAGTTGGTCTAACAACTGAATTTGACTTGCTTGCATTGGAATCTTGACTGCTACAACATAACTTGCACCGGCTTGAGATATGAGTTTAATTAGCTTAAATCTCTCTGATCCATGATATGAGAGCAATAATCCATCGAGAACTTGAGAAAGAGAGAATAAGAGAAGAGATAATAACATATGAGCTACAACATAACTTGCACGGGCTTGAGATATGAGTTTAATTAGCTTAAATCTCTCTGATCCATGATATGAGAGCAATAATCCATCGAGAACTTGAGAAAGAGAGAATAAGAGAAGAGATAATAACATATGAGCTACAACGACGTCGTGTTTTGGAAGCTACAACATAACTTGCACCGGCTACTTTTCAGTTGTTATCAGACGAGGACTTGCCTGTGTTGCTGCATTTAATGAAATTTAACGCGCATACCGCATTCATTGACTTTACGTGGTTGATGATGTCAAGTTTAAGTCATTGACAATGTTGAGGGTTATTACTTTGTTTTTTAAATTTTTTTAACTTTTTATAATTATTAATTTTTTTTTTTTTTGAATACTAACAACCACTGATCTTATTTAATCGCGAAAAATTACATTAAGATAGCGGGCAGGCGGGCAACAAGCTGTGCCGCCACCCCTTTCTGGACAGCAAACCCTAGCCTACTAAAAACGAACCCCTGCCCTTTTGGAGGCGAGATACTGCTATGAATGACATGTTGGACTCTGGACAGGAAACGGATGGCTTCCGGTGCCAAGGAGCCGAAGGTATCAAAAGCTAGGGGTACGAAAACGTGTTGGTTCTCCTCACAAGCTTTAGCATGCTTCTCAACTTTCTTCGCCTCTGCTTTCTGCACCGCTTGCCCTACTACAAAACCCTAGCCTACTAAAAAAAAAACAACTCAAAACATCAAAACAATTACCAAAATAAATTACCCCCTCGAAGCGCCTCGCTTAGGCCTAAGCGAGGCGCTTCGAATTTAAAAAAACAGCTTTTTCTGCCCCTCGTACTGACCTCCTCGAATTCAGCTCCAAAGCGCCTCGCTTAGGCCTAAGCGAGGCGCTTTGAGGGGGTTAAAATAGAAGGTGGGGGGTTTAAATATAACCACCCAAAAGAAAATAGTAAATGGTAGGATTATAATTACTTGCATGATAAATGCAATAAATAAGACTCACAACCCATAGAAATATCTAACTAGATGTCTATCCTGTGCCAAAGGTATTATAGCCTAGCGGCATCTTGGTGGTGAGATAAGACTTAGGGACCATAAGGTCCTAGGTTTGAATCTCACAAAGGGGGTTTTCTCATAATTATTATGAGTTTCCTCCTGAATTGGTGACTTGGTGGTGAAATATGATCGCGTGGCAACATTGGTGACACGATGATACTCCAATGTTCCGTGAGTGATTCCAATTTTATTGGCCGTTAAAAAAAAAAAAAAAAAAAGATGTCTATCCTGTGAGAAAGTGCATCAAGCATTGACCACAAAATTGTTAGATTCAAATCCGAAATCCTTATAACAATATCCATATGCAAATTACAAATTTGCATCAACCTTTGTTGCAAAGAATACCGTATATAATTCCCTTTTTGTTTTAATTTAGGCCTTTTTGAGGGTGTTTAGAGTTCTAGCTTTAAAATACTCCCCCTAAAACAATCCTAATTCCACACAAACCATAAATTTATTGGGTTAATCTTAATGGACTAATAAAGTTAAAGGCCATATTAAAACATGATCAACTGAATGAATTGTGGTCTAATAAGGATTGGAGAAGAGATAAACCAATAGTGGGAGATTTAAATAAAGTTTGCATTATCGGTTAGTTTGTTAGGTTATTTAGAATTATGAATTGTATTTGGTTTAGTAAAACTTGACTTGAAGTCAAACTAGAAAAGTCCTATAAATACTTTTAGCTTTTCAATTGTACGCAAGTTCTTTGAAAGTAATAAAATAGAGTTGTGGGTTTTTAGTCCCTCACAAAATCGTCATGTTCAACCTGTTTGTGTTTTATTAATTGTTCACCAACAATTGGTATCAGAGCCTAAGCGATCTTAGGCTTGCGAGCTACGTCGGTTGATTTAGAGGTCTTCATACGTTATCTTTACGAGGATCAAGCAGAGAAGGATCGGGGCGTATAACCGATCAAGAACCAGAGCTGACCGGTTTTTTTTGCGAGGAAGACACCAAACTTTTGGTACGTTGAAATTTGATCAGTAAGAAACAAATAAAAGAAACATGGCAGACGACGAACAACCAGTTAACGCATTAGCGAATGTTCGAGATCATCAGAACGTCAACTTACAATGCCCAAAACTAACTACAACCAACTATTCGTCTTGATCGGTTGTAGTCCGAACGGTATTGAGAGCATATGGGTTGTCTTAGACGATTGATCTGGTGACCGGAGGAACGGTAGAATCCCGAAAAAAATCAAACGGCCATGGCGTTGATTTTTCAATCGTTACCTGAAGATATTCTTCTACAAGTGCAAAGTATACTAAAGAAAAGGATATATGAGAAGCTATAAGAGTTCGTTTTCTAGGTGCAGATCGGGTACATAAGGCTTGGTTACATGTTTTACAATCAGAACTTGAGAACTTGAAGATGAAGGAAAACGAGTCCATTGATGATTTTCTTGGAAAGATCAGTGCAATTTAGAATAGATTCAATAATCTCGGGTCCGTAATTGAACTGGAAATGCTGATAAGAAAACTCTTTAATTCATTACCCATAAGATTTCTTCATATTGTAGCTTCAATATAGCAGTCAGAAGACTTAGAAACTATGCCTTTTGAAGAGACAATAGGAAGGTTAAAAGCTATTGAAGATCGAGTTCGTCTATACTACGGGAATGAAAGTGAAGCATATGGCAAATTGTTTTTTCCAAAGAACGATGGACAGGATAAGACAAAACAGAATGATGTCAGTGGAAGTTATCGTAAAAGGCAAGGTATTGAAGGTCGGGCAGAGGACGAGGCCGTGGACGTGGACGTAGCAACGGTCATGGGCGTGGTAGAGGTAATCGCGCAAATGATCATCGATCTAAAACAAATTAAACCCGATATAAGAGCACCGTAAGATGCTATAACTGCAACGATCTCGGACACTTCGCATGGGAGTGTCCGAAGCCGAAGAACCAACAAACAAATCAAAACCAAAGAACGAAAGATGGGGATGAACAGATGATGGTAAGTGTTTCAGTTGGTGAAGGAGATATCCTCCTTAATGAAGACAAAGTGCACCCAAAACTATATCTTAATGATCTAAAAACTAAATATACGTGGTACCTTGACAACGGAGCTTCAAACCACATGACGGGAAACAAATCCCACTTCACATAAATCGATTATAACATAAATGGGGTAGTTGGACTCAGAGACGGGTCCACACTACATATTGAAGGCACGGTGAACAAAGAATTATGGAAGACAATTATTACATCCCGAAGTGGTGTAGCAATATTCTTAGTCTCGGGTAATTGACTGAGATTGGTTGCAAAATCATTATGATGGATGAGTACCTTTGGTTATACGAGCATGATGGAGGTCGTGTTTTGATGAAGGTTCCTCGCTCTAAAACCCGCCTATACAAGAGAGAACTCAATATCGGAAGACCAGTATGTTTACTAAGCTCTATAAGTGACCAAGCATGGCTTTGGCATGCAAGGCTTGGTCACTTATATTTTCAATATTTAAATTATATGACTAACATGCATCTAGCAAAAGAATTTCCTAAATTATCACACTAACAACAAATGTGTGATGCATGCATGTTGGGAAAACAAAGCGGGTTACCATGTCGAAAACAAGGAAATTTTCAAGCTAGCAAGCCATTGGAGCTCATTCACACAGACCTTTGTGGTCCAATTAGTCCTTCAAATCGTGGAGGAAATAGGTACTTTATGCTACTCGTTGACGACTACAGTCGTTATATGTGGATTTATGCCATCAAATATAAAAGTGAAGCATTAAAGACATTCAAGAAGTTCAAAATAGAAGTTGAGCTCGAAACTTCGCTCAAAGTTAAGGCTCTACAAAGTGACCGAGGTGGAGAGTTCTTAAATCGACTCTTCACTAGTTATTGTGAAGTGACAGGGATTAAAAGACAATTTCCGGCTCCTTACACACTGCATCAAAACGGTGTTGTAGAGAGACGAAACCGTTTAGTCTTAAATACCATGAGGAGTATTATGAAGGCGATGAATGTTAATAGAGATTTATGGGGTGAAGCTGCGAGACAATCAGTGTATGTTCTAAATCGTGTCCCAACGGAAGCTTTGAAGAATGCTACATCGTATGAAGCTTGGAAGGGATACAAACCAAAGCTAGAATATTTACGTGTATTCGGGTTTAGGGGTTTTATGACAACTCCACTGGTTGGTGTAGAAAAATTGGATGATTGTGGTATCGAAGTGGTTTATCTCAGGTCAGAAGAGGGAAGTGGTGCTTATCGGGTTTATGATCTAGTTCAGGAACGGGTTTATATGAGTACAAACGTCAATTTTGATGAGGATATGGGGTATAATTGGAACAAGTTGGATAGTATTAACTCACCAACTTTAGAATGGGTTGAGTCTAGAGTTCAAAATACGGATGACTTTATTCCAAATCCATTTTTTGAAAATAGCGAGAATATTATTGATGGAACCTTAGAAACTGAATTGGCTGATCATAATAATTCTTGTCATGACCATATAGAAGACAAAGTCGAGACCGAAGCCGGCGAAAGTGATAGAGAAAATGAAGTAACTCCACTGAGAAATCAACCAGGCAATTGGTAATACCAAAGAAGTTCGATGATTATGTAATGTTGCAACATGAAGTGGAATCTTTATTACTACTGGAGGGGGAGCCAATGAATTTTAATGAAGCTAAAGACAGTTAATAATGGTAAAAGGCTATGAGATTGGAGTTAAATTCAATCGAACTTGAATTAAAAGGTCATAAAGTAATCGAACTAAAGTGGGTTTACAAGATCAAACGGGATGCGAGTCGAAGCGAGATTGGCGGCGAAAGGTTAAGTACAAAAACAAGGGCTAGACTTTTATGAAGTGTTTGCACTCGTCGCTATACCCAAAATGATTCGTCTAATACTAGCTATCGCAGAAAAAAGGTCTTGGCTTGTGTATTATCTTGATGTAAAATCGGCATTTTTGAACGGCGATTTGAAGGAAGTCGTATATGTTAAACAAACAGAAGGTTTTGAATTTCCAGGAAAGGAACACATGGTCTATCGGTTGAGGACGGTTTTTTATGGATTGTGACAAGATCCAAGAGCATGGAATGAAAAGCTTGATTCAACCTTAATTCGTTTGAAGTTCACTCGTTGTCCTCGAGAATCGGCTGTGTATAGACACTGCATTGGTAAAGATTTAATAATTGTTGGTATTTACGTGGATGATTTATTAGTCACAAGTTCAAGTATAAAAGACATCATCAACTTCAAGGAGCAAATGAAGAAGGAATTTTATATGCAAGATTTAGGCTTGTTAACATACTAATTGGGTTTGGAAGTTAGCCAACGAGTAGGTGCCATCACCATAAAGAAGGAGGCATACGCTAAGAAAGTATTAAAAATTGAGGGTATGCATGAATGTAATCCGACGACCTACCCGATGGAACCAGAACTCCAGGTGTCTATAGATGAAGTAGGGCAACCGGTAGACCCAACCGAGTATCGGAAGCTAATTGGTAATTTGAGATACTTGACACATACACTACCCGACTTAAGTTACTTGGTTAGGGTCGCTAGCCGTTATATGCAAGAACCAAAGAAGTCTCACATGCAGATGGTTAAACAAATCCTTCGATATATATGTGGAACCGTGAGCTTGGGTTTGTGTTACATAACAGATGGTGATGAAGAACTACAAGGCTATTGCGATAGTAGTCACGATACGGGTCAATTGGATGGCAGAAGTACAATCGGTATGGCATTTTATTTTGGAAAGAGTTAATTGCAGTTTTCGTCCCTGTGGTTTGCCCCAACTAACAAGTTCAGCACGAGTATAGTACTCTGAGTTCCTGTGTTTTGTCGGGCTAACACTTTACGTCCCTCTAATTAACGTCTGTTGGTTGTTCTGTTAGTTTGTGGGTGAAATGACTATTATACCCCTCAATCTTATGTGAAATGACTATTATACTCCATCTACTTCTTCTCCAGCCAACCCATCCACCACCACCACCACCATCTCCACTGTTACCATCTGCTCCCGCTGTTCACATACCTCTCAACTAGGAGTTGAATACTCATATTTTTTTGACGCAGAATCCATTATTCACCTGACAGTCAATCCTTCTTGTTTATTATGATACACTGTCACCCAATGGCTCACCACCACCACCACATCATCATCATCTCTGTCAACCCAAAATTTTAACCCTCATTTTCACAATAATCCTAAATTCACCTCAATCAATTCACATTTAGCCACAACCCACACCCTAACCCTTAATATCTGTAGAAAAAATGACCCAAATGGTGGTCGTAGCAAGAGGACCAGGTTTTGGCAGTTGTGGCGGCGGAGGAGGAGCAAACGAGAGTCAGGTCGCGTTGGTGACAAGTGGGCCCTACCTGAATCTAGAGATAAACAGCAAAACAGAATTCATTCAGAAGAACGATCAAATGATTCAAATCACATATGTATTGATTTAAGTTGAAAAATTGGTTTGGAAACGAATAAAAAGAGTAAGGGATGAGAAATAACAGTTACAAAGATAAAAGAGTCGTGGTTTTCTAAGGAGGAACAAGTAGATGAGGGACGAAGGTGTTGTAGCAGCACTCTTTGTCTCTCGATTGCGTTTTCCATATCTTCTCTTCTAATAAGCTAATAATAATAATAATAATAATAATAATAATAATAATAATAATAATAATAATAATAAGATTAAGGGGATAGATGGATGATAGGTTTTGCATGTGGATTTGTTTAACACTAGTAAAATATAAGAACTGATGATAGGCTTGGTGGGGTTTTCGGTGGATTGATTGTGTTTGAAGGTGGATCGATTGCAGGTGGTGGTGATTGGTGGGTTGGTTGGAGAAGATGGGGGTATATTAGTCATTTCACCCATAAACTACCAGAAAACCTAACGACCGTTAGTCTCAAGTACGTAAAGTGTTAGCCCGACAAAAGTCAGGGGCTCAGAGTGTTATACTCGTGCTTAACCTGGTAGTTGGTGCAAACCACATAAACGAAAACTACAATTAACTCTTTTGGAAATTCCTTAATCTCGTGAAGCTCACAGAAACAACAAACAGTGGCATTATCTTCGTGTAAGTCAGAATTTATGGCAGCCGTTGCTGCAACGTGTCAATCAATATGGTTAAAAGATCTATTAAGAGACTTAACAAATCAAGAAGAGAATTAGGTGATGGTGCGGGTTGACAATAGATCACCTATAGCGTTGATAAAAAATCCAGGTTTTCATGGGCGTAGTAAGCACATAAACATACGCTTTCATTATATACGAGAATGCGTTGAAAGAAGAGACATTATCGTTGAGCATCTCCGGGGTGAAGAGTAACTGGCTAATATTCTCACGAAAGCATTACCAAGAGTGAAGTTTATCGAGATGAGAAGTTTACTTGGGTTAGTGGATCTTGGAGGCACATATCAAGATTAAGGAACAGATTGTTAGGTTAATCTTAATGGACTAATAAAGTTAAAGGCCCAATTAAAAAATGGACAGCTAAATGAATTGTGGTCTGATAAGGATTGGAGAAGAGATTAACCAATAGCGGGAGATTTATATAAAGTTTGCATTATTAGTTAGTTTGTTAGGTTATTTAGGATTATGAATTTAATTTGGTTTAGTAAAACTTGACTTGAAGTCAAACTAGAAAAGTCCTACAAATAGTTTTAGTTTTTCAATTGTATGGAAGTTCTTCGAAAGTAATAAAATAGAGTCGTGGGTTTTTAGTCCCCCACAAAATCACCGTGTTCAGCCTGTTTTTGTTTTATCAATTATTCACCAACAAAATTGGACTAATAATTAGAAAAATCTCTAAAACACACAACACGTAATCAAACCCGATGATTAGCTTGAACGGGTTCATCAGTTTCGACAAGACTATGGGTGGGTGTTCATGATTCAATGCCATTTGTTGTGTCTAATCAAGCATTTAAATGGGCATATTCCTATTGTACGCATGATGGTCATATTTTTGGTCTAACTGAAAATATATCGAATTCCAAAGCCAAATACGTGTTAGAAAAGAAATGTTGGGATTAAAAACTAGGAACAAAAAAACAATATCATTTTATCTACGCATTAACATGGGGAACCAAACGGGGTAAAGTGCAACAATAATTAAGACGGTAACTAGGGCAATGGCAATGCAAGTGTATTTCCTTGAGCTCTTTTGCAAATCCCTTGCTTCCACTAATTGCTCGGTTCCACGATGGACGAATGAACTCGCGTGTGCCACATGGCTCTCAATGTCGTTCAGTTGTTGTCCTTGAGCTTCTACTAACGCGGCCATATCCAAGAAAATTTGGTGAAGTTCTATCAAGTTTTTCTCTATATCTTTGATCCCATCATGTCTTTCTTGGATTTCTGAGATTGTGTCCATAATTTGGCCCCGACCTTGGTCTTGGATAGCTTTTTGAAGAAAATCTTCGCCTTCTCCATTGGATATCAAATTTTCAATTAATTCGTCGTTTGCATTCACACCTGTTAATGTAAAATATCTTCTCCCAACAGTTTCTTTGTACTCTTCATTCATGCGAGCTCTCAACGCTTGGAAGTCATCCATCATGGTCTTAAGCTTCTTGCCTAAACCACCAACAACAGATGTTCGGGTCCTATCAGTCGATGAGCCAGGCCCGCAACCAGGAATCTTCCTATGGTCCGCGTTTGACTTATCAAGGGCCATGAGCTTTCCTTTAATAACTTTTACACGCTTCAATACTTGTTCCACATCTGAGTCCATCCTCGCCCGAAGTTTCTTCATAGTTTTGGCATTATGAACCATCTTGCTTTCCTCGTTTGCTTCTTGTAGCTTTTTATGCAGCTTCTCAACCCCTGACATGTCTTCTTTAACATTCTCCACATCAAGGAAGAACTTATCAAGATCAACCATATCATTAGTCGCGCCACCGCCTGCCTCGACATCATTGGGATACTTCTGCTTGAAGGAAATAGAGAATAGATCATTCATCTTGATCGGATTTTCCCCCTTTTGGATACTTTATCTATTTTCTAACATAAAAAGATTATTTAAGATAAACTCTAAGATTGTATGAATAAAAAAACACCTTCTCTTCTTCTCTCTAGGTAAAACAGGGAAAATTAATAATTAGAGGAAGTGGAAGAGAAGGTGAAAAAATGCAAAAGGTTGATTAACTAATAAATGTCATAATTTTCAATGGAAGATGGGTGCCATTGGAGGGCTAGTTACTAATTTTTAAGGGGTCAATAGTTAAAGTAGGATAAATTTAGTGGTTAAATTTTGAGAAGCAAAAATCAGTTTAATCCTATGAATATTTCCTAACTTTTTGTGTGGTATATATATGTGTATTCCAAACTTAATAATTTGGCTCTCTTCATCGGAATCTGCATTCACGTTGTTTTCATAAAGTGTGTGTGTATATATATAGTACTAGGTTAGAGTCACGTGCACACGGTAAATGTTCAAGTCAAATTAAAAGAGAATTTCTATAAAGATTGTATTATAGGTTACAAAAACCAATATATAGAAGTTTATAATTTTAACAAAGGATTCAAATGTGAAAACAAAATCGGGTAAAGTCTTAAAAAAAATAATTGCTTGTCGTAAACAATTAAACTATTAACGTGCGCATATTTTTTTCCATGAGTGAATATATGATATGATTGTTTTGAAGGAAGCCAACATCCTTAGTATTGTTTTCAAATAGGTTCATAGGTAACCCAAAAATAATTCGACAATTACTTGTATTTGTTTAAAAAGATTTATAACTGTTTCAATTACATACATATAAATTTGACTTTCGATGATTCAACAATTTCTTGCACTATCATAATATAATAGGTATATACAAAAACCTGATAAGCTTAACCATAGCAAAACAAAAGACCACGAAATACTACGTTAATAGTAATTGTGCAACAATACTTAATTTATAACTATTCATTATCAACAAAAGTTAAACCACCAACTATTGTCCAAATCCAAAAAGAAAAACCAAATAAATTAAACTAATTACCCCCTCCTCTAACAACATTAGACAGCATGAACAAACCTTTTATTCTTAAAGAACATGAAATGCATTTCATCACTAGCATCCAGTTCCTTAGCTGCAACCACATACATCATCCCTTGAATAAAGTAACATTCATTTGCATTTGAATGCTCCACACCAACAGCTACAGACCAACTGCCACCATCACCATCAGTAACTTTTAACTTCTTTTTCCTATTCAAACCATTCTTAACAGTTGTTGTCTCACTGTAAGCCTCCTCAAATGTCATATCCTCATTCCACATGTTCTTATTGTTATCAACTGTCCTAAAACCTTACCATACGGCTCCACAACCCCGATGTTCTTCATAACTATGGTGTCGAGGGGGTGGAACCGGTCTATAACGGTCAAACCTACCAAGGCCGGGGGTGAAGTACCTCCATAGAAGTGGCCAAGCGTGTGATGTACGTTCCCCCAAAGATATGGCTGGAAGGCTTGGTGCCCCAACTCCTAGTGAAGAACTCTGTCATTGCATGGGCCATGTTGTAGTGTCTACCCTCAATGATGCTGAAAAGATAGAAGACCCCCTGCTCATTAACTCCCCCAGTGTTATCCTTTTGGAACCTGGGTGTACTGGCAATAACCATGTGCAGCCATCTATAAAGTGGATCTGGAAAACTACACCTCCTATGTATCCTTGGGTCATAAGGAGTCTCATAAATCTGTCCCCAAAAGTCCTGTGGGTGAATGTCAATGGGCCACCCGAACAAGCTCTCAGTAAACATTCGTGAGTGAATCTCCCTCTATCTATACAAACCCAGCCTAATCCCCAGCTCAGCCAAAGTCATCCTATACTGTCACACCCCGACTAAGGCGCAAACGCGAGGTGAGACGAACATGGTGATCACAAACATTGTTTACATGAGAAATACTAAACTTCATTCATTTCACATAACAAACAAGTTCTTGACGTTAATAGTGTTACATGCCATGGCAAATAAGTTCAATAACTACATCAAATAACAAAACAAAAGACTTCTGCAAGCATTCCTAAGCTCGCCATCTTATTTTCCTTACTTGGTTCCTGAAACACATGCTTAAATGTGTCAACTAAAAATTTGGTGAGTTCGTAGGTTTTGTTGACTCGATAAAACAGCTTAGTGCCTAGAAAGTTTCATTGTTTGTGTCCATGCAGAATATAGTTATCATGAGCACCATAACCAAACCCCGTTGTTCGTGTGCACCCCAAACGCCTTATCACGAGACATTGTAAAGTATGGATAATATGCATTCATATATGTTAGCGTGACTAACAGTGAAAAGGGGTGTCAACCCAAATAGTACTATTCATATAATCCACGACTTATCGCTAAGCTAATGGTTATGATTGTCCGGGGTATTTGTTTTTTGTGATAATTGTGGGTCAAACTCATGTAACACATATTGTTGTCATGTACATATGGGGTCTGTAGCATGTTTCTCCCTCGAAATTCTAAAACGGTAAAACAGAAAAGGGGGCCACAAAACTGATCTGATGTCTGGTTATGTAGTCTAATAAAGCAGAAAGATTGAAATGACTACTGTCCCAACAAAAAGTGCCCTATAATGTCAATGATACCTTATATTGTGTGTACTTGTTATATACTATACAAGTTGTTCACTCCACTTGTTGTAACACCCCGGTTTTAGGGCCCATAATTTTTCGCTCAATACTATTGATATATAAATATTAAACGACCAAAGGTGAGTAATACACCATACGTTTTAGTACGAAACTAAAAACCGAACTACTATATATAAGTATCATACGTGAGCGTACGACATGTAATCGAACCAATACGCGAACCGAACCCGAACCCAAACCCGACCCGGTTGAACTGGGTGAGTCATTAAGAGGGGACACATGTCACCCTCTTAGAGGGACATGTGCCCCTCCCATTTTACACTCGGCACCCAGAAACATCCCTACCCCATCTACTTTGTTTTCCTTTACCTCTATATATAATAATAATACACACATTATATCTTCTATAATAATAACCTGCTTCTTCAATACGCAAGAGAGAGTGAGACGGTGGTCTCCTCCATCTATGGCAGAGCTTCGACGGAACCACCCCAGACCACCCAACCTTTACCCCTCCCATCTGTTCATACATACACACATACACGAATCTTTTAGAGAGTTAGAGAGAGAGAGAGAGAGAGAAACCATATCTGAATTCAAGAGAGAGAAAAGGGGCGGCCAGAGACGCAAAGACAGAAATAGAGAAGAGGGAAGGAGACCCGGTGGTTCAAGGCGAAGCCACGGCGGCGCTGCCACCCAGTCATAGCATACCAGCGTGTGTTCCATTTAATTAGGACAATCAAGTGACGGCTCGAAGGTTAGGGTTCCGGGCATAGCTTGTAGACGCTAGCTAGGAGGGAAACAACTGTTTGTTGGGGGTAACCTAAGGTTCCGGTAAGATTCTTTGTTAGTAGCTTTGGTAATAGTTGTCATTAGTGCAGATTTTGTGATTGTTATAATATTAGTAATTGTGAGAAGGTAGGGGATTGGATATGTTAGGGCCAAAGGGTTATTAAGATGATTGAAGGTGGTGTTATCGGACCAATGGTAGTGATGGTTATATTGGATAACAGCACTATACGGACCAGACTTGGACAAATGAAGGCGAGGCAAGGTATAAACGACTTCACGACTGCTTAACTATTTATTATAAGCATAACCATTATCATCGCGTGAGACGTGCGGGACCTTGGCGAGTTTATTTAAAACCAACCCGACCAGGCGAACAAAACCAAATAAACAATAAACTTATACAAAATATATTAACCAATCATATGAACAATCGTGTTTGAGATACCTGATGATGGTTGGTCATGATCTAAAACTTAGTCAACATATAGGGATTGCATAGTAGATAATATGAACATTTTTCAAGATGATATGGATGGTATGATTCGGATAAATAGGCATGATAACCAAGACCTTGAATGAAAGGATATTAATATATTACACTCGACAAATACCTATTGATTATTAACATTAATATTAGTTTTACTTTCAGTACTACTAATTAGAACAGGTAACTTGGTACTTATTTACATGAAACAATATATAGGCTTCAATTGGATAACTAGAACTAAGAATGTACAATTATAGCAAGCCAAACAAGTAAACGCCTCGCTCGTCACACACGTGTAATCGCGATGCTTGGTCACACACACTAATGCTTATGATTGTAGTAGGACTTTACACATGGATGTTAGATGGACTCACAACCTTGGAACATTGTACGATTGTGCGAGACGACAGGTGAGTTCCGTGTACCATTCCCCCTTTTGTCTTTTAACTGTTTTGGGGTGAACATGTGCTTGTGTGTGTTATAGAACTGTTTTGATGTGACAAGATACTAACTGCCGGTTATTACACTGACACTCATTAACCCAGGGGTTAGGCCACTTAATATGTGGGTAGTACTACTTGGGGAAACCCTCACACACAGTGGATCCGGAAGCCCGGAAAACCCTCCACTGAGGTCTACAGGACCGTTGTGACATGTATTTTGCCAGGGAAATCCATAATGGCAGAAGATGGATTTATCGTATATGTTTGAGGTGTCGCTTGTCATCACCATGTGTTGTGTTGTGGAAACTTGTGAACTTGTTTTTGAGATGACAAACCTGTTTTGGATTTACTAAACTATTACACGGACTCACCAGCGTAATTGCTGATCCAACTCTCTTTAAGCATGTGTTCAGGTATTGCAAATGAATGAATGGCAACTGCGAGGTATATGCTTGCTAGTAACGGATTGGAGAATATCTGGTAGAGGATTATTGCTATAGATGTTGCGGTTTAGAGCGTCTAGAGATAAGAAGGATAGAGAATGGATCGACTAGTGGATTACACTGCAATAACTACTTCGACGACCGCCGCGTCTCGTCCCTGCAATAGATATTAATTTATTTTATATATTATTTGTATTATTTTGAGAACTAGAGATTATTTAAACAATTAATATAGTCGTTAGTTGCTTCCGTTGTGCAATTTTGGTATCAACTGCATCCCAACCGACACCCCCTGGGTCGGGTTGTTACACTTGTGGACCCTCGAGTCATGTATATGTGGGCCAATGATCATGTACGTGACAATTATTATGTAATTTATACAATTATTATGTAATTTATATATACTTTGGAAAGTGTATAGTTTCAGGAATTTTGGCACTTTATTGTGAAAAACGTATCTATGTTAACAAATAGGCCCTACCTGTTGTCATAGGTATAGAATATTCCCAATTCCAACACGTGTGGTTATTTTATAGCAAAACAAGTGTTTTAACATATGTTTATGCCTTTGTATGTCAATAGAGATTACTAACACATGTTATGGCTAAGTTTACACATATTATTATGGTATCGCCGAAACCTTTCATAAACTTGTCTTAAAATCCGATTGTTTCATACATCCATAAAAACTCGTTTGTCTTTACCAATGTACAATATAATGACCATAAGTGTGTGCTGGTGTGTCATTAAGGAAATTGGGTATAATTATTCTCAAAGTGTGTTATAGTGTCGAGTATGTATATATGTATGTTTTTTATTCATAAGTTTATCCCATAAGAACCATTAAGGCCGTTGGAGGTTTATAAAACCTTAAACACTGTGTGGGTGTATTTCCTATGTCGTTTGTGTCACATATGTGTGTAGCATACTTATGTGCGATAACATATAAGTGAACATGTGAGTGAAGAGGGGTATAGTTTTGGTTTGTGGTGTGTTGGTCCGAGACTAATAGTAAGAAAAGAGTGAGTTTGATGTGAGTTTGGAGGTGTTTAAGTGGTCTTTATATAGGGCCGATGGGTGTGGTGATAAGAACTAATAGGGTAAGTTCCATCTTCTTGAATTGTGTGGTGTTGATGGAAGGTTATCATGGTTTGATGATTATGTGACAACTCACTCACCATGTCCCTTTTCCCAATTCTTTTGGCCGATTATATGAATCCAAATATGGGTAGAGATCCTACCTAGGAATGTGTTCATGTATTGTTGTCCTATATATAAATTAGTGCAAGGAAAAATGGCATACATGAAGCTTGGTTTTGTCTCTACTTCCTTCGGCTCAAGTACAAGAAAATCAAGGTGTTTTTGGATAAACTATCAATCTTGGGAATGGAGCATGCTAAGATTAAGGACCTAATCTAGTATAACCATGATTTGTGATAGTGACCTTTGATTGTGTCTTGATGTTTTGGCCGAATGGTGTTAAGAAGGTAAAGAGATTTATCTAATGTTGGTACAATATTTCATCATAAGCATCTGTTGTCATTGTTGCAAGTTGTCTGGAAAAGGACTTGTGCATAATTATACTCTTGTTGTTTATGATTTTTATGTACTTGCATGCATATATAGGAAGTAGTTATAGGAAGTAGGATGGATATATGTTGATGTAATGATAAAGACTTGTCATCAAACAAAGACTTGCCATCCATATCCTATTTGTATCTTGTGTATTTATATGATTTGGTTATGATGTTGATAGATGATGGTTTGACTTATTATATATATATACATTCACATATATGTGCATTATTCCTAGTTGTATCGTGTGTATTTATATGAGTTGGTTATGATGTTGATAGATGATGGTTTGACTTAAATTCTGTGTACTTGTTATTTATTATACAAGTTGTTCATCCGACTTGTGGACCTTTTATTCATGTATATGTGGGCCAATGATCATGTACGTGACAATTATTACGTAATTTATATGTAGTTTGCAAAGTGTACAGCTTCAGGAATGTCGGCATTTTATTGTGAAAAAACGTATCTATGTTAATAAATAGACCCTACCTATTGTCATGGGTATAGAATATTCCCAATCCCAACACCTGTGGTTATTTTATAGAAAAACAAGTGTTTCAACATATGTTTATACCTTTGTATGTCAATAGAGAGTACTAACACATGTTATGGCTAAATTTACACATGTTATTATGGCATCGCCGAAACCTTTCATAACCTTGTATTAAAATCCGATTGTTTCATGCATCCATGAAAACTCGTTTGTGTTTACCAATGTATAATTTAATAACCATAAGTGTGTGCTAGTGTGTCATTAAGGAAATCGGGTATAATTATTCTCAAACTGTGTTATAATGTCAAGTATGTATATACATATGTTTTTTATTCATAAGTCGATCCCATAAGAACCATTAAGGCTGTGGGAGGTTTATAAAACCTTAAACAATGTGTGGGTGTATTTCCTATGTCGTTTATGACACATATGTGTGTCGTATACTTATGTGTGATTACATTTAAGTGAACATGTGAGTGATTGAAATCAGTTAACAACAAACAAGATAAAGCCTTTAGAAAACCATTAACTTATGTGTGATTAGGGCTGATCATTTCGATGATCTAGGGTCGAAGGTCGGATAAACATGAAGGCCAATTGTTTTTATATAAACTAGGAGTAATGGTGAGTTGACAATGTAGCTAATTGGTGCAAGAATGTGATCGAATGCTTGGGCCTTCAGCTTCTAAGTGAGCTTCCTAATCTTGAGTTCTTGAAGCTTGAAAGGGAAGAGGGGTATAGTTTGGGTGTGTGGTGTGGTGGTCCGAGAATAATAGCAAGAAAAGAGTGAGCTTGGTGTGAGTTTGGAGGTGTTCAAGTGGTCTTTATATAGGGCCGACAGGTGTGGTGATAAGGACTAATAGGGTAAGCTCCATCTTCTTGAATGATGTGGTGTTGATGGAAGGTTATCATGGTTTGATGATTATGTGACAACTCACTCACCATGTCCCTTTCCCAATTCTTTCAGCCGATTATATGAATCCAAATATGGGTAGAGATCCTACCTAGGAATTTGTTAGTGACCTTTGATTGTGTCTTGATGTTTTGACCGAATGGTGTTAAGAAGATAAAGAGATTTATCTAACGTTGGTACAATATTTCATCATAAGCATGTGTTGTCATTGTTGCAAGTTGTCTTAAAAAGGACTTGTGCATGGTTATACTCTTGTTGTTTATGATTTGTATGTACTTACATGCATATATATAGTGGAGGGATCAAATGAGAAGAATTTATAAATGCGAACAATGAGAAGAATGCTTCAAACCATACATTATACTATACATAGATATGTCCTTACAAAAAATTATATCCTACACAGATAAACGTAAATATATCCCAACCAAAACATGCATTACAATAGTTATAAATAATTCCTACTCATTTTTTCTAGTCGCTACATTCCCAGTATCAACACATAATTAAACACAGTAACCTACACACCTTGTACCAGCATTCTTGATAAATCTTTGGATTTTATGTTGATCGCCGCAATCCTAGGATTTGTTCGTACTGCAATAATAACCTAAAATTTAGACATGAACCAGCATAAAAAAATAGTGACATATGGGATGTGCATGCTACTTATATTCAGTACTTACACTGACCCATAGTTCGTTCTCTTAGGATGCCCTACACATTAACAAATGAGAAATTTGTAAGCGTTAATAAATCTGATGAACAATTGGATTCATTAACAAATTTAAGACAAATTATAATAACACTAATTTTCCCCTGTCAAAATAACGATATGGTATTATTTTCTGTTTGTGTAGATTCATCACTACATCAACCCACATTTGTCCCCATAAACTTTTTGAAAAAACTGTTGTCAAAAAACCATATATATACTACCCAGACACATGCATTATCTAAAGAAGAATGTAGGGAAAAGGGATGAATTTTAACCTTATTCTCTGGAACTATACTTGATGCCTATATATCCTTCTTTGATTCGTATTTCTTCAGCTACATACAAGTTATTCCAGAAACAAATTAGGCTAAAATAGAACTCTTGAAATAGAGTATTTTTGGTACTTAGTATCAACCATAGCATAAAATCGGGGCTTTAATAGAACGATTGTGCAGGAATAGAATCACCCAATTCAAACAAATCAACCAAAAGGAAGGAATCTCGCTACTGAATGTAGGAGGAAACTCGAATGGATGTGGCATTTTACACATATTAGTTGATTTTTGGGAGCAAGTGTAGGGATTTCGGGAGAATCAAGTGGGATTGTATGTGATGTAGGTTTTTTACTGGAAGGTATGGAAAGGAGTGGAACACGGGATGAAATCACGCTTAGAATATCAGTTAGCTGCAAAAGCCTACACCAATTTACCAAAACACCCTTAATACATCAAATATCTAGTAAATGCTTTTCATTTATTTACAAATTTACCACAACCAATAAAGACCATTGATCTCCTCTCCATATATATATATATATATATATATATATATATATATATATATATATATATATATATATATATATATCCGTAGGTTTAGCAAGTAGGGTGGATATATGATGATGTAATGATAAAAACGTGCACTACTAGAAAAAAGGCCTGCGTGTCAAGAAAGGGGTCTGATGACAAGAAAAAAAACGTCAAGGATGGCGGTGTCATAAATTTAATATGACATATTTTCGCGTGTCATCTGTTTATGACACACATTTATGACAACATTTAATGACATACGTTATGACACTTTTTAATGACACATTTTTATGACAGTTTTTGTTGACATTTTTTCAACACATATTATGACAGAATTTTATGACGTTCTTTTGCGTGTCATAAATTTATTAATTTTTAAAAAAAAAATCGTATAAAATTACATATTTACCCTCCTGGATTTATAGCTATTTTATTATATGCAAAATAATTAGCAAACTAATAATAAAAACATGATTTCATTATATAATCCGAGGCGTTTAACGTTTACAAAAATATTGTATCGACATTACATTGCCTTCAAACAAACAAGTTTGGATCATTTGAAAATAAATGTTGCGGCGTAGCTTAACCATTCTTCGCAAACGGCATCCATGTCTTCATCCCCGTAATGATCCGCTCCCCCCAACCTGAGACAACAATAAAATTAATACATTAATCGAGGCCGGCCAATTATTTTACATAAATCATAACACATCGCTACGTTTATTTTGCCATAACTTATTTGAGCTCCAACAAAGTGCAACACAACTCTGAACATAAAATCAAATATAAATCCGAATCTTAAATATCAAAACAAGAACCTAATTGGCTTAAAACCCTTCTTTCAAGTGATCATACATTTAATTTTGATATAGAAAGAGATCACCTCCCTCTACCAGGACCCGCAGCTCCACGACCTGCAGCCTGAGCCTGCATAACACCAAACCATAATCAGTAAGCAGCACTTGTAACAAATCAACAATATGAACCACTGGACATAACCTTACAAAGACCCGGCTCTATTTAATTGGCAGTAACTCGGATTTTTACCGCATACCAACAAAAGAAGGTTCTCTTCATATAGGGTACTATTGTACTAATAAGTTGCAAATCATGACACACAAATCATATTATACCAGGTAGCAGATCATGAGTATCACTACACAATCATTATTTACATAAGTCGCCTAAATAAGACGCTGGTTACGTGAGCAAATCCAAATCAAAATATTTGAATTATCAACTGCAACAATTTCACCACTATGTTAATGGGTAAAAGTGGCATTTTCAACCCGTTAATTTGGGTTGTGCTTATCTCAAACAAATCAAATGAATCTAAGCGAAAGATTAAGCTAAAGGGGGACGTGTTGAACGACTCCTAAAGTCAATTTTTAATGTTTTTCAGAGACCAAGGTTTATTTAGATTATATTGTTATTGACTTATTGTAAATATATCTAACACGTTAATAATTGATTGAAAAGGTAAAAAACCGAACAAAAAAAACACATTTTGAGAGAGAATCATGATGCTTACCCGAGCACGCATAGCAACAGCACGGCCCCGACCAACACCAAGTGCTGAACCTTTACCCTTCATGAAAAAAAAAATCATGATTAAGCAATGTATATGTAGTTGAAAATGTTCACACGATGAGAGAGCCAAAGATGGTACCTTAATTCTAGCTTCTAAGCGTTTGAACATTGGAGCATTCTTAAGCATGTCTGGTATGATCATGAACCTGCAAATATTTGATAAGCTCAATTCATTTAGAAGAATTTAGCAATACAATGTATTGCATAAGAAAAAAAAGAAATATATCATTTATACACACACACACACACACACATATATATATATATATATATATACTAGTGGTAATGCCCGCGCGTTGCCGCGGGTACGTATGTTTTATTGCCACACTATAGAGATCTAAGTCTAGCTATATCAGATGATGCATTTAGCGGGTACGCGGCAGAAATTAAGTAAATACCATTGTGTTCCCTACAATACCGGCACACGCTACAACCAACGAAAGGTACACGAAAGAGATAACCCAAAAGATAAACGACTTGGTTCTACAAATGGGATGGTTGAAGTGTTGGTGAAGCCCTCTAATTATAGGACAGTCAACCAAGGTCTTGCACACCAGGGCTAATTTGTGCACGCTAGGGCCAATTTGTGCATGCTCGTCCTCTGATGCCCTTCTGAGTATATCCTATCCCCGTTAGTTGGGGGCCATTTACTACACGCCCATGCTTTGGTATGCTAGGACACAACAAAATCCAGATCATAAAAATAAATACTGAAACTAAGTACAACTTTGCGACATCCGGACCAACTTGTAGGGCAATTATTACCTAAAAGTTGTGATGCAAACTATTCCAAACCGAATTTTAAAAAAGAAAAGAACATATAAGCTCATAACAGTGTCTTTTGGACAATATACATACCTGTTGATGTTGCATCATTGGATACGCTTGTTGCTGAGTTTATGGGATGGAACCTGCACCACACCTCCAACCTTGTTGGGCAACCAAAAGAAAGAAGTTTGACATACTTGGCATCATTATAGGGACCGGCTATTGGTGGTAACATTAACAAAAACCAGCCTATAAAAAAGAAACCATCAACATACTCAAAAGTCCATAATACAAATTGACAAAAGATGACATACATGCATATTTGGAAGTCAAAATAGTTGTGATACCTAAGATGGAACACCCTTAACACTGAGAAATGAGAAACTTTTGGGGCACATGGTAACACGAAAAACAAAAGTAAGATATTTATATGTAATTGGAAACATATATGGGAGAAAGCATAATAGGAAGAGTATGGTCATAGAATAGTTGTTGCTGATACTTGGACCAACCAGGAGGAATAAATGAGATCCCAATGAAGTTGCCATGATAGTTGTTGCTGATACCCAACAAAATTAGGGTTTCAGTAAACACAACAATAGATAGAACAATTAGAAACTACAAATAAACTACAGTGAGTTAATTAAGAGGTTATGGAGTAATAATAACCTTAGCGGTGAAGGTAATGTTTTCCAGCTGGCAGTTCCAGTTATCATCGCATTCGATCATGCTTCCTCTGTAAACTTCGCCGCTCTTTAGTTCTACAGTAACTATGTGACCGGCGGCCTCGTGTAGCAGCTTCACCGGAATACCTAAGCTCCGACTCATTCTCGCTTGATAATATGAGTATCTGTGAATGTATGGTGATCGGCGGTTAGGGGTATAGGTTATCGATTGTTGTTAGGGTTTGAAGAATCGATGTTAGGGTTTGTACCATGGTCACCAAAACCAACAGGTCCCTCTGTAACTTGAGAATCAAACAACAAAATATGTTATAGTTAGGTTAGTAAACTTTCAATCGTGGAAATATCATCTGCATCTCAGTGAAAGGGGTTTTGGGAAGAATGAGAGAGAGGGGGTGGTGGTGAGATGGTCACAGAGAGAGAGAGAGTAGAGACTTTGGGAGTTGTGATGAGAGGGACACAAAAGTAGAGGGAATTTAAATTTTGGTGACACAAAACCATGACACGCTAATTTCAAAACCGTCATGCTTTTTTATTTATGACGGAAAATTATTGACACACGTATAAAAACGTCAAGAAATTATCATTTTTTATTAAAGATGACATTTTTTTTATGACATGCACTTTTGCATGTCATTAAATGAGGTGTGTCATAAAAAAAGTGTCAAGGAAGGCACTTTTTCTAGTAGTGGTGTCATGAGACAAAGACTTGCCATCCATATCCTAGTTTTATCATGTGTATATATATAAGTTGATTATGATGTTGATAGATGATGGTTTGACTTATTATATATATATATATATATACATTTCCATATATGTGCAGTATTCGTAGGATAATATATAGTTTTATATAGACTAAAAAAATAACATGTAATGGGTATGCATGTATGTGAGTACACCGTATAAAATACATGTGCGTGCAAACGTGAGCACATTTTGTCTAATATAATTATATATAGCTGTGTACGAGTACATGCTTAGCAATAATAAATATAATTTATAATATTACACGAACTTTAGCATTTGGGTGGTCATTAAAAGTTCAATGCCGTCAAATACTAAATAAGTTGCCGATACAATTTTATGTTATTTAAAATACACTTGACAATAATTGTTGCTAGGCCCCAAATTTTTGTTTTCACACTTGAGTTTTTGATCGGCAAAATGTCGGTTGTCACATATAGCAACACCTAGCCATCCGAAAACCAATACACCGTCTAGAAACCCTGTCTTCTGCAGTAGCGGGTGGTGAGTAGACGAATGTGGCCAATAACTCTAAAGTCAGCTCTCTATAGGTGGTCTCCTCGACCTGGAAGAGACGTTGCCACTGATATGATAGAATATTGTAGAACCTGGGCTAAAGTCCTACAGTCTTTATGGCCTCATAGTCAATAGGCCAGTAAGCACCTATCTGCCTGGTCTGGATGAGGAGCAGACGCATGTGGGTGTTTTGCTCCACACCAGCCTAGTTGAAATAAAACCTGGGATGGACATCATCTGGGATGGGTACATCAGGATCTGTCATATGGTACTGTGGCAACTCGAGAGGTGCAAACTCGCCAGACTGCTGAGAGTTATGGGATCCGGATGAAATGGATGGTGATCTCTGAGCTTGTCTTTTCTTCCTCGTCGTTTCCCTACAAAACATAACAAAATCAGTTCAGTTTCTTAAGGTTTAACATTTTGCAGAAAATTATCAATTCTGGGTCCACTGGATGCACACCCGTGCACAAGGAAGTGCACGGTCGTGCGGCTCAGTCAATCAGTCTGGTTGACTACTGGTTTAACTATTAAAACTGGTTTTTATTTAAAATACCCTAAAACTGATTTTAAACTTCAAAAACATGTTAGTTTTTTAAACTTAAAAGGTTCTGACTAATTTATAGTTGTGCACGCCCGTGCATACTGATGTGCAGGCCGTGCGGGTCTGTTTGGTAGACTGGTCAGCGAGGGAAATTCAAACATTGTCATCTAGATGAACACGCCCCTCCCCAAAACTGAGCATGGTCGTGCATCTGACTAAGGTGACGGTTTTCAAACCTGTAAGAATTCCTGCGAAACAGTGCTACACAAAAACAAAAGAATCTGGACAGATTTGGACCTAAAAACACTTTAAAGTTGTTAGAGAGTGATTATACATACTTTATATTGAAGATTCAAGCCTGAAATGGAAGAAAATGGTGGAAAATTGCGTATTTACGGGGGTGTGCATCGGGTTTACGAGCTGAGGAAGAAGAGGAATGGGTTTGACAAGTCAAAAGCCCCTTTAATCCCCGAAACTGGTCTGCAGGAATGGCACGGCACGGAAGTGCAACCCAGTAAAGCCCGTTTTCTCGCGTTTTTCAATTTTTAAACTGTTTTTATAGATATGGTTTTAAAAATTTTAAGTGGGTTTACCCAAAAAAAAAAAAAAAAAAAAAAAAAAACCTTATTTTAAGTTCGAAAACAGTTTAAGTGTTAAATTGTTGAAAAAATTTTCCCCGGCTTTTTTTCAACCTTTCCTTCACTTACCTGGCGATCCTCATGGCATGACAAACCTCCCTCCAACGAAAATAAAAAAGAAACAAAAACTCTCCAAAAATAAAGTTGATGAAATCGGTGGTCTCGGTTTCCTTTACATGAATTCTCCAAGGTGGCCAATCCGGAAGTAAGCCTGCAAAGAAAAACTAAAACAACCGCAACTATCGAAAATAAAGGAGAAATAAAAATGAAAAAGGAAAATAAAGAAGACCAAAAATAAAGTGAAAAGAAAATGAAAAATAAAAAATAAACCGTTTAGTTAAGTGACTTGGGTCTTTCTTTGAAAATTTATTGTGATCCCCGGGTAACGTCGCCAAAAACTTTGATGTGCCTGGTTTTAGTAATTTAAAAAGATATCATTTTCCCAGTGGCAAAAATTTGGTGTTTTAATTCCAAAATAGTGGTTTTGGGAAAAAGATTTATTTTTACTAAACCGTTAATCAAGTTAAATTTATAAGTAAACGATAAACACGTAGAAACTAAAACCAACACATAGGCAGAGAACCTGACATGTATAGTATCGTTTTCTAGGGTAAATACCTAGTATCGTAATCCTAGAGAACACACTTCCCCTACTCAACCTTTCATCAAATAACTGATCGGGTTTTGAAAAGGAAAATAAAATGGAGGGGTTCTAAGAAAAAATAGTTTTGAAAAAGGGTTTTGGGTTTTATAAAATAAAAAGATAAAATAGTAAAGATAGTGGACATGTACATAATGGGCCCCCCGTATAAGTAGTTAAGTTTATTATTAGAAATAATATTAAGTTTAATTATATGTGAGGAGGACAAGAGTGGACTTGTAGTGTTAGCTCTTAGATCAGAGAAGTGGGGCCACTACTTAGTAGTATGCATAACCTCTAGATGCGCGTCCGCATTAGCCGTGAAGGTTCACCAATTGAGCCTTGTATTTACAGGTGCTTCCCAAACCAGGTCAAGTCACTGGTCCTCTAACTTATCTTCTTCCTAAAATGGAGGCTTGACTTTCGACCAGGAACACCATGCACCTCCCTTAGCTCTCGCATTCCGTACCGAACGATCTCTTCTTAGAGTCAGCCCTGGCAACATCGTATCCCCTAAGTAGGTTAACGGTTATGAACACCGAAAAATCTCTCTTAAAGTCAGCTCAAGCGACATATATCCCCAATGGTTAACGGTTTTTTACTAACGAGACCTATATATAATATTCTTGATTTATTTACCTTAAAAAATGACAACTTAATTATTTATTGATCGAGTAAATAAAAAGACTGGTTTAGTAATTTATGACTTAACAAACCCAACCCATAACCTCCCGAGATGAATGGAATTCTTAGCAAAGGTGGAACATAATCCTAAAGGTGTGTAATCCGAAGATGATTGGTGCACCCATAGCGAATCTGCCCTTTGCCAAGAAAGTCATTCATCCATTCATCTGGTAAGAATCAGAAATGTGTCACCCAGATCTGGTCTACTTCAGAAGCCATTGCTTAGAACCCGGTTTGGATATTAGAAGCCCGAAGGATCTGTCTCACTACCGGTTTCCTTGCCTTGAATCTAGCTCGGGACTACCCGAAGCTGATTAAACCTCTTGATAGTTTATTTTAATTAAGTTAGAATTGATTTTAAAGGTTTATCAAGTTAATCACTATTTGAACCAGTCACAAAATAAACAAACAAGAATTAGATAAGAAGATAACACAACAAATAACTAAAAACAAACTAATAATAATAATAATAATAATAATAATAATAATAATAATAATAATAATAAAAATCTACAAATCGAAGTGGTTTTGGAGATCATAGAAAGATATAACCATAGACAATGATCAACACAAGAACATGGCTGCTCAGACAAGCCCTCCATCTCCTAGTGCTATGTATTTAGTGCAATCCTCACGACCCTCGATGTTTTTATTGCATGTACTACTCTACGATCCCATGCTTGGCCAAGATAATTAAGGTAGGACGAAGCCAAACCTTGGTGGGTATGTTAGGATGGCCCTATGGCCTTCCTCAAGACCCCAAGATCTCTGGAAGAAGCTAGAAAGCTGACCCAATAAAGTATAAGGTTGATGAGATGGGATGGCAAAGGATTGAGTGAAGCTTGCCATTTATAGACCTCCCAAGGCTGCACGGGTGTGCCAGAGGGTAGTGCACGGCTGTGCACTGCCTCACGTACCTTTCTGTCTGCTGCAGTCTACATGTCTTTCTTGTTTGTCTCTTGCACGGGCGTGCCAAGGGTAGTGGCACGAGCGTGCAATATGTCTCAGCAAGATTTCTTGTCCCCCAAGTTGGCGGCAGGTTTTATCATTGTTCAAGTCCCGGAAAGGTCTTCACACATACGGGAAACATGCTGCAAGTCTCGTATCCTCAGGAATCTCCAATTTTCATCGGTTTTTGCCCGAAAATCACCTGTTTTCGGTTTAGAGCCCCAATTTCCTGAGAAATACAAATAGGAACGATTAAGTGGCTAAAATCAATCATTTAAGCTCGATTCCGCCCTATTATGAAACTAATTATACATGTTTTATTTTTTAATTTTGTGACACATCACACACCCTTAAATTCCACTTGCGGGATTTTACCACGAGGCGCGTGACACACCAGGATCCAAGTCAACAGTCACAATAAACGAAAGGTATATGTATAAAATACGTAAACCAAACCATGCAGACTTTATAACTTTAAACCACTATAGTGGAAGCCGAAACAAGTTTACAACCCAAAACAGTAATAACATAAGTCTGAAAATGTTTAAAATGTGCAACTGAACCCTAGACGCCGTGCAAGACTCCGTGCGCCTATTCCAAGTACTGCTACCTTAGCGACCTGAGAAAACATACTAAAAATGTCAACATATAATGCTGGCGAGTTCACAGGTTTTATAAGAAATCGTTTCCATATGTTTTGAAAGATCAATCCCGTTACTACTATGTTATGTGAACGTTAGCTAGACGTTATGTATGTTACTACTATGATTGGAAACCATTATTCACCTATATGAAATAGCCAGATTGAACTACCGTCATCCACGATATGATGATGGAGACAATATGCACCCGTCCGCCTCCCAGCCGACGGGTGGGGCCGGTCACGCCCAATAGATTTATCCATTTCCCCCGTTATGCATCCCTGCATATTCATGGTTTCCCCGGGACTTATGATGAGTCATATAGTAAACAAAAGATAACCATAGTATAACATGATCTTTATGAATAAAAATTGTGTAGCATGTTTCTCTCCCATGAGAATGTGCAAAAGCGGGGTCGTGAAACTCACCTTAGGTGGCTTCCTTTTCAAATAGATGATCTGCTAATGAAATGATAGTCCCTAGTACCGGCGACATATCATGTAATGTGTATAAGTGTCTAGACTATCAACCAAGAGGTTAACTAGTCCCCAATTGTCCGGATCATGACCATGTATGTTTGAAAACATGGTTAAATGTTGACTTAAGTACACAAGACAGACTAAACATCCGGTTGGTGACCTGTCACATCAGTTGATCAAGTATACATAGTTCACATACAAGATATGCACATAAAACACTTAGTTTACATCAAATTTCCATTTCAGCAGTCGTGGGTACGAACCAAAAATACAACATTTGGTTCGCCCTTATCTGTGGGTCGAATGGGAGTTCCAAATTTTCATTCGACCCTTCGACTGGTTGAATGAAACTTTGGTTCGACCATGTTCCTGCAGCATCACTAAGACGAACAAAATCCCATCAAAATAGTCCGATTCCGTCACAAAAAGTCACAAATCACAGTAGTTAACTATGTCTACCCTAACCACATGCATGCATACCATTTTCGTATACAAAGCCTTCCATTTAACATAGAAATCACAATCTTTCCCAAAATAGCAACTCATGGAAATGTCACATCAATTGCATGAAAACTTTACCTAAAATGGAAATCATCAAAATATCATCATGTTCAGACTATTAAGTACGGATTTTCATTCATTAGCGAGTCCCTAATCGTATCATCATCATCCTAATCATGAACAAACCCTATATCTAGCATAAAAACCCCGAAAATGGATAAAAATCCATCAAACATCAATTAGACATCAAAACACCCACAAATCATGTTCCAAATCAGTCCTAAATCATCTATACATCATTTTATAACATCTATCACATAAACAAATCATCCAAAAATCATTAACATTTGGGTTTTTACAAGAAAACTAATTATTCATGTATAGGTTTAGTTGTTAAAGATGTTAGGAAGGTTTTTATTCATGAAAACGCATTTGAATCAGATCTGGACACTTAGGGTTTGATAAAAACTTGTGAAATTGTATCAAAAAGGGTTTAGATGAGGAACACACCTTGAATCTATACTTGTTTTCGTTAAAGAACGTGTTTTAGCTTTAGGGTCTGAAAAACAAGGCCAAAAACTACTTCCTACAGGTTTGGGGTTGAGAGAGCGCACTTGGAGGTGAGTTAGGGTTTTGAAATGATGAAAATGTGGCAAAGTGTTATATTTATACCCAAGTTTCACTTGACCCTTCTCAAGGTCGAATCAAATTATTTTGTTTTCGTTCGATCTCATGGTTTCTCATTCAACCTTTATATAGGTCAAATGGAAACCTAGATTTCCATATTGATCCTTTGATTCATAATCTTTCCATTTTAACATATGTTAGCACATCTTAACACATGAACATGCATTTCTAACATACGATAATCATATCTAATCATATAAACATGCATTCACAAGTTGTACATCATTCATAAGGCACCTAATACTTGACAACTCAATCCAACTATATAATTTCACCAACGACGGGACTCGGGACTCGTGTGTGTGTGTCTTTCCCCCATGATTCCCCGAATCATCAAACTGAATCAACTGACCCAGTTAAGTACGTTAAATGAATGTTTTGCTAAGGTAGACTTATATGTTTGTAAACAGTATTAACCTGAGTTTGTTGGGTGTCACGCAATTGGGTTGGGTTTCTTTTCTTATGATTGATTTAGTTTTGCGGTTTTGAAAAATTAGGGGTTCTGCTTTGTCAATTAGAAAAATATTATGATGGTCGATTCATATCTTGCGTTGCTATTCATTATTATTTTTTTTGCAATTTTGTTTTGAAAATGTGAATCTAATAGGCTTAAATGCAATAAGATCTCTCATATTTTGTTGTTGTTTTTAAAGGTATATGGTTTTCATTGGGGTATATAATCTAGGAAATTTCATTAGCAAATGGATAAATCTTGGCTCGATATTTTCACCCCCAGGATTTCCGGTTGAAAAACTCCAAAGTTGAATTTTCAGAAGATCAAGATTCACCTTAACAAATTTGCTTCTAAGGTGCCCCGATCAAGAGAATAAATGCAAATAAAAAATTCATACAAATTTGGGGATTGACAAGAAATGTTTATTTCTCAAGTGATCAAAATAGCTTAGCTTAATTTAAGGAACTTTGTCAAATTATAATCCAATGGCCATATTTCATTAGTATGCTATGTAAAATTGTTAGATGACTTTCTTTATTATCGATGTAGGCATGACTTCGTATGCTCTAGGTCTATTTAGAAGAAACCATAACCACCTAGATGTGATTATTTTCTATCAACTTTTAAACACAATCACAACTATATTTACCTTATGTAAAACCTGCCGCAACATGCGGGGTCTCATACTAGCAACAACGAAGGTCATCCTGGCTAACACATAAAACAGGCATTATAGGTTTGTGTATTGTGCAGTAATGTTGGTACATATGCATAAGTTAAACAATTCATTTTTGTACATATTTCTTATGTAAAGTTACACATAAAGCAATTTGAATTTTTAAATAAAAGTGGCTCCATGCAGGTAGAAATATATCTATTTATCTATATACACATCCACCTGCATCTTTATATATATTCTTATATATATATATATATATATGTATATGTATATATATATGGTTAGGATCAAATACACAATGAAAGAAGTTTAATTTATTCTTATTATAGTATGCTCAAGTTATCTGTAGTGAATAATTTACTTTTCTTAAAATGGTTTATTATGGATATATATGTATGTGGCTTTGTTAAGAAGTTGTTGGATAGATACATATGAAGTATAAATTATATGGCTCACCGCCTACAACGTGCTCTGAGAGCATTCACATCCCATTCTTCATCCCCAACCATATAATTTAAGGAAAAATCATAGTTTTTTAAATTTGCCTCTCACTTTT
Organism: Ambrosia trifida; assembly: GCA_028751855.1. Classification (NCBI taxonomy): domain Eukaryota; kingdom Viridiplantae; phylum Streptophyta; class Magnoliopsida; order Asterales; family Asteraceae; genus Ambrosia; species Ambrosia trifida. The sequence continues at coordinate 100,348,104 of CM054123.1, read as the reverse complement.
TCAAATTCTCTCACATCCCATTCCCCATTCGTATCCCCTATATGCTTTTTTTTTATTATTATTTTCTTTCTTTACAACTAACATTAATCCACTCCACCTTCCATTTGTACTATTTTATTATTATTAAATGATATGGGGGAAGTAAAGAAGACCCCATATATGGGGGCTCAACATAGGTTTTTTGTAAATTTTAGAAATGGGGTATGAGGAAAGGGGTTGGGATGGAGTAAGTTTTTGTGGGATTTTCTTAAATTTTAAGAATGAGTGAAGGAATGGGGGATGGGTTGTGAATGCTCTCAGTCCGTAGGCCTTGGCCGACCCGGTGATAACCTTTAGTCTCTTTTACATTGTTGATGGCTACCATGTCTTCATCAGGGAGCTCTCGTGCTAATACAAATATGGATTATGCATCATATTGAGGATCTTACAAATTTTTATTTGAAGCGGGTAGATATTCAGGTTTGTACTTCGCAGTTATAGTTATTGCTTGCATTATCTGCTACATTGAAAAGAGTATGAATATTATAGTTTCATGTTTTGGACATGTATTGTATCTTCTATCTTCTATAATATATAAATGAAACCAATGTGGGACACATGGCAAATTCTCAGGCTATCAAACTTAATTTTTCCCGCTCATTTTACCGGGTCAATTAAATGGGTCATGGATACTCCATCTACTATTAACATATTTTTTCTCTCTCATGTGCATAGCACGTGCACTTTCCCTCATGATTTTTAAACACTAATAACTTTTTTAAATGACATTTTTTTTTGAAAAAAAATTACACCAAATTAACGAGCGTTTTATTATCTTCCAAATAAGTACCATAGTGCTATACAAAAAAACGAGAAAAAAACGAGCGTTTTATTGTCTTTCCAAATCAAGAAGTAAAGCATCTGTTGCAAGCAAAGTCTGTTTAGTAAGGTCTGTTCCACAGCCGTGGGTCTGTTAAGGAAATTTGTCTGAAATAACTGTTGCTTCAAACAGATGATGCTTCAATAGTTTGCTTGCAACAGCTGTTTCAGACAGATCTCCTTAACAGACCCACTGCTCTGCTCTGGAACAGACCTTAGTAAACAGACTTTGCTTGCAACATATGCTTGACTTCTTGCTTTGGTCTTTAGTAAACAAACCTTAAAAAAATGATATAGTCTTCCCGTGCATCGCACGGGATTTCACCTAGTTTTTATAATAGATGACACACAAAACAAACTTCTCATATTCAATTTTTTCTTAGCAGCTTACGGTCGACTGAGTTGATGGGCAAAAGTCTTCTTTAACCCCAATCAAACAAAGAGGGTCTTATTCCCTCTTACAAGGTAAACATGGTTTGCCTTCTTTGTCCGGAGACACTAATGTTCTATATGTTATTATCCAGTTTCACATGGGTCTCTTATTTTTCTTGCAACTTGGTACTAATGTTGATGTTGCTTTAAAACTAAACAACGTTGATACAGGTCCCAATTTTGCTAGAATTGGGTTCCAACACGGGCGGCTCAAATTGCTTCATGAAAAAAAGTTATCATATTCGGTTAACGGGTACATATACTGTGTGCAATTTTTTTAGTCATAAAATCCAAGTGTTTCATGAGAGATACATCATTATGTATTCACGAATAAAAGTAAGTCTTGATAATGGTGATTTTCGGTCCTATTTGGCAACGTAGTTCCAAATATGTAAAGTAGATGGGCATGAGTGGTTAACTTATAATTTATAAATCACTTGTGTCACTAGGTGTGGTGGCTATGTAGTGATCTTGTGGCTGTAATCAAGACCTTTAAGAACTATAATTTAACGTTTTCTTAATAGCAGGTTATGGAGATGATGAATATAAAACCTGGAGCAAAACAAGACTGTTTGAACAGATGATTTTAGGTTCATGGTGAAGGTGGTGTATAGTTCATTGAATCGTCTATTGGCGTATGTATACATGTGTTTGGAACAATAGGTTCCTTCATACATGTTTCTTTAAGTTGCATGTCAGGTTATTAATGTACCTGGACTCCTAGTGATGCATGATGTAGAGACAATTGATAAAGTGCAACTGGTGATAATAATTTCCTTTATGGGTGAACTTAATTTCGTTTTATTTCCTTTTGTATAACCTACCTTTTTAATAGACTTCGATGGGATAATTAACATGTTAGCTGGTATAAGTAACATGTTAAAAGCGATAATGGTACGGTTTAGCGTGGCGCAACGCACACATAGGGTATAAACCTAGTTCAGTTAGTTTTGTAGACAATGGGTTAGGCTCTCTTTAATGCGCCCGAAAGTTGCCGTCTCAAAGTGATGTGGAAATGTCCAAGATTGTAGGCGCAATAAATGTCATCAGTATTTAATGACAAATCCTTATGCAGGAGCCAAAGACTTTAGGTTATTGTGCCCGTTAAATTCATATTTTATAACATTCATACTTTATTTAATTATACTTACTTAGAAGCTGTGCATATTTAATTATTTAAATACATTTTAATAAATCAAGTAATTAAATTTAAAGAAAAAATGGGTGATGATATGAAAAATATAAGGATATGTGAAGATGTTTGTATGGTTAAAGGTAAAAGTGATGTTTTTAAGGATTTGTAAGGTTATGATGTAATAACTAATTAGGCAACTAAGGGCGCCTAAGAACATCCTTAGCATTAGAATCCTTAGCATTAGAGATAATCTTACATCAAAGGGGAAAAAAGTACATTTCTTTCTTAGTTTACATTTTGTTGGATCATAATATCTATTTTTCTTCTTGTTGTAAGCCTTGAGCTTCAAATAAAGTCATTTCGATAATGCCACATCTTAGACTCCTCTCTTCCACCTTTCATACACAATGAACACAATCTTAGTGTTACATGCATTTAAAATAAAAAAAATTAACGTATACATTTTTGGAATATGTAAATACTACAAAATTTGCAAAAAAAATTGTAAAAATGACGAATATGTGAATATACTTTCACATTAGTGTTACGTACGTATCTTAAGAAAACTAGAATGATCGTGTAATAAAATTCATACTTAATTACAAGCGTGAAAAGTAATTCAAACTTCACAATTTTGACTCAAAACTCACTACTGAGGCACTTGGGAAGTAAACATTTATTTTCATGATCAATTTATAAAATAAAAAAAATAAAAAACCATGAGTAGTCATAGGTTTGGTTTGGCTACAATGATACCTCTAATGCCGAAATGATTCTAAAATGTTCAAAGCACTCTTCAAGCAACAACTTCTCCTCGATTGCAACTTTTGCGAGCTCCGAAAATATTGATGCGGTCTCACCACTCTGTCAAATTGCAATTATTATCTTTTAAACAGTTATTTCTTTGAACCAAAAGGAAAATTGCTTCCGACAAAGGACCGGAAACAAAGCGTAATCAATTACATCACAAGGAGATGATTTTTGAGCAACTCACCCCAAAGAAAACTAGATTTATGGTTTCTATTAGAATACCATAAAAAGGTTAAAAAAGACAATCGATTAAAAAAGACATGTTTTCGTTCCCCTGTCCTTTGACACGTTCGGTTCCTTGGCACCAGAAGCGGTGCGGTTTTTTGCTCGGGTTCAGCGGGTAGTGCACAACAACATTTCCACCCCTCAAGGGCGGGGGTTTGTTTTTAGCAGATTAGGATTTTCTATCCAGAAATAGGTGGTGGCGCAGCTTGTTTCCCGTCTACCTACTGTCCTTATGTAATTTATTCTTTATTTTTAATGAAAATTTTAGATTATTTTTAAACCAAGGTTTAGTAAAAAAAATTAAAAAATCTCGTCACTTCGAGTCTTAATTGGACGGACTATCGTATTATTAGTGCTTCTCCAAAAAAACCCGTCAAGTATTTTTATTCTTAGCAAGAATATACAGAATGATACCATGGGCATGAGAGACGATGCAATACCCATGACCGAGTCCACCAAGTCCGTTCCATGCCTAAGTGAAATCGTAGTTGCTTGAGGATCCATCTACAAGGAATTATGTAAATTCAGTAAATTACTAAACCATCTTTGTACTTTATATAAAACTAGTATTCAGCCCCACGTTGCTGCGGATGACATAAAATCATACCAAGTAGAATAAATGTTACATTGTTGTCAGCGATCAACAACACCGAAAAAATTCATAAGCAAATAAAAAAAATGAAAAACATAAAAATGAGTGAAATATAGACGTAAAAACGTTGAACCATGTATGCCCGTTGCGGCGCGATAATGCACAAAAATTAGACTAAAATTTAAGTTACAGCGTGACAGTTTGAGTAGAAAATAGAGTTAAAAACGTTGAACTATATATGCACGTTGTAGTATGTCAACTTGAAAATTTTGGATTGAAATATAAAGCTAAAAATATGTTTATGATATAAGGGATTAAGTTTAAAGTAAAAAAAGTGTAGGTGTTGAATGTAAAAGATAAAAACTATTAATTGGTAATAATGGTAATAATAAAGATAATGGTAATACTAATTATTTTAATTTATTACTTAATATTTTTATTTTTTTCTTTATCTTTATATTTATTTAATATATAATAAATAATTACCGCTCAGCTTTAATTTATGTTCTCTCCGGTTAAATAATAATATTAAATCATAATTTTCATGTTTCACTCCTATTAAATAATAAAATCATATTAATTTTTTTATTTCCCTCTCTCATCAAATAAAAATATTAAATCCTATTTTTTTTCTTTTTCCCGTATTTATTTATTTTTTTCCCAACTATTTATTCTATTTTTTTGTTTATTAGAAGCAATTTATTTTTATTAACTCAATCCCATATAATACATAAGTTGTTAGCCTAACAACAAATTAAAAAACAAAGTAAAATATTATAATTAGTAAAGAGTAAATCAATGTTTATGTTTTAATGACATATGTTGATGCCTTTATGAATTAACCAATAACATTAAATTTATTATTCAATATATAATATTACACTTATTCACCTCATGTAATACACAGGGTTCTAACCTAGTAGAGTATAAATGTAATCTTTTGAAATTGTCTCATTAGGAATATATTCGGTATTTTGATTTAGTGGGTGTTTGTGATTGAGCTTCAAAACTCCTTATTGACTTACTGCCTTCTTCAAGAAGCCAATAAGTTAATAAGTTGTTTGTGTAAACAAAAAACACTTTTGATTTTGGCTTTTCAGTAATGGTGGAAAAGTTGTTTTCAAGAAGTCAGAAATCCTGGCTTTTGGCTTTTGACTTTTGGCTTTTAGTCATTTTACACTAATAAGTTAAACCAAACACTTTAAAAAAAACTTATTGGCTTTCTCACCACAAAAGCTAATCCAAACACTTTTTTAGAGAGAACTACACAATTAATCCTTGTGGTTTACCATTAGTTTCACCTTTAAGTATTAAAGTTTAAAAGTTTCATGTTAAGGTATTAAGTTTAGTTTTTATAACATAATAGGGTATTAGTACTAACGGGGGTTAATATTTAACTGAGTTTACCCTCACGTGACAAATGGTAAACCATAAAGACCAAAGGTCAAACTTAAGTGGGGCCCACCACCAACCTCAAAGGTGAAACTAATGGTAAACCACAAGGACTAATTGTGTAGTTCTCTCTAATAATTAAAAACTTTAGTAGGACCGACCACCCACCTCCTTCTTCACCATCACCCACCACCATCTTCACCTTTCACTACCACAATCAACCACCCTATCCGCCACCTTTCACCACAACCAACATGTCACATGCTCATCACCATCCACAAACATCCACCCGCCAACCCGTCGAAACCCAAACCTGCAACCACCGCCGCCCAACTGCAGAAACGAGTTGGTGGCAGTAGTGCCATTTTCGTGGCTAAGGGTGGTTAGAAAGGAGAGAGAAGGCATAGGGGATTCATCGCTTTTATTTCGAGGTGGATGAAAGGTCGTAATAGAGATTGTAGGTCATCGGTGAGGTTGTAGGTTGCCGGAGGTGGAGGGTGATGGTATGGATGCCACAATGACGGTGTGGTTGCAGGTGATGGAGTAGTGTGGTTGTGATGACGTTGTGGTTATGGTGATGGTGTGCTTGCAGGTGGCAGTATGTACGGTAACAATGTGGTTCTAGGTGGTGTATGATTGCAGGTAATGGTTATGGAGGGCATGCTACATGTTGGTTGTGGTGAAAGGCGGAAGAGATGGTGGCTGATTGTGGTAGTGAAAGGTGAAGATGGTAGTGGGTGAAGGTGAAGAAAGAGGTGGGTGGTGGGTCCTATTAAAGTTTTAATATAATAGAGAGAACTACACAATTAGTCATTTTAGTTTACCATTAGTTTCACATTTGAGGTTGATGGTGGGCCCCACTTAAGTTTCACCTTTGGTCCTTGTGGTCTACCATTTGTCACGTGAAGGTAAACTTAGTTAAATATTAACCCTCGTTAGTGCTAATACCCTATTATGTTACAACAACTAATTTTAACATCTTAACATGAAAGTTTTAAACCTTAATACTTAAAGGTGAAACTAATGGTAAACCACAAGGAATAATTGTGTATTTCTCTACACGTTTTTTAAAAACTCTTTTTAAAATAGTCATAAGTCAATAAGCACTTTTAAAGTTAAATAAACAATTACAATCACCCTTTTACTTGCACATAGTTTCACTTACTTATTTAATTTATATATATATATATATATATATTAAGGCTTAAATTATAGTATCATGTATAATTATACCATTCTTATCTATACCTTAAGTTTTGGGAAATAGGATATTCTAGTAATTCAAAACTAGACCTATTTTCAATAGCTATTCATATTTACAGATTTAGTTAATGGTGTTCTTAATTTTCACTTTTGTTAACAAGATAAATACCAATTTAGCATAATCACCATATATTTTTACTTGATTTCCACTATATTTGTCTAACAATAATGATTAAGAACTAAATAGAGAAACATACAATCAAAATCAGGTAAAAATCAGGTCTGAATTTGTAAAGATTATACTACTAGAATTTACTAGGTAGCATAAGTAAAATTTAGGAGAGACAGTGATGAAACAATAATAATGAATTATTATCGGCCAATTGGTTATGAATTGAATTATTTAAATCCAATTTTCTTTAAGTTGTTTGTGTTCTTCTTTAATTTTAATTATTATTATTATTATTATTATTATTATTATTATTATTATTATTATTATTATTATTATTATTATTATTATTATTTATAAAACTCCAATGTGGTTGTGTTACATATTAATAAATGAAAAAATATATTGTACTTATTAAAAAATAATTTTATAAGCTTTATGATATGGTTTTCTCCCGAACATGTTGTTCTTAATATAACTCAACGACCTCCGCTCAGTGCTAAGTGTGAACCAGAAAGACATTCAACATTCTGTTCATCACACTACAATACAAATAAGTATCACCGACATAAATCAAAATATCATCGTCGGTTAAAGTCCAATGGTGATCAAACTGTATTACCAACGGCATCCAACCGTTGGTAATCCATTGGCCGGCAGCATGTCAGAATTCTGATTACGTATGACCATATTTTCGACGGATTTTGTAGGCAATCAACTTCACCATTGATTGCCAAAAGATTGGGTCGTCGGTGTTGTTTTCCGTTTTGTAATGTCAATTGCCACGCTACACAAGTATATGTGAGAAATTGCACCTCCACCCTCTTTTTATCATCATCCGACTAAAAACCATGTAACTATAATCGAAAACTACAAATCCATATAATCATTATAATGCATCATTTAATCAAAATCCTTCTCCACTTCAAGACACAAATCGTTTTCTAGACCATGTTTACTGGTCAAAGTTTATATATATACGGTTACAAAAATATACAAAAAAAGATTTTTATTTTCTTAAATATAATACGCCCCACTTACGGTGTGCGCATATAATGTATATATGTGTGGCCCTTGGGGGGAAAAGTAAAGTTGCACTAGTTTTAATGTTATTTTACTAATTTCGTGAAAATAACGTTAAAAACGACGGATGGTTAATCATGCATCATGTGGTGGTGTGGATAACCAAAAGACAAAGGGGTACATGCATCGATCGGGTTTGTATCGATTGCAAGTGTTTTGTGCCTTATGTCCAAGGCTTGATACCAAACCACATCGAGCCGGGGGTCTCACTGGAAGCACCTTCTCTATTCTTAGGGGTAGAGGTAAGGCTGCCTACATCTCATCCTCCTCAGACCCTACCCTAGCTTTGCTATAGGTGGGATTAACTGAGTATGATGATGATGATGATTTTCTTAAATATAAAGATCTTTCCTAGATACCGTATAATAAATGAAGTATATGTTTATGGACGAGATAATCGACATCAAAAGATAAATTGCTTGCTTAGAAGATTTAACTGTTGATATGTTAAATTAAACTGCCTAAATAAGATACGTATTATATATTTGATTTGTAGATGATTTGTGTAATTTGAAAACGTTAAAAAGAAGAAATAGGTAATTTCATAGCTTAATGTTTTAGCAATTTTACCTATCTTTCAAGACAATTTAAGGGCAATACCTTAACTCCTTGGATAAGGGGGACCCTGCAAGCAATGGCTTCTAAACAATCTTTGGTCATGGAGACATCCGATGTATGTCTTCTTTCTATGTCTCTCCATGCTTCCAACATTTTCATCTACAAAAATATCACATTACATGAATAGTGATACCTTTATATATGCCGTAAATGAACTGAACCACTCGTTAGCTACTTAAAGTTAGATTTTTAAAAGCTTGAATCGAGACTAACGTAAATGAGAGTAAGCATGAGCGTGAACCTAGGCCTAAAGATGCCACGGTTATTAATAAACAAATATGAGTTTCACATGCCGGCCTGGGTTATATAAAACATGCATGCCATTTTTACAAATATACAATGTTTTCATTTATATAACATGATATATAAGTATATAAATACATAATATATGCATTATTTAAAAAAATACCTAAATAATAGACAATGTTATTTGTATAATTATATATAATCAATTTTCTACATATGTATAAATGATTAAATAAATAAATAATAAATGAGTTGAGCTCGAACCGAGTTAGAGTTTATCCGCTCATTCACGAGCCACGCTGTATTTAGCTTTAAAAAGAGGATTGGAAACAATATAAGATTTCACCTTCTAAAGTAAATGAAGTAAGCTCAAGTTTTATCTAGTTAAATACCATACTAATTGAATCGTTAAGTTGTGTTATATTTAAACGAGTTGAGCTCAAATTTTGCCGGCCTTTATAACATACAAACTAAATCGTTAAGTGCAATATTTTTAGTTAGTATAGAAGTAGCTCACTCACTTGAGAATGAAATATCGTGTTGAGCTTAATTTCCAACTTCTCTTTCTCCATTTGTAATCTCTTTTGTAATACAGATTGTTGCAACTTTGCCACGGTTTTCCATCCATTAAATGAATCATTCTGTAGTCGTCAATTCATAAGTCACATGAGTCTAAATATGATAATGTGTTTTAGAGGAACTTCAACGGTAGGTCCAAATTGTGGCCCGAAAGTGGGTTTATAATGATTGTAATTTAAAAAGATATGACATTATAATGTAGGGAGTCTGGAATTTTGGATCAGTCCAAAGGATGTTCTTCTACAAGTGTATTGAGTGGGACTTTTTGAAGTCCACCTAAATAGAATCATCAAGGATTCAATAGAAAGTACTTTATATCTTCCTTGGTAGAAATATAAAATATTAGACGTCCCCCTAATGTGGTCTTTACTTGTGCATATACTAGCTTAAGAATTCATGTATTATAAATTTCGGATACCCTCACCCTTGTGGTGGAGTGGTACCGGGAAGTGAGGGAGAGACACTTGAATCTTGTGGTCATGGGTTCGACTACTTATCCCTTCAGGTTTTACTGGTTCGCTGTCGTCGTGTCTTCGGGCGGGTATGCGGACCGGGTTTTCCTTGGAACAGGAGACGGGTGGGCTAGAGGGCTCCGTGCGTGCGGATTGGGCCGTTACAAGATACGTCTTGTGGGCTACTTTTAGCCAACGGGGGCCGCGTACGGAGTACCCGACAATACTTTAGTTGGTCATTCAAAAAAATTATAAAGTTCGGATAAATTACATATTGACTAATTAATAAATAAAATATTAAATAATTAATAATAAAGATTTAGGAATTGGAAAAAGATATTTTTAACATAAAATATAATTAAAATAACGTTAATTTAAGTAATAAAACTGTAATATGTCTATTTGATTTTTCGTTTTACGATACCACATTAACATTTTGGGCAAGGGTTTACCGATCAAATCACCAGTTCACCCCTCAAGAAAGAATTAAAAGTTTGTAGCATACCTTAGCTTTGTTATCTAATGTTTCATTAATAACATTTGCTCTAGCATTGGCATACCTCCACTGCATCCAACTTCCATGCATCATTCTTAACCGATGAACATTCTCCACCATACCCACACCCGCCCCGAGTGGTGACAAACAACCCGACCCGTTTTTCTTACTCTTGATCAAGTCAAGACCCATGTGAAGAATATTCCTTTTGGACGTTCTTGATGGACTTGTTGGAGGCTTCGAAATCAAAAGTGGCGAGTTTGGGATCATTGGGGGCGATTCAGGTCGCCCTGTCGATGAACCCCATTTCGATGACAGTGATAACGAATTCGCTCTTTTCATTGCATTCTTGATGGCGGATTTTGATGGTGAATTAGATATGGATTTTCTAGAGCTTATTGTTGACGCCATGTAAGATGCCGGAGAGTTTCTGTTTGTGATGAACGGAGATCCAATATCACTGCACTCTGAGTCGTCGGAGAACGAATCCGATTTCCTTAGGGAGTATGTTCTTCGACTAAGTTCGTTTTCGTCCACTGATAATCTTCCAGGCATTATAGCTGCACATAGATGCACACATACTTTATTCTAGGGGTGTGAAGCTTTGGTGCAACAGGAAAACATGACAAACTTGACGTAAAATTTCACGGTTTTGAGTTTAGGCTAAGCGCATGAGCGAAAGTTACTGGGGGGGGGGGGGGGGGGGGGGGGGGGGGGGGTTGTGTGTGTGTGTGCCATGGCACCCTTGTTTTTTGCTCAATCGTGTGAATTTACCCTGTTTTGTTCTAAAACTACATGTACTGAGTCTCCCCCACTACTAATTTAAGGTCCAGTAACTCCTCTCTCTAATTTTTTTTTTCAAGTTTCGTCACTGTCTAAGTGAAATCAGGTCTATAGGGTGCATAAATCGGGTTTTTTCAATACTCGGTTCTAGGTATGGAACAGATTCCGGGTAGGGTCGGGTATTACTTCGACTGGATATTGGAAGAACCGGTTCCGGTTCCGGTTCCTAGCATAAAAAACTATATCCGGTATACCGGTTCCGGTTCTTTCAATACCCGGTTTCGAGTATGGAACCGGTTCCGGGTATACCGGGTATTGAAAAAAAAAAACAGGTACACTGGGTAAAGAAAAAACCCGGCTATGCTGGATATTGAATTCTTTTTATACAATCACGTCGAAGGGTAGTGCGACTTAAATGATTATAACGCGGTTATAGAATTCTTTGGATGAGACGGGTCAATCTTGAGTTGTCGAAGTGGTCAAATGACAACTCTTATTGAATCACGAAGTGACCCATTCCTTCCCGGACCGCCTCAACATCAAAAGGCCAAATAGTCCCGTCGCTTGACATATACTTTTTTTAGGTCATGAACCGGGTATTAAGAAAACCCGGTTCCGGGTATTAAAAAACCCGGGTACAACCGGGTACAAACCAAGTCTGGTTTCGGGTACGGTTTTTTACATAGAAATCTATACTCTATGCGTACCCGACGGGTAGGGTCGGTTCCGGGTTTTTTTTTTCCGGTTCCGGTTTTTTTGTGCACCTCTAATCAGGTCAGTTTCAGATCAAGCGCACAAACACATTTAGTAACCCGGGCGTGTCCGTGTCGATTTGATGGGATCAAGGGGTTGACCCATTTAAGCTACCTATATATTTAGTATATTTCGTATAGATGTGTTTTAAGTATAAACTTATACTAGTTTCATATTTTTATATTAAAATGTGATATTTTAAAAATTAGTAGATATAGCTTAAACATAATTGCATACAAAATAAAATAATATGTGAATTTAAAACTTTAAAGTAGTAATGCACAAAAATATAACTTATATTGTATTTTGGATGAGCCATGTTCCTGCTGCCCTCTGATTTATGTGTGACATGATATTTGTGTTTGTTGCGCTCGGGTTTAACCCGTCAACCGTTAGAATAACACGACCCCACTTTGTGCATTCATGTTAAAGTAAAATATTTTCATTATCTTTTGATGATCACCTACCTAACTCCTCCATGGTTCCATCACCGGATGAAGATAAAGAAGTCGATGATTTTCCAAGAAACCTAAACTTTCCGGTGTACCTCATCGACCCGCCTCCGATAACCGGCTTCATATTCTCCTTCAACTTGTTTTCCTTCTTTGGATTACTCTCAAACCGCTCAAATTCGGAACAACTTCTTTGCTTCCTAAGAAACGATGAGCCAATTCCATCCTTTTTACGATCACTTCCAAGGTAATCCGCTAGCGTGGGGGCCGCGGTTGCGATCGTGGCTGAATTGTCGGGTTTTGATGAGTGAGGAGTGGAAGATGGCCAAACTCCACGAAGCAATCCATTATTTCTAAAAGATGATCTTGGTTTGAGGTGGCGGTTAGGGGAGGCATTGTGGTTGTTGGGAGAGGGTGGTAGCGATGGCGGTGGTTCCGTGGTGGAGATCGGGGAAAGGTACCGTGATTTGAATGTATGCTTGCCGGAGATCATGGTGTGGAGGGAGATGGAAAACAAATATTCGGTTGGAAACTAGCGGTTAAATAAGTTAATAGATATATACGGGTGCCGGCGGGAAGTTAATTATTTTTTAAGATTTCTTTTTGAAGTTTCATAAAATTTTTTGAAGATTTAGAGCATGTTTGGCTTTCCTTATTTTCACCTCCTTATTTTTTTTGAAAAGTATTTTTCCACCTTCTTATAACTTATAACTTTTCCAAAAGAGAAATTACAGTTTTCGTCCCTGTGGTTTGCCTAAACTAACAGGTTCAGCTCAAGCTTAACACCATGAGTACCTGTGGTTTCTTTTTCTAACACTTTACGTCTCTGAGACTAACGGCCGTTAGTTTGTGGTGAAATGACTATTATACCCTTAATTTTTTTGGGTGAAATCTCTTATATCCTCTCTTCCTTTTTCTCCAACCAACCCATCCACCATTCACCACCATCACCTGTAACACCCACCACCACCATCTCCACCACCACCGCCACCATCTCCACCGCCACCCTCCCTCTCCTCACCATATTTTAATAATAATAAACACTTTACAATAATTCAGATGCAAAAAACTAGAATCGAAGTTCTGACGCTACTGAGTGTTGCCACATGTTCCTGCAAACCCTGGTAGGACCAGCTCGCCTATGGTTCTGTGGCCTCCCTCCTCGGAGCATCACTTCTTTCGATGACCTAAGGAGAAGTTTCACGTCAAACTTCAACCCCTTGAGAAAATGTACCAAAGATGCTGTTATCCTACACCAAATCCAGTAGGGGGAGCATGAGGATCTACGGACCTTCATCAAAAGATACAAAAGGGAAGGCTTGCAATTTAGTGGAGCCACAGAGAAGATCAGAGTGTCAGGTTTCATGGGAGCCATTCGACCCAAAAAGCTTTTAAGAAGATTTCACGAAGACGTTCCTCAGACCATGAAGGAAGCTTTTGAGATAGCAGAAGCCTACCTTAGGGGAGAAGAAGCTCTCACCAGGCAGGACTCCAAGAAACGGGATAGGGGAAGCTGGAGAGACAGCTCGTCCAGCTCTCGAAGGCCTGGTTTCCAGCCGTATAATGAAAGGCGATCCGGCAGGTCATTTGAGCCCCGAAGGAATGAGGAACGGAGAAGGTCTCCAGATCAGGGAGGTACCATGATAAAGAAAAACAAGTATTCACTGTCCTTACCAAGACGCCTCAAGAAATACTCTCAACTGAAGAGGTCAAATACACCTTCCAGCCTCCGAGACCTTTATCCAAACCAGCTAATAAGAGAGACGCTAGTAAGCATTGTGCCTTCCACAACGATACTGGGCACCACACCAATGATTGCTACCAGCTGAAAAAGAGGATAGAGGAGGCTGTAAAGTCCGGTGAGCTGGCTCACCTAATCAAGGACATCAAAGGGAGGAAGGATGATGGAAGGAAAGATAAAGAAGTTAACATGATTAGACAGGAAGGGAGTCAACAGACCAAGAGGGCCCGTACCGAACCTTGGAACAAACAGTACATCTATCTCCCTTTAGCCCCACACAAGTTAATTGTCACCCTGGTAATAGTATTGGCAGAACTGGATGGTTTCCCGGTGGATAGGGTATACATGGACTGTGGTGCCTCATCGGAGGTGATGTATGAAAGATGCTTTGAATCATTGAGTCCAGAAATCAAATCCAAACTCAAACCATCAGACGATTCCCTGGTGGGTTTCTCTAGGGAGCGTGTACATCCTTTAAGGAAGCTTACCCTGAGTGTCCGCTTCAAAGATGGAGACTTGTCAAGAACGGAAGAACTAACATTCTCGGTAATCAGGTACCCATCCAGTTACAATGTCCTCATCGGGAGAATGGGCATCGCTACCTTCGATGTCGTAGTATCAACAACACATGGCCTAATGAAGCTTCCCACCCCAAATGGGATCGCCACACTCAAACCCTCGGCTAAAGCCTTGCTTATAGCCTTTGTGGAAGAGACCAGAGACCTTAGGGAAGCAGAAACACCAGCCTGTAACCCTGTTCAGGAAGTCAGCATAAACCCTGCCTACCCGGAGCAGACCATCAAAGTCAACAACCAGCTTCCAGAAAACGTTATGTCCAAACTAACTGATCTTTTGCAGGAAAGTAAAGACGTGCTTGCTTGGTGCTCAGGAGATATAACGGGGGTCCCAAGAAACCTAGCCGAGCATTCACTGAACATAGCTCCCTCATACCGGCCCGTTGTCCAGAAGAAGAGGAGCCTCGCCCCAGCCAGGAGCCAGGCTGTCTGCCAAGAAGTTGACAAATTAGTAGAAGCCGGTATCCTGAGGGAAGTCCAGTACCACTCTTGGGTCTCCAATCCAGTCATGGTAGCAAAGAAAGATGGAACTTGGAGGATGTGTGTGGATTTCAAGGATCTTAACAAAGCCTGCCCCAAAGACTGTTACCCCCTGCCCGAAATTGATTGGAAGGTGGATTCTCTTACAGGCTTCCAATATAAGTGCTTTTTGGACGCCTACAAGGGGTACCATCAAACACAAATTTCTTATCATCATCTGATAAAGCTCTTATCTTGTCAGTCCAGAAAATACTATCATCATCAGTATTTCCACCAAGAGCTTTCGAGCTAGATTCACCTGCGTCTTTATCAGAATCTCTCTTTTCACATCTATACTTTTCTGTATCATCATCATCGTCATCATCATCTGCAGAACTGTTATCATCAGAACCTTCTCCAGAACCATCATTATCACCATCTTTCTTCTTCTCAGGAGCATCACCGGCATCCTGTTCCAAATCCTCATCATCCTCTTCTTCTTCCTCAGACTCAGATGGTTCGAAATCGACTTGTTCTTCTTCAGGTTCTTTATCCTTTTCTCCAGCTTTTAGCTGTGGAGCTTTCGAATATAAATCATCAATAAGCTTTTTCATGCTCTTGTTGTTCGTTCTCAACTTCTTGTTTTCAAGCCTCATAATGATATATCTTCGTGTGTTTCTCTGTTCATGTAATAACAATTTCTCATTTTCTTCCTGAAGTTGTTTAATCTTCGCTTCCAATGCCTCTTGACTTTCTTGAGAAGATTCAACAACATCTAACATCTTTTTATCATTCGCTCTCAACTGTTCGATCTCCTTCTGTAGCTGGTTAATAAGTTTCATCATCTCAGTAAGCTTCTGATTGACTGCATCCATCACATTGCTCGATACAGTAACATGTGGTGTATAAGCCTCAGCAACAGGAGTTTTCTTTTTGAACTTATTCATCACTCTTTCCAAGGCAGCGTCAAAATCTGCAGCAGGATCAACAGTCTTTTCAGCAGCAGATTTCTTCAGTTTCTTTGCTACCGGGGATGTCACGGGTGTAGCAGATTTTGAACTACTAACTTCAAAAACTTTCTTTCCTGCAAGTAGAATCTCAACTTCTTTTGCTCGTCTTTTCTTAGGATTATCTTTTTCCTCTTTCTTAGACATTTTCTTGTGCATGGGCTTCTTCTATTTCTCATCAACCATAGGAGATACACTGAAATGTTGCTCACCAATACCAAGACCCAGATCTATCTCATCAACTGCAATTGGACTCTTTTGTCTTTGCTCTTCTATGGTTTTGTTCAGACTTTCAGACTCACCAGCCATAGTGGCCTTGGGCTTGGTTTGTTTGACAGTCTCATCAGCTGAATCCCATCTCTCATCTTCTCGAGTCTCCTCAGAATCGGCAGACTCTTCATCAACTAACATCGTACCTTTTCTTGCCATGCTTTTCTTTCTCCTCATTGTCTTCTTCGGTTGTTCATCTTCAACGATCTTAGCTTTACCCTTCCCTTTGCCACTTTTTGCACCGACATTCACAACCTGACGTTTTCTATGAATCAAAGGATCATCGTTGTCTGAATTACTATCAGCATTTCTAGCTTTGTCCTCACCCGGATCCTCATATCCTGGATTAATCAAGTGTCCAAACAAGTTCTTGTGTGGTGGTCTTTCATTCTCAGGAACCCCTTTGTAACCTTTCATCCTAATCAACGTATTCTGATTTATGTGATCTTGGACTACGATCTGAGTAGAATCTTTCTTCAGACTAGAATACTTCAAGTCAAAAATCATCTGTAAGAATCTGGGGTACGTCAAGAACTTCTTCGTCTTCAAACCTTTTAGAGGTTCAAGCATATGATCCAAGATCATTCCCGAAACATTAAACGGCTTGTTAAGTATTAAAGCAACCATCAATGAACTGATGTTTTTTCTCATCACATCATAACCACCGCTAACGGATCCAAAAACATGTATTATAACATGAGCCAGATGCTTAAACTGCGGACAAAGCTTTCCTTTGTGCAAAGCTCCATTAGTTATTGGTCCGTTGTACTTCATACGAAGAAAACACTTTCCCTGTTCTATCCAAGATAAACATCTAGGATCTGTCGGTTCATCTCGCAATCTCAATGCTTCCCGAATATCACTCTCAGTAACAATAGCAAGCTATCCCTGTATGTTGCTTACTATTGCTGTTTGGTTATCCCAGTAATCCATCTTTGCATTCTTCCAGAAATCCACTTGATGATCGTTGTAGATAATTGCCGGTGTAGCTAATGCATCAACAACTCTACTTCTTCTCAGAAAATCTACGATCCCAGGGAATTCTGTATGCTTCTTTACTTCGCCCAGAAATGCACAACAGTTATGGGCTTCCTCGAATGGCAATTCCTCTTCTTTCTTCTTATCAGTGGCTTTTCCGGACGATCCAGCTAGTACTTCAGTGTTTTGCGGTTCTGCCATTTAGAATTCTGCAAAAACGAAACATAAAAATTCATTAGAAACGGACAAAATTTGCAAAATTGAAATTTAGTTTTGAAAATCCCACATTCGACCCATCGGGGGTACGAATGAAGAAATTCTAAGGTTCGAATGTGAAAGATTTTGATAAAAATTGTTCATTCGACCTAAAAGTCACATTCGACCCTATGAACAAGCCACATTCGACCAAAAGAATCACATTCGACCCTTTATTATTGGTCGAACCTGACTGTTCATCTGACCAAAATATCAAAATGCAATTCAGACCATCTTAACTTGTAATTTTCATTTGATTAGCATCTAATATGGCCGATTAAACATTCTAAACAATCAATTGTTAAAATCATTCAGTTTTAGATAGTTTTTAATAAAATCAAGGGTTCGAATCAATTTGAATGATCAATCAAACAATCTGGTGTGTAATTGACCTAGATTTTTGTTTATTCTCCCCCTAAAACTATCTAAAACTAACTGATCTTTTGCAGGAAAGTAAAGACGTGCTTGCTTGGTGCTCAGGAGATATAACGGGGGTCCCAAGAAACCTAGCCGAGCATTCACTGAACATAGCTCCCTCATACCGGCCCGTTGTCCAGAAGAAGAGGAGCCTCGCCCCAGCCAGGAGCCAGGCTGTCTGCCAAGAAGTTGACAAATTAGTAGAAGCCGGTATCCTGAGGGAAGTCCAGTACCACTCTTGGGTCTCCAATCCAGTCATGGTAGCAAAGAAAGATGGAACTTGGAGGATGTGTGTGGATTTCAAGGATCTTAACAAAGCCTGCCCCAAAGACTGTTACCCCCTGCCCGAAATTGATTGGAAGGTGGATTCTCTTACAGGCTTCCAATATAAGTGCTTTTTGGACGCCTACAAGGGGTACCATCAAACACAAATTTCTTATCATCATCTGATAAAGCTCTTATCTTGTCAGTCCAGAAAATACTATCATCATCAGTATTTCCACCAAGAGCTTTCGAGCTAGATTCACCTGCGTCTTTATCAGAATCTCTCTTTTCACATCTATACTTTTCTGTATCATCATCATCGTCATCATCATCTGCAGAACTGTTATCATCAGAACCTTCTCCAGAACCATCATTATCACCATCTTTCTTCTTCTCAGGAGCATCACCGGCATCCTGTTCCAAATCCTCATCATCCTCTTCTTCTTCCTCAGACTCAGATGGTTCGAAATCGACTTGTTCTTCTTCAGGTTCTTTATCCTTTTCTCCAGCTTTTAGCTGTGGAGCTTTCGAATATAAATCATCAATAAGCTTTTTCATGCTCTTGTTGTTCGTTCTCAACTTCTTGTTTTCAAGCCTCATAATGATATATCTTCGTGTGTTTCTCTGTTCATGTAATAACAATTTCTCATTTTCTTCCTGAAGTTGTTTAATCTTCGCTTCCAATGCCTCTTGACTTTCTTGAGAAGATTCAACAACATCTAACATCTTTTTATCATTCGCTCTCAACTGTTCGATCTCCTTCTGTAGCTGGTTAATAAGTTTCATCATCTCAGTAAGCTTCTGATTGACTGCATCCATCACATTGCTCGATACAGTAACATGTGGTGTATAAGCCTCAGCAACAGGAGTTTTCTTTTTGAACTTATTCATCACTCTTTCCAAGGCAGCGTCAAAATCTGCAGCAGGATCAACAGTCTTTTCAGCAGCAGATTTCTTCAGTTTCTTTGCTACCGGGGATGTCACGGGTGTAGCAGATTTTGAACTACTAACTTCAAAAACTTTCTTTCCTGCAAGTAGAATCTCAACTTCTTTTGCTCGTCTTTTCTTAGGATTATCTTTTTCCTCTTTCTTAGACATTTTCTTGTGCATGGGCTTCTTCTATTTCTCATCAACCATAGGAGATACACTGAAATGTTGCTCACCAATACCAAGACCCAGATCTATCTCATCAACTGCAATTGGACTCTTTTGTCTTTGCTCTTCTATGGTTTTGTTCAGACTTTCAGACTCACCAGCCATAGTGGCCTTGGGCTTGGTTTGTTTGACAGTCTCATCAGCTGAATCCCATCTCTCATCTTCTCGAGTCTCCTCAGAATCGGCAGACTCTTCATCAACTAACATCGTACCTTTTCTTGCCATGCTTTTCTTTCTCCTCATTGTCTTCTTCGGTTGTTCATCTTCAACGATCTTAGCTTTACCCTTCCCTTTGCCACTTTTTGCACCGACATTCACAACCTGACGTTTTCTATGAATCAAAGGATCATCGTTGTCTGAATTACTATCAGCATTTCTAGCTTTGTCCTCACCCGGATCCTCATATCCTGGATTAATCAAGTGTCCAAACAAGTTCTTGTGTGGTGGTCTTTCATTCTCAGGAACCCCTTTGTAACCTTTCATCCTAATCAACGTATTCTGATTTATGTGATCTTGGACTACGATCTGAGTAGGATCTTTCTTCAGACTAGAATACTTCAAGTCAAAAATCATCTGTAAGAATCTGGGGTACGTCAAGAACTTCTTCGTCTTCAAACCTTTTAGAGGTTCAAGCATATGATCCAAGATCATTCCCGAAACATTAAACGGCTTGTTAAGTATTAAAGCAACCATCAATGAACTGATGTTTTTTCTCATCACATCATAACCACCGCTAACGGATCCAAAAACATGTATTATAACATGAGCCAGATGCTTAAACTGCGGACAAAGCTTTCCTTTGTGCAAAGCTCCATTAGTTATTGGTCCGTTGTACTTCATACGAAGAAAACACTTTCCCTGTTCTATCCAAGATAAACATCTAGGATCTGTCGGTTCATCTCGCAATCTCAATGCTTCCCGAATATCACTCTCAGTAACAATAGCAAGCTATCCCTGTATGTTGCTTACTATTGCTGTTTGGTTATCCCAGTAATCCATCTTTGCATTCTTCCAGAAATCCACTTGATGATCGTTGTAGATAATTGCCGGTGTAGCTAATGCATCAACAACTCTACTTCTTCTCAGAAAATCTACGATCCCAGGGAATTCTGTATGCTTCTTTACTTCGCCCAGAAATGCACAACAGTTATGGGCTTCCAGGAATGGCAATTCCTCTTCTTTCTTCTTATCAGTGGCTTTTCCGGACGATCCAGCTAGTACTTCAGTGTTTTGCGGTTTTGCCATTTAGAATTCTGCAAAAACGAAACATAAAAATTCATTAGAAACGGACAAAATTTGCAAAATTGAAATTTAGTTTTGAAAATCCCACATTCGACCCATCGGGGGTACGAATGAAGAAATTCTAAGGTTCGAATGTGAAAGATTTTGATAAAAATTGTTCATTCGACCTAAAAGTCACATTCGACCCTATGAACAAGCCACATTCTACCAAAAGAATCACATTCGACCCTTTATTATTGGTCGAACCTGACTGTTCATCTGACCAAAATATCAAAATGCAATTCAGACCATCTTAACTTGTAATTTTCATTTGATTAGCATCTAATATGGCCGATTAAACATTCTAAACAATCAATTGTTAAAATCATTCAGTTTTAGATAGTTTTTAATAAAATCAAGGGTTCGAATCAATTTGAATGATCAATCAAACAATCTGGTGTGTAATTGACCTAGATTTTTGTTTATTCTCCCCCTAAAACTATCTATAACTAAAGCCTAATCATCAATTGTGTCTATAACAATCTCAAATTGTTCATCATTCATGTTCAAGGGTTCGAACACAAAAATCACTAATCTGCCTTCGTTTATGGACCAATACCTGTAAAAGTGGTATGAAAATGATCATAAATGAGTATGGAATCAAAATCAATGATCAAAGAAACAGGGGCAACAAGGGTGGGTAATCTCATAAGTTTGAAAAAAAAAATCGAATGGGGGTTCGAATGTGAAAGAGGGTATATATAGGCTCCCACATTCGACCAGTTAGTTGGGGCGAATGAGAGACTTTGTCTACATTTGACCCTAGTTAAAGGCTCGAATGTAGATAAAGGGTTCGAATGTACAAAACTGCCCTTGAACACTCACATTTGACCAAACTAAAAAGGTTCGAATGTACAAAAAATTCCACATTCGACCCACCGAAGGGGCGAATGAAAATTGGAATTTTTGACAATTTTACCAAATCTCAAAATCAAATCCTGTTCAAACTTTTTCACACATTTTAAGCTTCAAACATTCATCGTTTCACATTTGATAGATATAAAACTCAAATTGGTTCATCAAGTTTCAGAAAACGACCATCAATCACCATCAGTTATAAAAAATAACTAAGAAATGTAAAATCTTGTTGGTTTTTCTGAACTTTATGCTAAAACACACCTAAAATCTTTTTGAGTTTTTGTATATTTTGAACAAAAGTAAAATGCAGAAATGTAAACATAAAGCAGTAAATATTTTGTGATTTCTGGTAAGAGGATCATATCAGTTATTGAGAAATCTGATCACACCATTGATCTTTAGTGTTTATTATCATTAAAGACAATGTGTGTCCAGCAATTGCTGATATTGTTATCCACATAAGCTCACATGCAGACTGTTATGCAGTGTTTGATACGGTTATTTATATTATAAACACCATTGTCCGTGGTTCCCACGCACACGACATACTCCCGTATCAAGGAATAGTTGTACAAAGACTCATTGTAACGCGTGATTATGCTCTCGTTATCTGTAATTTACAAGGTATTGAGGCACAGAGGTGTACAGGTCAGCAAATTAATGCTGCAAAGTAACTTATGCACTCTACCAGGTTGAGGGCTTATATCAATCACGATTTGCATCAATGATTAGATACGATGCATTAGATAATCTTTGATTATCGTCATACATCGAAAGTTCCTTAATTCGGAAACTTTAGGTTTTGGCACTAAAGCTCTTTTATAAAGATACCATGTGTGATCTAGGTCCGTAAAACCTTACGACAGAAAATCAGATAGGCTATCCCTAGATAACTAATAACATAACGACCCGAAACCTCCGAATTTTGTACAAAAACCCTATCAAACGAAATTACGATACTAAGACCATATGCCCATGAGGTGTTCATCCACCTGACAATTCGTTTGATATGTATGTATCCGACACACAGTAATAGGTCTATGAAGCCTATCAGCACATCACATAGACTCAACACACACCTTATATAACATTTCAAATCTTTAGCATGTGTCAGATCCCCACTGATGTACTATCATTTCCTCTGTTAATCCTGGAAATCATTTTGGGTTTTTTCTGATTTTTAGGGCTATTTGGATTTTTCAATGTTTTTGGCTTTTCTGAAAATCTGAAGACTCCCCCTAAAATGTAAAACATATTTTTGGGTTTTTGATTTTTCTTGAAAAACAATAAAAACTAAAAATAAAGTGATAAACCGAGGTGATGATCAGTCTTGTTTCTCTTTTACACCATTAGCTTTTAATAAAAATTCGAATCGAGATCTATCAAAAGGTTTGGTAAAAAGATCAGCACGTTGGTAATCAGTGTGGATTTTGACCATGTCAATCAACTCTTTTGCATAACAATCACGGATAAAGTGATACTTAATCCGGATATGCTTAGCTTTCGAGTGATTGACCGTCTTTAGTTAATGCAATTGCGGCTTCGTTGTCATAGTGAATAGGGGTTTTTAGAAATTGCAAACCGTAATCAACCATCTGCTGCTGAATCCACAGAACCTGTGAGCAACAACTAGATGCTGCTATATATTCTGCTTCGCAAGTAGATAGTGTGACTGCTGTCTGCATCTTACACTGCCAGGTCACGAGCCTGCTCCCCAAGAATTGACATCCAGCCGTTGTGGATTTGCTATTTTTGTCACAACCGCCTCAATCTGCATCACTAAAAGCAACAAAGTCAAAATTATCATCATTAGGGTACCAAAGTCCTCTCGACGGACAACCCTTCAGATATCGTAGGATCCGCTTGCCGGCTGTAAGATGACTTTGTTTCGGCTTTGATTGGAATCGTGCGCAGAGACATGTAGCGAACAATATATCTGGTCTAGATGCTGTGAGATACATCAGAGATCCGACAATTGCTCTGTTTGTGAAAGGATCTGTTAGCTCCCCCTTAGCGTCAACTCCAATCCCGTGATTAGGTTGAATTGGGGTATCCATCGGCTTCGAATCTTCCATCTGGAATCGGCTCAAGACTTCAGATACATATTTGTTCTGGTGAATGAAGATGCCCGTTGGCAATTGATCCACCTGCAAGCCTAGGAAAAACTGCATTTCCCCCATTGCACTCATCTCGAACTTTTCCTGCATTACTTTTTCAAATTCTCTGTATAAAAGTTCATTAGTAGATCCAAAAATAATTTCGTCAACATATATCTGGACGAGAAGCAAGTCACCCTCTGTACTTTTGGTGAACAGAGTACAGTCTACCAAGCCTTTTTTGAATCCTTTGGACAGTAGGTATGTGCTTAGCTCCTCATACCATTGGCATGGAGCCTGGTGCAACCCGTAGAGTGCTTTGTTTAGAACGTAAACCTTACCCCGGTGGATAGGATCTTCAAAGCCTGGAGGTTGACCTACGTATACCTCTTTCTTGACCACACCGTATAGAAACGCGCTCTTGACATCCATTTGATACACCTAGATTTCTTATAGGAGGCAAACGCTAGAAACATACGGATAACTTTTATACGTGCCACATGTGCATAGATCTCATTGTAGTCTATTCCTTCAACTTGATGAAAACCTTGAACTACCAATCGAGCTTTGTTTCTCACGATAACGCCTCTATCATCCTTTTTACATTTGAAAACCCATTTGGTTCCTATCTTCTTCCTTCCCGGAGGTAAATCTGTTAGTGTCCAAACACCCAGTTTCTGGAACTGCAACAATTCTTTTTGCATCACCTCAACCCAAGCATCATCCAAAAGAGCTTCCTTGTAATTCCGTGGCTCAACCTGCGAAACATAACAAGCAAAGGACCAATCATTCTGACAACCAGATTTTTGAATTTTTGCATATAAAGCTAAAGCGCCAAGATTTTCAGGTGAGTTTGCACTACGAAGTTGTCCTCTAGTCATGACACTACTACCAGGGTCACCAATAACTTGCTCCAGCGGGTGAATACGATGAATCTGAGATTCCGGATGATCAGGTACTGGAACTCCTGTTTGAGTAGTCAAATTCTCTGCCTAATCCAGATCATTACCCATGTTAGACGATGAAGCAACATCTGGATTTAGGTTCACTGGTGGTGCCTCTGTTGCCTGATCTAGAATAGCTTCACTTGTGACATCATCATCATCTTCCGATTCTGATGAATTAAGAGTAGTTGAAGCTTCATGGAAAACTTCTTCTTCAGCTGCAGGGACATTGACATCATTAGAAGCTGCTGGAGGATTTACGGTGATCGAACGCACCAACGGTGAAGTCACCGCGTTTTCACACTCGTAATAAAGTCTTAGAACAGCCTCTTCAACCAAGTTATCTAGATTGAATGATTCAAAGAAGTCTTTGTAATCAAACATCCAATCTGGACCGCTTCCCTGTACGTTCTGAGTATATCGTTGAACTTCAACGTTAGCCCACTCCTCTACCTGACGAGTTCGTTTTTTGAATACCCGTTTGAGCGGGGTTGCATATCCAACAAAGAATCCCTCTTCAGCTTTTGGTGCAAACTTCTCAGACGGATTTAGCATAGTACAAGGTGCTCCAAATGGTTCTAGATACTCCAAATTCGACTTTCGTCTGTTCAACAGTTCATAAGAAGTTTTTCCAAACTTCTTCACTGTTAACACACGATTCAATGTGTAATAAGCTGCATATATGGCTTCATTCCAGAACATTACTCGAAGGTTAGAATCCGCAAGCATTGTTCTCGCCACCTCAATTAGAGTCCTGTTTTTCCTTTCTGCGACACCGTTCTGTTGAGGGGTATACGGAGCACTATATTCATGATGAATTCCTTTATCTTCACAAAGAGCATCCATCTGTGCATTTTTTAACTCTGTCCCGTTGTCACTCCGAATTCTTTTGATTTTCAAACCATAAACATTCTCTAAACGAGTGAACATAACTTTCAAATTGTTAAACGTGTCGCTTTTATATTGCAAGCACATTACCCACGAAAATCTAGAATAATCGTCAGTAACCACAAGGCAGTAAAGCTCTCCGCAATGACTCTTACGCCTGACAGGTATGAATAGGTCCATGTGCAAACGCTCAAGTGGCATTTCAACAGAGTTCACTTTCTTTAGTTTGTGGGACTGTTTGTGCTGCTTCCCTTTCTTGCAACTCACACACTTGTCATTGAGATGAAAATGTTTCACATTAACGCCTTTAACAAGTCCATTCTTCACCAAATGATTCATTTTCCTGAGGTGAATATGTCCCATCCTCCTATGCCACATAATTGATTCTTTCTCTGTAGCCTTGGAGAGGAAACACGTAACTTGGCCCTGAGTTGTCATAGTTTTAGACATGTCAAGAATGTAAAGATTATTCACTCTTGGTGCTTTCAGCATGATCCACTCCTTTGGAATAACAAAGCCAGATTTGAGGATATAACAAGATTTGTCATCAAAGTGCACAGAAAACTGCTTGTCACAGATTTGGCTCACACTTAACAGATTATAGTCAATTTGTTTCACATAAGAAATCCTCTTGAAACTCACAATCCCGTTACTAACACTTCCCTCCATTGTGATATAACCACCTTTATTTCCAGCAAACGCTACATATCCTCCATTGATGTTCTTTATATCGAATAGCAGCGTCAAATCACCAGTTATGTGACCAGAAGCTCCACTGTCGACAATACAGAGACTGCTAACAGGGCCAGCTGGAGCTCCCTGCACATATCAAGGAAAACATTAGTTCTTTTGGGGGACCCAAGCCTGTTTGGTCTTGGGTCTTTGAACATTAGATTTCAAAGATTCATTCACACAAACATTAGAATTTGAATCGATCTTTTTCTGATCTATCAAACTTTTCTCACTTTGAGGTTTTTCATTAACCTTTGAGGTAGAAGCACCCGGAGAACCCGATGGTGACCAAGATTGTTCCGAATGTTTTAAAATCCTTATCTGAGATTTTGGAGTCTCAGTCGGTTTCTTTGTATCGTTCTTAAATGAAACCTTCTTAGTTACCTTCTCTGACTTAACAGAAACATGTCCAACTGATGATTTAACAGTAGGTTTTGGTGGTACCTTTTGTCTATCAACAGTTGAGTTCTCCATTGGTTTCTTCAATGGTTTTTCCATAGCAATCCGGTTTCAATGATCATAGCCAAATTGACGATTATCCCTCCTTTGAAAATAACGACTTTGATTATAAAATGGTGCTGGTTGAGGGACAAAGCGTCTTTGAGGATAACTATGATTGTCGACAGGACTTCTATAAGGTTGCCTCATCTCAACTTCGTGCCTTTTATGCCTTACGTACGGACAGTGAGCAAGTAAATGCCCTCTCTCTTCGCACTTAAAACATGCACGGTATTCTTCAAAAACATTCTTGGCATTCGACTTAGCGTAGGAAGTGATTGGATATTGATCATCCACACATCTACGTCTCAAACTCTCAGGAGCTGGGTCCTTTAAGTAAGCCGGCTCAAGAAAACCATTAGCCTTTTCTTTCGGCTTGATGAACTCAGTGACATGAACCTTAGGTTCTTTTGGAATATCCAGATATATTTTCTTTAAAATTTCTGGAGGTACATCATTGGTCCTTTCATGTTTAGGAAACCAAATAGTACTTTCCTGCCAAATTTTCTCGATTTTTGAATAATTGGCAAATTTTATCGGATATTCCTCATCAGAGATAATCTTATCGGATCCTTCCATCCGATAAAATACTTTGACGGGTTTGTCAACTGATTCATTTTTCACTTCTTTCTTTGCTGATTGATTCACTCGATGTGCATTTGCCTTCGGATGTGAAATTTGAGAAGGTGATATTGGTTCATTTGTGATTATGTGATTATCCATAGGAATATCACTCACTTTCTCAGATTGCACATTATCTGAGTCTGAATCATCAGTCACAGCTGTCACTCCCTCATCATTCAACCCTAAAATCGGTCTAACATCGGAATGTGGATCTCCAACACTAGAAGTGTTAGATTCATTATCCGATGCAGAGTCAGATTTGATTGAACTCTCCGGTGTTATTGAGTGTAAATTGTGGTTCTCAAATAACACTGGGGATGGAACAGCCTTGTAGTTTGCACTACTAGGCTGTGAGGGTTCTTCAATGATATGGTCAACCACATAAGCAATGTGTTTGTAACTTTCAAGCTTTTTGTTGACCTTTTCAGCAAAGCATTTGATGGTGGCCATTTCTAATTTTGTTTCTTCAAAATCATTTATATAACTGTTTATTGCAAGTTGCTTTAAAGAAAGAGTTTTCTTTAGATCAGAAATGTCCTTTTTATAACCATCAAGCACTTTGTTAAACTCATGGGCTTCCTTGCGATAAGATTGACAATTGATTCTCGCACTCTCAAGTTGAACCTTGAGTTGCTTGTTTTCCTCTGTCAGTCTATCACAAGTTCCATAATACTTATCACTGTTCATATCTATAGTGGATTCAGAACTTACCTGTTTCGGGGGATCAGTCATAGCCATCAAAGCAAAATTCGCTTCCTTTCCTGCAAAGAATTTTGAGTAGTTAATCCTTGTGAAAGCGTCAGCAACAATGCATGACTTATGATTCATTAGAAAATCAGCTTCGGCCAGGAGTTGATCAATATCATCATCCAATGAATTGACACTAGCTTCCGAATCTGTTTCACTTTCCGAATCAGAATACACCGAATCACGCTCATCAGGAATATCAGTGACAGAATCAAGGATCATTCCCGAAATATTCTCATCTTGTGATTCTTCAACAGAAATATCAGCTCCATCTACCATCTCCTCAATCTTTACTTCAGAAACCTTCTCTATCTCCAAAACATCTCCAACAATCACCGACTCCTCTAAGTCAATCTTCTGAGCAACACAAGCTACAATCCCAGCAGTAATTTCTTCAACACCCAATTGTATCCCCATCCAGTCAAAACCTTCATCTTTTTGAATCACCAAAGCCTGATTTTGGTTTTCGGTTTGGGTTTGGCTATTTGGTGTGGAAATTGGAATAATGGTTCTGGTTGGGTTATGTGGTGTTTGAGTTTGAGTCTGGTTGGGTGTAGTTGTTTGTCTAGCAGAGTTATTCTATAAGGTGTTCTGTCAGTTTTGGTAATTGTTTTGTGGTTGATAGTTATTGTTGTTTTGGCTTTGATAGGTTACTTGGTTTTGAGATTGACGGTTCTGATAATTTGAATTGAATGGATTTTTGTTACCTTGTTGAGCTGGCTGAGTGCATTCCCTCTTGAAATGACCTTTAGCACCACAATTAAAACAAGTGACTTTGGCTTTGTTGAAGCCATTTGTGGTGTTGGGAGATGTAGCCAGGTCAGTTCTTCATTTTTTCTCAATAAACTCAGTTGCTCGTCTCATAACACTCGCAAAAGCCCATTGGATATCGATAAGCTCCATTTCTTCCTTATCAATCTGTGCATAGTCTTCGTTGGTTAGATTGTTGTTACCAATTTGACTAGCCACCAATCCATTGTATGAAGCAACCATTGCTGAAACCAGTGCAACGTGTTGCTGAGCAACTTCAACTGTGACATTATTCATGTTGGATGTTTCCAACACTACTGGACTTTGACTTGGTTGATTCATTTGTGGAATGTAAGGTTGTTGTTGAGGTTGATTCATGCTAGCTGTATAACATGCTGCTTGTTGCATTGGTGAAAAAAGGTGGAATGTAAGTAGTAGTGTATGATGGTGGTGTGTAGGATGAAATTTAAGCAAGATAGTTTATAGGGTTTTTAGGTGGTTCCATAACACTTGAGACACTTGCAATCTGTGGTGAAACAGTACCACTAGCACATGAACTAGCCAAAGTAGAAGATGTACCAGCATGATACAACTCCGGATTATGAGGAAATTGTGATCTCTTTGCTTTCCTCTTCTCTTATAACTCTTTGTTCTCTAGCTTTTGAATAAGCTCATTAATGGTCCAATATTGATAAGCGTCTTTCTCCTTTAAAACCTCAATATGTTGGTTCCAATACGGTGGTAGAGAATCAGCAAATTTGTCTACCAACTCAGACATTGGAATCTGAATCTCATAATTTGATAGTTCAGTCAAAAGATGACAATATCTGGGAATAAGCTCCTTCAGAGTCTCATTTCCAACATAACTGAAGTTCTCAAATTCCTTCTTTAATTCTTCAATCCTCAACTTCCTGGTTTTCTCGTTACCATCATGACGATTCTTCAACATATCCCAAAGCTGTTTGGAAGTATTACATGATCCAAACTGGTGTAGAAGATCAGTAGTGATAGCTTGAGATAGTTGGGGGAAAGCCTTCTTCTCCACCGCAAACTTCTTCTTTTCATCCTCAGCTAAACTCTCAAGCGGAATTGGTTCACCTGTATTCTCCAACACTGGTGCAACATATCCTTTAGCAATCATTTGCCATGCCTCTGTACCTTCTAATCCCATCCCTTCCAAGTGAATCTTGAACTTTTTCTGCCATTGGTTGTAGTCTATCATCTCCATCAGCTTCGGTGGACGACTCCTGCTACCTGAAGACAAATCATTTATTAGAGTAGAAATAGCATTTGTAGTTTGAGAGTGTACCGCTACTGCTGCAACTCCCCAATAATCATTCATGGGTTGCTGTGGAGGTTGAACAACAGTCTATGGAATCGAACTACTCATCGCGAGGTAATTGATCGGCTGAGATGGTTGAGTATTCGTCTTTTGTGCAGCTACATTCCAAGGATCCATGGTAACGTGTTGTTGCTGTGTAGTATTAGACCTAGGTATTGTTGGAAATCCCCACATATCGTCTATGAAGTTCGAAATGCAAAACACTTAGAAAAATTTTCAAACAGACTCTACGTTCGACCCTTTTTCACAATCGGGGGTTCGAATGTGGAAAATGTCCAGGTTCGACCCCTTAGTCTGACTCGAATGTAGAAAATATAACCCTCTTACTCACGTTCGACCGTTTATATCCCACGTTCGACCTCCCGTAAGGTCGAATGTACCAATCTTGGTCGAACGTACAAACACAACACACACAGCTTCTAGGTTCGACCTAAAGTAATCACGTTCGACCTGAAAAGGCTAGGTTCGACCCCAAAACACTACACGTTCGACCCTTCTCTCCTAGGTTCGCCCTGAGCCATTTGAAAAACGGTTATTCTTTGAAAATCAGTTATTTTGATCCTAATTTTTCAAAAGATGATGAATTTTGATGATGTTAATAAGGTTTTGCTTCGGCTTTGATTTGGAACAACTTTAATGAATAGAAATCTTGATTTTATCCGTAAAATCTAATCCGAATCAATCAATTTTCATCAAAAACTCATGGTTCATTCAAAACAAAAAATTTTTAATCAATTTTGGGTCCAAATCAGTTTAAAAACTATCAATTTGTAGTTGTATGATCCGTATAGGCTCTGATACCACTTTGTTGAGGATCGTTTTTACAAAAACAAGTTTAGTTGATCATACAAGTCTACTAATCTAGGTGCGGAATCCCTAGATCAGTTACAAAATGATAATAATCGAATTAAACACGCAAATTCACCTTTTTCAATATCCATTTCATTCATAAACATTTGATATAAACCTTACAATTGTTGTTTAAG
This sequence comes from Ambrosia trifida, assembly GCA_028751855.1. Lineage (NCBI taxonomy): Eukaryota > Viridiplantae > Streptophyta > Magnoliopsida > Asterales > Asteraceae > Ambrosia > Ambrosia trifida. Next base: position 100,316,959 of record CM054123.1, on the reverse strand, counting down.
ATGAAATAAACAAGTTCTAGACACTTCTTAATAACCTAGAGAGAAATCAGATCGAACACAGACACAAATGACCAAAAAGTTAAACTTAAAGTGAAATTCGAACTATATATAAGCCTGCACATTCCCCCCCCCCCCCCCCCCGTAAGGGTTGAATGTGCAGGTTCGACCCTGCATAGGGTACGAATCAACACAAGTTCTTCAGTATCTTCCTTCGTCCATTTCTCTCTACCTTCGCCCTTCAATATCCACCTTCGACCTCCCATATTCCACTTTCGACCCCACGTTTTCACATAAACAACTTAGAATGTGCAATCCAAAAGCATTAGTCGCAAAACATGCATCAACACGACCGAACAACATCGATACTTGTTGGTATTCATTATTAAGGTTTTCGATTACTGTAAAACATGTGTCGATTTTTCTCTGAGCGAGAACTTTTGTGTGCATAGTTTTCTAATAGTTTTTTTACAAAAATAAAACATTTAAAATATTGAAAGTTTGTTAGGGGTAGGGCTGCAAACAAACCTAACGAATACGAACAATGCCTTGTTCGTGTTCGTTTGTTAAGGAAATTATGTGTTCAAGAACAGTTCATGAACACTTACCGAACGAGATTTTCTGTTTGTGTTTGTTTGGTAATTTTGTTCATGAACGCTCACGAACACAAATGAACATTTACAAACACAAACAGGTGTTCATGTACACAAAGAAGTGTTCATGAACAAGTACAAACACAAAGGGACATACATTAACTTTCGATCCACCCACAATTTAACATAGTTATAAAAACATTTTTAGTACTTAACATAATATTGGTAAACACAATAAAATAGTGTCTAAAAAAACTAAACTTACATCTTAAACTTGAAGTCTTCATTAGTTATTTGTTTAAATTTGAACTCTTCATTGATTATTTATTTAATGATTATTCTAAAAGTAGGGTTTATTGATCTCATATAACCATATACTTACCTCACACAAAATATTTTATTTATTTGGGTAAAATAATAAAAAGTTAAAGAATGTAAAAAAACATTATAAAAACAAAAAACCCTATTAAACTATTGAAAACAAACGGACAGAAACGAACACGTTACCGAACGTTAATGAACATAAACGAACGAACGCGGCCTCTGTTCATATTCGTTTTTTTTTAACTAAGTGAACAAAATTTTTTGTTCGTATTCGTTCATTTATTAAACGAACGAACACAAATGAACTTTCCGCCGAACGGTTCATTAACTGTTTACTGGAAGTTCAGTTCGTTTGCGACCCTAGTTAGGGGTAGTATGGGAATTTATCTATTAAATAGAAGAGGGCAACCCATGACCTCTTTGTCTAGTGGTATAGTATCCCCCTTACAATGTAAGGTTGTAAGTTCAAATCTTTGCAAATGCAAGATAAGGTGGAATAAATGTGGAATGAATGTGTAATAAAAAATTGCCGTTAAAAAAAAAACAGAAGAGGTCAAAGAAAGTGAGAGTTGAGTTTATAAAGCCAGTTGGGAAGTTTCGACAACTCCGTAGTGTTTTTATATTTGCTGCCGCCGCCGGCATTAATTCGCTTTGCCACGTGTATACTTATGTTCTTTCTATCCCAAAATTTCCGATGTCTCACTTTCAAATTAATATTTGTATGTCTCCTTCTTCTTTTTTTTATATATCAAAACTAGCTTTTATTCCGGAAGCGTCCTGAGGTTGAAAAATATAACAATTCTAATAATACTAATAGTAATAATTATTACTCTTGTAATTAAATAAATAAAAAAATAACCTTGCTATAAGGTGACACCATGTTTTGCAGTGTTGCGCGATTCTTTCTCCTAGCTTCTCTTGATGAAGTATACCTATGTATCTTTAGAAGAGTAAAATTCCAATGATAGGATGGCGATTGGGTTGAATTTCAACATCGTAGATAAGAACCTGAACACTATGTGGTTTTTTTTTTCGTGTATGAACGAAACCCTACAAAAAATAGTCGTTTTTCTCCGTTTTTTATATAGCACTATGGTACTAGTTAGAAAGATAATAAAACGCTCGTTAATTTGGGGTAATTTTTTTCTTTCAAAAATCTCGTATATAAAAGATATTAACATTTAATAATTATGCGAGAAAACATAAGAGAGAAAAATTTAAATTTGTTTTTAAATTCTTTTTTCCTAAAATAACTCAATTTAATTTTAGAAGATTAGGTTTATATTATTATTTGTTTTTTTTAATTTGCCACATGACATGACACATGGCACACTCAATGAGGAGAATGCCTCCTTGAATGGCACGTCATTAAAATGACTTTCTTTTATAATATACTAGATGATTACCCCGGGAAGGTCCCGGGGTTGAAAAATTTAACATGACTTAATAAAAAAATGATAAAAGAAGAAAACTCAAAAAATCACGAATTGTCATCAAAACTATAACACCAATTATCTACAATCAGAACAAAAAATATAAACCATTTCGATTGTTACCGTATCCCCTAACCGCCTAAGATACTACCATCTTAATTATATTGGTCCTCTAATCACTTGGAACAAAAATATTCAAAAACAGTTGTGTTTGGAACCTAACTTAAGACTATCCGTTGTCGGTCGTGAGCGAGCAGGCGCGAGCGAGCCTGGTGCTCACCCCAGCCACAACAGCCCCATGTGAACAGCCGCGGTGCGAGCACAAGCGATGGTGGTCGCGTGCATTAACGGGAGAAAATGAGCTTTGGTCGCTCCTGTGCTCACCCTTAGCTACAACGGGGTCAAGTGACCGGGTAAATGACATAATGAATAATGAGTAATGACTTAATTCTAAACATATTTGATGGTTTAAGCGTTAATGGTTGCACTTAGGTTGTAGTCAAGTTCAGATTCTTTTAAGTTTTCTGGATACTTTGGATTGTGCTGCTAACTGCTTACAGATAATGACTAAAAGTTTATTTGTATTGTAATCCCTATTTTCTTAGAAAGTTTATTTGGATTGATAGAAGTGGTAATTTAGTTTTTTGATTTCTTGCAGCTATTACCAAATATGCAGGTGAATACGCTTAATAATTTCTCCGTTTTTTATATAGCACTATGGACTCGTTGAAAAAAATAATAAAACGATCGTTAATTTGGTGTAATGTTTTTCTTTAAAAAATTCCGTATATAAAAGATATTAACGTTTAAAAATTATGGGAGGAAACATGAGAAAAAAAATCTAAATTTGTTTTTAATTTTATTTTTTCCTAAAATATCTCAATAAGTAAATTTTTTATTTTAAATTCTAAGATATGATATGTATATCTTGTATAGTGTTTTAATTAATTTTATTATTAGATTTTAATAATAAAAAAATTAAAAAAATTAAACACTTTAATCTCATTATGCCACATGGCACATTAAAGAGATGGTTGAAGTCACCATTAAATGCCACATCATCTAATTTCAATTCTTTTATTAATAGTTATAGATTAAACTAAAGCTCAAATTTATTTTTCAATTTATGACCATTAATTTTTTTTAATTGTTATTTTTTTTTCTTCACTCTTTATGTCTCAAGTGAGACTAGAATCCACCAACTTTTGAATGAGGGTTAGTTCTAAGACTATGTGTAGTGGATGATGAAAAACTTAAGGTCACTGTTTCTAATTGGTCCACATGGTAGCTGAGTCAGCATGGGGCTTGAATTAAAAATGGGGTGTAGTAGTAGTGGGAAAAAGATAAGGCCCCTGTTTCTGATTGGTTGTTTATTTTATTATTTTTTTTAAATATTTAACTAAAATGTAAAAAAAACAAATGTTATAAAAAAATTACAAATAATATTAAAACACACAATTAATATTAATTAAATTCAAACAACTAAAAAAATACAATAGCAAATTTTTAAAAAAAAAGCTACATAAAAAAAACGAAACACACTAGAGGTTATATTTTGCAAGAATTTGTAGCCTATGAAGTTGTACAATGTGACAACCGTCACCCTCGTTTTACGTCAAATCTACAACAATAGCCCTTCACATATTACCATTATAGTCCCTAAAAGTTTCGGCGTTTTCAAATTTAATTTTAAAGCGTGTAAAAAATTTTATCAGTTATAATTATAAAAATTTCGTAGGTGAAACGTATTCGTAAAAGATTTGATAAAAAAAAATATATATAAATTAGTTTAAAAAGTTTTAAAGTTGGTTAATTTAACTTGGTTAAGTTTTTGTAAAGAAAACTAACTAATTTTAAAGGAAATATAACCAAACTAACTAGAGGGACTGTTTCTGCCAAAGAATGAAAGTTCAAAAATCTGTTTTGTCTCCTTCTTGAACTCGCTTTTCCAGCCAAGTTCCGGCGACCGGAATCTTTTGTTCCGGCGAAGCTTCAACAACAAGTTTAAAAACGTTTTAATGCCATATCAGTTTTCTCCATCAATGTTTAACTCGATACAAGGTTAATTGCGGGCATTAACGCGTTTAAATGAGACAATAATCACACCAAGAATTAGTAACCGACCGGAATTAATGGAGGTTATTCAAACGTCGTATAACATGATGAAATCTATAAATTGGGCACCTCATCACATTTCCGAGTCTTGGCACGACTAAACCCACAACAAACAGATCCAAAAACGCGTCCAGACTTCTCGACAAGCGGCCTCCAAATGTCGGACCTGTTCATGCTCATGTTCGACCTCTAATCGTGATTGTAAGCATTTTATTTTGGTGCCATTTTGATCCTTGTGTTATTCTCTGTGAAAGCCCCATCACCATACCTCGTAACAGATAGGAATTGATGGTTAATTGAATTGGGGTTAGGGTTAGGGTTCTTGGTTAGGATTTGGGGAAGATGATGAGATTTATTAATTGTTTAAATAACATTCAGTGTCAAATATTTCAACAAAAACCCTTTGTAGCAGAGTGGTTTGTGTGTTTGATGGTTTCCAAGAGGACCCGAGTTCGATTCATGTGGTCAGCGAATTGGTCCTGTTCCTTTTATTTTTTTGTTTCTTCTCCTTTTGCTTTATTTATATATTCACACATATATATGCATATGTACATTAAACTTAGAATATTTATAATAAATTCACTTTTTGTCCAAAAATTATAAAAATTTAGGAGTAGCTTCTAGACATCTCATAGAAAATTACCCCACTTTTATTTTCTGAAAAATGTTTTATTTTTATATTTTTATTGATTTAACTTGTTTTAATCATATTTAATTCATAAAAAATTCATTTTTAATGATTTTAATCTCAAACTTTTTGGGTAACTATTTCTCATCATCATGAACTTATATAAAAATTATTGGTTCTGAAAACATTTAATTTTATTGATTTTCCTATTTTTAATCATTTAAACATAATTTAATCCCGTTAAATCCATTTTAAATATAAGTTTATAAAAATTATGGGAAAATTATTTTCATTACTTTACATCAGAAAGCATCCATTTTCTATAAAAATAGTATTTTTGAGTCATGTCTTGTATTATTAACATTACTTATGTTTAATTAGATATAATTAAACATTTATTTATTTATACTATTTAAACATCTATTTTATAAATATTTTCTTATAAAATAGAAATGTCTTATGAAGTCTTTATTATCATTAATGAATCTTTGAGTAACTCATAACTATTTATTTCAAAATTTATGATTATTGCATTTATTTATAATAATTAGTTAAAGTAATTAACTAAATTATTTTGTCTTAATTATTTAAACATTTTTTTAACTAAATACTCAATTGGTAATAATTATATTATTTAAACCACATTTACAACCTTTCATATATTATTTGTGATATACAACTGTTACATTAACGCGACTTATCATAAAAAAACTCTACTTCCCCAAATCGACTTAGCAAACCCTAATGCCTTAGACCCTAGTTACCTTAGACTCTTTAGACATTTCCTTATTAGTATTCTTACACGTTATAGGTTGAATTCCTCGGAATTCCCATTACTTAGCTCACGACCGCTTAAGTGGATTTTGATCGCATTCGCAAACTGTGAGTATATCTTCCCCTTTTTTTTTTTACTATTTTACATTTCGGGGTGACTCATGTACTTACTATCAAGTTTATAGTTCCTTTTACTAAAATAGCGATTCTCATGTGTGTTTGCTTGTGTTATTTTGTGTATCTATGACCTGTCAAATTATTAACCGCTGGGCGGCCTGGCATTTCAATGAATAGTACTATGGTTTATACCCTTGTGACTCTGTTGAGAGTCCTCGTCATTGCTATGTATTACATTACTACTAGCGCATACTATATATATCTGCTTTCTTCTCTTAGGGTTGGTTTGACCCGGATACCACTTATTACATAACTGCAAACAGTATACGACACATGAATTGCTAAACACTTTTCTACTATATTTATTTAAACAGGGTATGCTCACCAATACAATTTTTGTATTGACCAAAATATTTTGTACATGTTTCAGGTTGTTTTGAGACGCTTCTTTTAGGCTTTTGGATTTTATATTTCAGTTTTGTCTACATTGTATCTTAGCTAGACTTGTCACTTTAGAATTATTGTATCCTGTAATTTCATTTCAATGTAATAAATTATTTAATCAATGTATTCAAATTTACACTTTAGTCCATGAGCTATTGAACAATCGTCACTACGTGACACCTCGATGTTTCCGCCATCGGTTGGGGTGTTACAGATTGGTATCAGAGCCATGGTTATAGGGAATTAGGTTATTAGAATGCCTTTTAGCCTAGTCTATAACTAAGCTTACTTTCACGAGTCCTCTCGTTTATATTTCTCTTATTTCCTATTATTTTCTTTCAAGATATTTTCGTTATGATTATTTCTCGTTATTCTTTCGATATTTTTCTTGGCGAAGAAGACACTCGTATTTCACAAACGAAACGATATCATCAAGTTAGGAGTGGTATCCATACCTTGGTGATTAGTTTCACTCCTCTATAGGTTATTTATCTTAGGAATATATCTTTGAGATAGGAGTGACATCCACACCTCAAAGAGTATTTCCTTCAAAAAGAAACTTAACCACTAAGCTGGGAGTGATATCCTTAACTTAGTGATTGGTTTTATTCCACAATCATTTTCAATTTTGAAACACATCTTTGAGTTAGGAGTGAAATCCACATCTCAAGGATCTATTTCTACATCTCGTTGATTATGAATTTTCTTAAATATTGATAATCTATTACATACGTTAACTTTATCATTCACGTCATTTTAAATCTTGGTCTTTCAAAACACATTGGATTTACACATACTTCATAAAATGGTTTCATTTTGCATTTTATAAACTTGTAGTGCATATTTTACAAATCAAATGTAAACCTTTTGTTTTCATATGACGTATTCAATATGTATTTTTGGGAGAAATTTGTAACTAATAATAAGCCTTATAACATTTTTCAAACTCGACTTCTCGTAAACACATATTTACGAAGATTTTGCAAATAAACCTGTTTTGAATCTACAACACACTTCGATTTCTAAAAAGTTAGTCTCATGCATTACTACTATTCTTTCAACAATATCACAAAGTCGAGCAAGCTGCGAAAATTTACCTTTTACACTTGTACTCTTTTAGTCACAAAACTTTTGGTTTAAACAATGGATATATCCTCTTATCAGAATGTTGGTAAATGTCTTTTATAGTATAACGCATATATGTAAAATTACTAGATTTTAACTCACATGCCAGTAGGCTATACACCCGTTCTGTGCACATTCATTTGCCGTAAATTTCATTATTTTATTCTTGCACCATTTTTATTCATAGTTATTTCTAAAACACGTCATTTGTGATTATTTTCATTGCTTATTTGCATTAATTCAACTCGTTTACTTTCAATTTGTGCAATTGTGCGATTTATTCGATTTATGTTATACGATCCTTTCAGTCGAAATTTTATGTTATACTTATATACCTACTTGAACGCATATTTGGTATGCATATTTTCTTTCCTGTTTTGAGCAAAACCCTGTTATACTTTACATTATTTTGTTCATCATCATGGCCAACGAACATACTAGTTGATAACTCGTATGAGATCTAAGCCGGTGCCCACGTACGACTTGGATTAGAGTATTTCTTCAATCCGAGGGGAACGGTGTAAACCTCAGGGTCTATCAATGTGAGTGTTTAGAGTCAACGATGTGAACAAAAGTTACCGGTTAAGGGTGAACCCGAAAGGGAAGAACCTCTAACCATGTCTTATACTTACATTTTATTCTCATTACGGTTAAAGGGAAAAAACCCGAAAGGGAAGGACCTCTAACCATGTCATGATTGAACATTATTTCATTACAGTGGCTATTACATTCTGATTGCACGCATTTATTTCTAGTATTACTTAGGATAGGGTTATGGAAAAGCATAACACCCTAGTGTAAGGTAAATCGATGATTACGGTCCGGAACGCAATCATGGGCTTACAGGTACATGAGGGTGGTGTGTGATTCTAATTAGGCTGTTGGTAGACAATCAGTACGAGTCCAAAGTATCGGGAGTGTGGTGGGTCAGCTGCGGTACACCCTATATATAAGCATAAATGATACTGCGGAAACAGACTAGGAGTCTAACCAAGAACCGACCCGTTACCCATTACTACCTCCTTATTAGATCGTTGACTAATAACTAGAATTTTCAATAAGAACATTTTACATAAATATCAATTAGTTTTGTTGGAGCTTTTCTTGTTGACCACCTCTTCAGAAACCCTTAAACTTTATATACCCTTACACTCTCTATTAGTCTAAATCCGGTCGCATGTCTTTAATGACGCTTAGTCAGGAACCTTTCTAAAGTAGGGGAGACTATCTTCATCAGTGCCTTTTCCTCACCCGTTACACATTCCCAAAACTTTTCTCAGTTAAACTCTCAACTTTCTAACCTCAGGTCATCTCTTAAAGAAATTTTGAAACTTTTACTTAGGATATTAGACAACTATTTTAAAACTTGTCAAATCATAAATGATGAAATTTTTCAATCTACTTGATTTATACAACGCCTTTTGTTTCATAGTAGCCTCCATTTGAAAGAAATTTCGAGACGAAATTTTCTAAAGTAGGGGAGACTGTGACAACCGTCACCCTCGTTTTACGTCAAATCTACAACAATAGCCCTTCACATATTACCATTATAGTCCCTAAAAGTTTCGGCGTTTTCAAATTTAATTTTAAAGCGTGTAAAAAATTTTATCAGTTATAATTATAAAAATTTCGTAGGTGAAACGTATTCGTAAAAGATTTGATAAAAAAAAATATATATAAATTAGTTTAAAAAGTTTTAAAGTTGGTTAATTTAACTTGGTTAAGTTTTTGTAAAGAAAACTAACTAATTTTAAAGGAAATATAACCAAACTAACTAGAGGGACTGTTTCTGCCAAAGAATGAAAGTTCAAAAATCTGTTTTGTCTCCTTCTTGAACTCGCTTTTCCAGCCAAGTTCCGGCGACCGGAATCTTTTGTTCCGGCGAAGCTTCAACAACAAGTTTAAAAACGTTTTAATGCCATATCAGTTTTCTCCATCAATGTTTAACTCGATACAAGGTTAATTGCGGGCATTAACGCGTTTAAATGAGACAATAATCACACCAAGAATTAGTAACCGACCGGAATTAATGGAGGTTATTCAAACGTCGTATAACATGATGAAATCTATAAATTGGGCACCTCATCACATTTCCGAGTCTTGGCACGACTAAACCCACAACAAACAGATCCAAAAACGCGTCCAGACTTCTCGACAAGCGGCCTCCAAATGTCGGACCTGTTCATGCTCATGTTCGACCTCTAATCGTGATTGTAAGCATTTTATTTTGGTGCCATTTTGATCCTTGTGTTATTCTCTGTGAAAGTCCCATCACCATACCTCGTAACAGATAGGAATTGATGGTTAATTGAATTGGGGTTAGGGTTAGGGTTCTTGGTTAGGATTTGGGGAAGATGATGAGATTTATTAATTGTTTAAATAACATTCAGTGTCAAATATTTCAACAAAAACCCTTTGTAGCAGAGTGGTTTGTGTGTTTGATGGTTTCCAAGAGGACCCGAGTTCGATTCATGTGGTCAGCGAATTGGTCCTGTTCCTTTTATTTTTTTGTTTCTTCTCCTTTTGCTTTATTTATATATTCACACATATATATGCATATGTACATTAAACTTAGAATATTTATAATAAATTCACTTTTTGTCCAAAAATTATAAAAATTTAGGAGTAGCTTCTAGACATCTCATAGAAAATTACCCCACTTTTATTTTCTGAAAAATGTTTTATTTTTATATTTTTATTGATTTAACTTGTTTTAATCATATTTAATTCATAAAAAATTCATTTTTAATGATTTTAATCTCAAACTTTTTGGGTAACTATTTCTCATCATCATGAACTTATATAAAAATTATTGGTTCTGAAAACATTTAATTTTATTGATTTTCCTATTTTTAATCATTTAAACATAATTTAATCCCGTTAAATCCATTTTAAATATAAGTTTATAAAAATTATGGGAAAATTATTTTCATTACTTTACATCAGAAAGCATCCATTTTCTATAAAAATAGTATTTTTGAGTCATGTCTTGTATTATTAACATTACTTATGTTTAATTAGATATAATTAAACATTTATTTATTTATACTATTTAAACATCTATTTTATAAATATTTTCTTATAAAATAGAAATGTCTTATGAAGTCTTTATTATCATTAATGAATCTTTGAGTAACTCATAACTATTTATTTCAAAATTTATGATTATTGCATTTATTTATAATAATTAGTTAAAGTAATTAACTAAATTATTTTGTCTTAATTATTTAAACATTTTTTTAACTAAATACTCAATTGGTAATAATTATATTATTTAAACCACATTTACAACCTTTCATATATTATTTGTGATATACAACTGTTACATTAACGCGACTTATCATAAAAAAACTCTACTTCCCCAAATCGACTTAGCAAACCCTAATGCCTTAGACCCTAGTTACCTTAGACTCTTTAGACATTTCCTTATTAGTATTCTTACACGTTATAGGTTGAATTCCTCGGAATTCCCATTACTTAGCTCACGACCGCTTAAGTGGATTTTGATCGCATTCGCAAACTGTGAGTATATCTTCCCCTTTTTTTTTTTACTATTTTACATTTCGGGGTGACTCATGTACTTACTATCAAGTTTATAGTTCCTTTTACTAAAATAGCGATTCTCATGTGTGTTTGCTTGTGTTATTTTGTGTATCTATGACCTGTCAAATTATTAACCGCTGGGCGGCCTGGCATTTCAATGAATAGTACTATGGTTTATACCCTTGTGACTCTGTTGAGAGTCCTCGTCATTGCTATGTATTACATTACTACTAGCGCATACTATATATATCTGCTTTCTTCTCTTAGGGTTGGTTTGACCCGGATACCACTTATTACATAACTGCAAACAGTATACGACACATGAATTGCTAAACACTTTTCTACTATATTTATTTAAACAGGGTATGCTCACCAATACAATTTTTGTATTGACCAAAATATTTTGTACATGTTTCAGGTTGTTTTGAGACGCTTCTTTTAGGCTTTTGGATTTTATATTTCAGTTTTGTCTACATTGTATCTTAGCTAGACTTGTCACTTTAGAATTATTGTATCCTGTAATTTCATTTCAATGTAATAAATTATTTAATCAATGTATTCAAATTTACACTTTAGTCCATGAGCTATTGAACAATCGTCACTACGTGACACCTCGATGTTTCCGCCATCGGTTGGGGTGTTACATACAAGGCGTAGGGCTTCCCCATCGAGGCCTAGTAGGAAATGTCGGGCCACCCGGAAGTTGTGGCAGATGTCATTAGTACAGATGAATTTGAATATAAAGATCAGGTAGACGGTTCAGTCTCTAATCCGAATATGCAATAATCAAGCCAGGTCCGTGACTATCGGATCGGGTTATGTTGCATACACGAGATACAGATCTGCGTGAAGAAATCCATGTTTTGTTTGCATAATTCACCGGTTATTTACATAAAAGTTCTTACTCCACGCATTGTTTCGATTGAATGTAGGTAGTTAATTGTTATGTTGAGTTGTTGATGAAGTTTTGTTTGTTGATTATAGTTAGGTTATTATGATGCTCAGATCTGGTATGTGTAGGTTAGATTGTTGTTTGTTGTAATTACCAAAGTAATCTTGTTGCACATGTGCATTCAAGTCGAAATACTCTGTGGATAACTAGAGTGACTGAATCGGAATTCCAACTGGTCAAATAAACTGTGTCTAGCGAATCAGAATTCCGAATGGTCAAATAAATAGAGCGACTGATGCACATGTGCATAATTTATATGGTAATGTTGAAATTAATGTTTAGCACATGTGCATTAAGGTTTAATTCTTGTTATCATTAAGGTCGTGCATAATGTATATGGTAATGTTAAAATTAATGTTAATGCACATGTGCATTAAAGTTTAATTCTTATTAAATTGGATCTGTTTAATTTATTGCAGGTGTTTTACGACTACAAATGGATAAAAGGTAGTGATCGTTGGGAATGGAGAGGTGACAAAGACGGAATTTATACGGTCCGGAAGGCAAAACAGTTGTTCGTCGATTGCAGCAACAATGTTGTCGGACAGAAGGTTAAGTGGAAGGTCTGGACTCCTCTCATGTGTAAGTTACTGATATGGCGGGTAGTTCGGAGTCGCATACCTACAAAACAAAAGCTGTAGAAACGTGGAGTCATATTAGCAGACGATATCTGTCCGTTATGCACTGAAGCTGATGAAACAATCACACATTTATTTACAGGTTGTTGGTTCGCACAGGAGTTGTGGTTTAGGATATGCATATGGTGACGGTTGCAGCCGATGCTGCTGTTTGATGTTGATGATCTGATGCAGGTGGCTGAAACAAGTACGAAGATCGCTGCGCAGCGGAGTTTACTCAGGGGTATTGTATACATAACCATTTGGTGTCTTTGGAATGAGCGGAACGCAAAGGTTTTCTCGGATAAAAGTCGGCGACCGGTTGAAGTAGTTGAATATATTAGTGAAATGCACATGTGCATGCAGTACACGTATCTATCTTATATTATAGTTTTTATAAAGAGTTGTTTTAATTTTATTCATGTTTGTTGTCCTACACATGTTTTATTTTTCGTTTTATATTATAATATGCATGACTAAACAATTGACGAGTTCGAGTGTATTTTATATCTCACTTTACGTACATTTAATGATCGTTGAATAAAATTTTTTACCCCTTGTAACGTCCATTTAATAATCATTTAATTATGATAATTGACAATTAATTAAAAAATGTGATTTAATAGTTAAATGCACATGTGCATATTGTATATGTCTGTATATATAACATCGAAATGCACATGTGCATCAGAGATGACGTCATATGACGTCACAACAGCCATTTTTTTTTATTTTTTTTGTTTTTATTTTTTTTCGAATTAATAATGCAAAATAATCATTTTGGTGTTTTTACTTTTTTTATTTTTTTAGGTTATATAATTTTTTTTTATTTTTTGATGGATGGGTTTTTATAGACACCCTTCATATTTACAAAAATGCCACCTATTCACACTGGTTCTTTGGTTCAATTCTTAAATGGAGGTTTTCAAATGATCCGAATCCTATATAACTTAATGTATAATATAAAATTAATAAAATTGCTTACACACAAACAAAAATGTTTCTTAAGATAATTACATTTAGTTGTGATATTTCGCTTTCCCAACATTCATTAGAAGTAATACAAAAAAGTTACGCATGTAAGTGTAACTTTATGGATAGATAAGGCTTCCCATTAAACTTGAAGCATCAAATTGTTAAATACTCCCTTTGTTTAAAAGAGAAAACTTTGGATTTAAATATTTTTAATTAATTAGTGATGAAAGATGTGTCATTAAAAAGTAGAAATATAATTATTGTATTTTATAGTAAAATATTTTTCAATTCAGAAAAGTCAAAAACAAAAAAAAGCAAGTAAGAAGAAGAAAGAAATGTATAAACGAAAATTGTTTTTTCTGAAAAATTAATCATAAAAATGAGCATTTTATTCATTGCAATTTGAGTATGATATTAATATAGGTTTTTAGTAAGAAAAATTAACATGTTATGCGTTTATCAATATATGTGTTTCTCATCGCATCACGCATCCTCTAGTCGCTCTAATATGTACACAAATCTGGGTATGAAAAGAGGAAATTAACGAACTTGAGGCTTTTAAAATATTAACTATTTGCAAAAGGTATTTTTGAATCGGAGAAAATTACGCAGTTAGTCCCTATGGTTTGCCTTTAGTTTCACCTTTAGGTATTAAGGTTTAAAAGTTTCATGTTAAGGGTTTAAGTTTAGTTTTTGTAACATAATAGAGTATTAACACTAACAGAGGTTAATATTTAACTGAGTTTACCCTTACGTGACAAATGGTAAACCACAATGAGCAAATGTGAAATTTAAGTGGGCCCCACCTAATAATCTAAAATAAAAAATATTCATGCTTGTAGTGGGGGGTTGAACCCGGGTTGATGGCCAAGTTAATCCTAAAATCCAATGTTTCAACCAACTGAGTCACTTGTTGATTTGGTTTATTATTGAAACTCTTTTTTTATAAAACCGGTTAGTAGATTGAACCTTATGATTTATATATCAATTTTTTTAGGCGCCTCTTATTTGCACCGGATTAAAACTTATTTGCACCTATCTACAGCTCGTAGAGGCCTCTACGAGCTGTAGAGGAAACTCTGCTGCTCGTAGAGGTCTCTACTGCTCGTAGAGAACTATGTCAGATGTGGTCCACACTTGCCAATCATTGACAATCATTTAATGATACCTCTACTGCTCGTAGAGGCCAATACGAGCAGTAGAGTTTCCTTGAATTTTTTTCCATCGTGCATGGAACTGAATGCTTTTTAAACTTTTTAATGTCCTCTACAGCTAGTATTGGTCTATACGAGCAGTAGAGTTAATATAATTCAGTAAAAAACTAGCTTGTAGAGGAGCTCTATGACTCGTAGAAGTATCCTCTACGACTAGTAGAGGTCTCTACTGGTTGTAGAGAAACAAATATTAAAAAAATAATTATTTTTATTATTATTATAAATTATACTATTAGAAAAAAATAAAAAATAAAATAAAATAAAAATGTGTGTTATTCTACGACTAGTAGAGGCCTCTACTGGTAGTAGAGAAAACCTCCACGAGCCATAGAGCTCATCTACGAGCTCCCAACATTGTTTCTCTACGAGTGGTAGAGGCCTCTACACTCATAGAGAAACAATGTTGGGAGCTCGTAGATGAGCTCTATGGCTCGTGGAGGTTTTCTCTACTACCAGTAGAGGCCTCTACTAGTCGTAGACTAACACACATTTTTATTTTATTTTTTATTTTTTTTCTAATAGTATAATTTATAATAATAATAAAAATAATTATTTTTTTAATATTTGTTTCTCTACAACCAGTATAGACCTCTACTAGTCGTAGAGGATACTTCTACAAGTCATAGAGCTCCTCTACAAGCTAGTTTTTTACTGAATTATATTAACTCTACTGCTCGTATAGACCAATACTAGCTGTAGAGGACATTAAAAAGTTTAAAAAACATTCAGTTCCATGCACGATGGAAAAAAATTCAAGGAAACTCTACTGCTCGTATAGGCCTCTACGAGCAGTAGAGGTATCATTAAATGATTGTCAATGATTGGCAAGTGTGGACCAATAGTTCTCTACGAGCAGTAGAGACCTCTACGAGCAGCAGAGTTTCCTCTACTGCTCGTAGAGGCCTCTACGAGCAGTAGAGTTGTCTAAAACCCTAAAAAAGCCTCCGGTGCAAATAACATCACCCTTTTTTTATCGTTCTAATGATCCCTGATTCTTGTGTAGATCACCTTGAATCAAGAGCATTAATATATGCTTGGTTTTGCTCCAGATTACAATCACTTACCACTTATAGCTAAAGTGGAGGTATTTGAGTATGCCCTTGATAGTACGGAAGGAAACGATTTGGCAAGGGTATGTGTGTTTATGTATATCGAACATATTGTATGCAGCCTTTGTTTTGCTGCCAGAAAACCTTCTAGCTAGTTAACACAGAAATATAAACATAGTTTAATAGCGCTTATTTTTGACCCGTATCAAAAGGACCCATTGATCTCAGCATTTTCCCACCTATTGTTGAGATTGTCTTTCACCTATCTTATGCAACCATCCACACCTCTACAAGTAAAGAAAATGGAAGATATCCAACAATAAAGCACGTTTCAATGATAAAAAAAAATTTGATTCAAGGTGATCTACACAAGAATCAGGGATCATTAGGACGATAAAAAAATTGATATATAAATCATAAGGTTCAATCTGATAACCGGTTTTATAAAAAAACGTTTCAATAATAAAAAAAAATCAACAAGTGGCTCAGTTGGTTGAAACATTGGATTTTAGGATTGACCCGACCATCAACCTGGATTCAACCCCCACTACAAGCATGAATATTTTTTATTTTAGATTATTAGGTTGGCCCCACTTAAATTTCACATTTGGTCCTTGTGGTTTACCATTTGTCATGTGAGGGTAAACTTAGTTAAATATTAACCTCTGTTAGTGCTAATACCCTATTATGTTACAAAAACTAAACTTAAACCCTTAACATGAAACTTCTAAACCTTAATACCTAAAGGTGAAACTAAAGGCAAAATACAAGGACTAATTGGGTAATTTTCTCTTTAAATCGGTTATTCTTAATTTGTGTCAAAGTTATTAAGGGTTGTTTGGTAATCTTTGCTCCAGTAGGTGTTGAGTCATTAAGACGTCTGATTTGGTAAAAGACTATGAACCAATTAGAGGCACGACTTGGCCCCACTTGACTAGTTGGTGATGGAGAAAGTGGTGGCGAGTCAAGGAGGCGGTGCATGTGTAGCTAACTGAGGGTTATGAACACAGGTGGATGGGTAAAATGGTAAAATTTTCATTTAGCATCATCTTGACAACAACTGTCAAGATACCACACACTAGTGGTTGGGACTGAACAACTGCAAGCATGAATATAAGGCTGGCCCCGGATCGGAACCCATCGAGTTTCTCCATGGAGGGGGCATAACACCGGCTTACAGGACCCTCCTTGTCCCCACGGGAAACCATACTGTCGTCTGCCACTTGTCCAGTAGTGTAAATTTATGTGTTTTCATTCAAGAATTTTATACTTATTGAATCCAGCCCCCCACCGTTTTAATGGTCTCATGACTTTCGGCCTCAAAAAAGTTTTTTCCAACCCCACCATTATAAGAGGCTACCAAAGAAAACTAAAAATACCAATCATTAAATTATGTAGGTGTTGTTGTCTTGTTGAGCATCGAGTTGATGTCGAATGTATGAAGAGCGAAGATAAAATTTATTAAACTAGTTTTATCCTCTGCGGGCGTTGCGCCGTGCTAAACTGAATCGTTCTCCGTTTGATAACATAATACGATCTAGGGAAAATAATTACATCTAGAAGTATTGTGCTTGCTTTGTTTCATTGATGTTAACTGCATACATGTGCAACCTTTAGTATTGGAGTTGTAAGATACACCATATGATGGAAGAGAGATCGCTTTACTGCTGACATGCCTCATGTTGTTTCTATCGATAGAGTCACGCCTCATGTTGTTTCAATTGTTGTTGTTGGTGGAGTAGTGCTCGGCGTGACAGATGAAGTTGCATGTATGTCTGGTTCAGTGATTTTTTTATCCATTGAACTCACACTCATGACATTCTGTCTTGTATACACTTTGAGCATGCTCATTCTGCTATAACAAAAACTGGCATATGGAGCTTCATAAAATTGCATTCAACATTTTAGCCTCTATCGCAAATCCTAATCTAATTATTCCACTCAGCAATGAATTCAAGTTGTTCTTTGTTGCCAGTACCGCAATTATACCAAAAAAAAAAAAAAAAGACAATTTAATGGTTGTTCGTTTATCCTCACATTAAGATATAGGGAAAAGGAATCAGGGGGAAAATGATAAAAGAGAGTAAATGAAGTCGCTCATATAATTGTCTAAAAGGTTCAGCTCTTAGGCATCATGATACGTCACTATTGTACTAATTGTCAAAAACGTTCACTTGTACACAAATTCTATTGTTTTTACCTCACTATTTCCTAGATATGGTGCTACAGAGTTGAACACCTATGAAGCCCACACAGAACGACCCATGAGCTCTCAAAGATATCCTTATTCAAGACCTGAGAATACTCAATTTAAATTAAAAACGAATCAACTTCCACCTTTTATTTTTTAGAACTTTAATTAAAATATTTAAGAAACATCACACACATACAGGCTCATGGTAAAGTACTCGAAACTCACTACTCGGGTCCCTTTGTTGGGGCCTTTGGCTACCCTACCTCATTCCCTTCACAAGGTAATGACAAGATGAATCTATTGCCCTGTCTCTAACAGAAAAAATGGAACCAATCGATTCAATAGAAGGCATTAAGCAGACAGAGCAAGAAGAGAGGATATCCTTTATCCTGTTGCAGCTTTCATGAAGGCTTTCATTGAAGAGTCGAAAGAATCTACCCATTCTATGGCTGAAAAGGGGGGGGGCTAAATGCAGAGGGTGTCCAGAACCTTCCATCTCCATCACTCATGGGATAAAAGTATTAAAAGAAATTACGAAAATGCCCTAAACTTTTCATCTTATGTTGAAATACGGATTGTGAAAAAGAGAGGTGCATTCCATATCGCCCACTACCTCATCTGTTACGCCGATTGTGTGAGAAATGAAGCCTTGCTCGAAACCCAACCGTCACCCAAAAGTGTAGCTAATAACCACCGCAAACCGGCATGACCATCGTCGCTACGCCATGAAAACTACCACCGCATCTTACCATCGGCGTCCAGAAAATCTCAATCGTCGTCTTTGCCTATGCATCTCCGTTTGTTTCTCTCACACAAGCTGCCAGAACAAAAGCACAAAGGCCAGAGAAGATGAGGCAAAAAACAATCGAGGAAGAAAACATTACAAAAGAAAGGGTAAGGGGTGAAAGTGTAAAAAAGAAAATGATGGATGCATAGCAGAAAGTCCACCAAATTTTATCTAAGTTTAAGATAGAATTTTAGTTTATCAAAATGGGAGATGTCCGAATCCTGGAAAGATCTAAAAGGTATGCCGAAGCTACTTCAATGTACACCATTGCTGTGTAAACAAGTCAGCCTCTTCGTCCTCAAAACCCGAAGACGAGGATACGATAGGAACATAAGATAGAAAAAGATAGAAACAGATAAGAGACAGAATAGATGATGTAACACACAGATGATGATGATACCGACACCCCGCAAATCAATAAATGTACCACGTAACACGACTCATATGTATGTGACCGTCTAGTGTGTGCGACTCGGCTATAGACCAGACTCTACATGCAGTCCTAGTTCACTATAACCTTTAGCTCTGGTACCAATCTGTTACACCCTCAAATTCCACTTGCGGGGTTTTACCGCGAGGCGATTGACACCAGGATCCAAGTCAACGATCACAATAAACGACAACTAAATGTAAAATGCGTAAACCAAAACAAATAAGTTTTTAATAACATGAAACAGTAGTGGAAGCTTAAACGTGTTTACAACCCAAAATATGATAAACGTCTGAAATAGTTATTCAAAAACATGAAACTAGAAGACCCTAGACGCCATGCAAGACTCCTGCGCCTACTCCATGTGCTGCTACCTTAGCGACCTGAGAAAACATGCCAAAAAGACGTCAACATATAATGCTAGTGAGTTTACCGTATTTTATAAAATGTTTCCAAAAGTTTACAAGTTCCATCCCGTCAATACTATGTCATTTACACACTAGCTAGGCGTATGTTATGCTACTACTACGATTGGAAAACCATTACTAAACACGCATACAAGAATACATGTAGATACAATATTGTGGCTATCGCTTTTGGATTCACTTATAAAGTCGAAGATTACAAGTTTTTGAGTATTTACAAGTACATTCGACCAGTCGAAGGGTTGAAGGAGTCTGAGAAGGGTCGAATGAATGTTTTTGATAGATTATGATGTTGGTTCGAGCCTTCTAAGATCGAATGAGCCTGTGCAAGGTCGAACGAGATTGTCTATATCTAGTTTTGGGTAGTTTTCAGTTGTAAGTAGTTGGTCATTTCAGTGTGTGTTTGTGTGTGTTTTCTAGGAAGGTTCTGGAAGTCAGTATTTTCATTAATATCATATTGTAACGCTTATCTTTGATTAATATTAATGGAAAACAAGTTGAAAATGAATCTTAACGTGTTCTAATTAGGATTCGTATCATTTTGCATGTGAATTAGGGTTTTCGCACCTGATTCACAGAAACTCGTGTGATGTTATTGTTTCTTTGTCATAAAACGATCCTACAATACATGAATACTAGAATACTCCTGCCCGAATAATGAATACATAAGTAAGGACAATATGCACCCGCCCGGCTCCCAGCCGTCAAGTGGGGCCGGTCAAGCCCAAATAGATCTATCTACATTTCCCCCGTTGTGCTAACCCGCACATTCATGTTTTCCCCCGTGACTTTAACAGATCGTATAGTAACCAAAGACGACCATAGTATGACATAAG
This sequence comes from Ambrosia trifida, assembly GCA_028751855.1. Taxonomy (NCBI): domain Eukaryota; kingdom Viridiplantae; phylum Streptophyta; class Magnoliopsida; order Asterales; family Asteraceae; genus Ambrosia; species Ambrosia trifida. The sequence continues at coordinate 100,296,387 of CM054123.1, read as the reverse complement.
TTTTATGAATACAAGTACGTAGCATGTTTCTCCCTCAAAAGCTAAACCAGTAAAAGTGGGACTGTGAAACTCACCATAGGTTGTGTTCTTCTAAAAGGTAAAAGACAATGCAATGATAGTCCCCAGTATCAGAGACCTATCATAAAATGTATATAAGTATCCGGGCTAATGACCCGTAGGTCAACAAGTCCCTGAATGTCCAGACCATAACTATGTACGTTTAAAAATATGTATGAACGTTAATCCGACCACACAAGACAAGACCCGACATCCCATTGGCGACCCGGCATCCCCCGTGTTAGCCAAATATGAGTAACCAAGCAATCACAGGTAAACATCCACTTAATACGCATAATAGTTCACCAAGTCTATCATACAGTCCACATACTGCATATACGAGTACAAACACATGTTATTAGGTATCTAGACATGTCACGGGGTTTCCAATATGTTCCTAGGTGTCAAACCATGTTTTGGGGTCTCAAAATACACTTACAGCTGCAAGGCACATGACTAGGCATCAAAACACGCGACTAGGTATCAAACTAGCCACTAGGAATGCTAGTGGCTACCTCTGACAGGCAACTAGGGGCCTAGTCGCCCCCTGCAGGTGGCCACTAGCAACCTAGTCGCCCCTGCAGGTGGCCACTAGCATCCTAATCGCCCCCTGCACTCCTGGAGCCTCTTTTCGCGCGTTTAACCCTCCAATTCAAATCCAAAACATGTAAAAACACCCAACATCAATCCAAAATCATCAAGAAACATATCCTAAATGAAAAAAAACCCCAATTTATCATCAGTCTAACACCCCTAATTGCAAGCATTTCCAAAAATGGAATAATTTTATGAAAATATCACATCAAAGCATGCATCCTTACCCTAAATGGCAAATAATTATATTTCCTCACATAATCACGTTGCAAATCGTCATCCTACTATTACTACATCATTCTAGCATAAACCCTAACATCATACAATCATCAAATCAACCCATAACATCCTAAATCCTCCTAAATCACTCAAACGGATCAAAACGCATATTATCATCAAAACACATCAAACAACCTTCAAACTCCTAGATAATCATCCTAACAACTTATCCATATCAACAACACATTAAACACATAAGAATCCCTATGTTTTAATCATCAAAAACCGTTCTTTGCATGAATCCATCAAGTAGAAATCATATAAAGGATTAGACTTGTTTTAAAACTGTTTTCAAAGGTTTTCAAAATCACAAACTTCACAAAACCAGGTTTGGACCTTTAGGGAACAAAATAACGAGATTACAAAAGCTTAGGATGAATAACACACCTTAGATTTTGCTAGAAATGATGTTCAAGGCTTGGAAATGGTAGATTTAGGCAAAAACGGGTTCTAGAGGTTAAGTATAGTGTGAGAGAGGTTCGGGGCGAGTTAGGGTTTTACAAATGATGTTTTACAAGTTAAGTATGGTATTTATAGCTGTTTCTAGTCGTTTCTGATGTTACACGTGACTAGGAACTGTAGGTGGCCACTAGGATTCCTAGTGGCTACCTCTGACAGGCGACTAGGGGCTTAGTCGCCCCTGCAGGTTGTTGTGAGTTTTCGGCGCGTTAAACACTATTTTAACACATATAAGCACATATTCACATACCGACAAGTTATATAATGATTGCAAACACATAATACTTTGTAACTAACACGTTCACACCCGTTCACCAATCCCCGAGACTCGAGACTTGCGTGTGTTCATTAAATCCGGCGATTTCAAAAATCACCCATCCTTGTACACATGGTCATGCACCGACTCCCAGTGATCCCTTGGATCATTGTAACGACTCTTGATGATTCCTTGAACCATCATAACAAACCCCGATGATTCCCAGAACCAACGAAACGACTCAACTGACCTAGTTAAATATAATGTATGCATGACTCGCTAAGGTAGATTTACTAGTTTGACAAAAGTTACGAACTTGAGTTTGTCGGGTGTCACATCATCCCCCTGTTAAAAGTTACTAGTTTATAACGCGTGATGATGACGTTGTTATCCGTATGTTACAAGGTATGAGGCACAGAGGTATACAGGTTAGCAAATCAATGCTACAGAGTAACATGTGCACTGTACCAGGGTGAGGCTTATATCAATCATGATTTTCATCATAGATATGATACGATGCATTAGATCATCTTTGATCATCATCATCATACATTTTTAAGTTTCTGATTCGGTAACTTGGGTTTTGGCATTTAATCTCTTTTAAGATACCCTGACTGAATCTAGGTCCGTAAATCAATACGACAAAAGATCAGTCAAGCCATTGATGTGTCATGATTTTAACATATAAAACAGGCATAAACAGTCTCATAATAGGATATAATTCGGCTTATATTATTTATATTTGATGCTTAATTCGTTCCTATTTGTATTGCTCAGGAAACTGGAGCTCCAAGACGGAAATAGAGGATTTCCGGGCAAAAACAAGCAAAAAACTGGAGATTCCTGAATATACGAGAGTTGCATCATGTTCCCTGTATGTTTGAAGACAATCCCGAAACTTAAACAATGATAAAACCAGTCCGGGAGTGACCAAGCACGCCCATGCACACTTGCACGGAGGCCCTGCACGCTAGAAGACAACGCAGCAAACTTGGAGAACAAGAAAACTTACTGAAGACACTTGCACGCCCGTGCCACATCACTTGGCATGCCCATGCTCTTTGAAACGTGTTCCCCAAGTCTTAAACTGACAAAATCTGACAACTTTCTGATGAGCACGCCCGTGTTTCACTCTTTGGCACCCCCGTGCTCAAGCTGATTTTCCTATATATAGCAAGCTCACCTCAACCATTTGGCATCCCTTCTTGTGCTTCATTTGGCTGACTACCAAGAGTCTTCTAGAGATCTTGGGGTCCTTTGGGAGGCCTTGGGCCCTCTTAACATCCCTCAATGGTTAGGCCTCGACCTACCTTGATCAACTTGGCCAAGCACGGGATCGTAGAGTAGTTTATGCAATAAAACATCGAGGGTCGTGAGGATCATATTAGATACATATCACTTGGAGATGGAGAGCTTGTCCATGAGCAGCCATGTTCATGTGTTGATCATTCGATATGGTTGTATCTTTCTATTATTCCCGAACCCACTTCGATTTTAGTTACTTGTGTTATCTTCTTCTAATCTTTGTTTGTTTATCTTGCGACAGGTTTAAATGATGATTAACTTAATAACTTAAATTACTCTAACTTAATTAATTAACTGTGGGTTTAATCAGCTTCTGGTGGCCTCGAGCTAGATCCAAGGCGAGGAAACGGGTAGTGAGACAGATCCTTCGGGCTTCTGATATCGAAACCGGATTCTAAGCAATGGCTTCTGAAGTGGACCAGATCTGAGTGACACATTTCTGGTACTTACCAGATGGTTGAATGATCTTCTTGGTAAAGGGCGGATTCCGTACGGGTGCACCAGTGATCTTCGGATTGCACACCTTTAGGATTATGTTCCACCTTTGTCAAGGATTTCATTAATCGGCTCGGGAGGTTGTGGGTTGGTTTTATTAAGTCATCATTCATTTAACCAACTTTATATTTAATTTATCACTAAATATTAAAGTATCACTTTAAAGATAAATAAACTAAGGATTCTATTTCTAATTTTTGTTAGTACAACGCCGTTAACCAATGGGGATACGAGTCGCCTGAGTCAACTTTAAGAGAGATCCTTTGGTCTTCATGATCGTTAACCTACTTAGGAGATACGAGGTTGTTGGGATTGACCCTAAGGAGAGATCCTTCGGTACGGAACGCGAGAGCTAAGGGAGGTGTACGGTGTTCCAGGTCGAAAGTTAAGCCACCAATTCAAGAAGAAGATAAGTTCGAGGACCAGAGACTTGACCGCGGTTTGAGGAGCCCGCTATATGCGAGGACCTAGCGGAGTACCTTCATGCGGATGCGCATCGGGAGGTTGTGCATTCTACTCAGTAGTGGCCCAGTTTCTCTATCAATGAGTCAACACTTCAAGACCACTCTCGTCTTCCTCACATTTAATTAATTTAAATTATTAATCTTAATAATAAACTTAACTACTTATACGGAGGGTCCCGAGATGTGCATATTAGCCTACTCTACTATTTTATCTTTTATTTTGTTAAACTCAAAACCTTTTTAAAACTATTTTCTTTTAAGAACCCCTCCGTTTTATTTTTCTTTTCAAAACCTGATTAGTTAATTGATGGAAGATTAAGTAGGGGAAAGTGTGTTCTTTGGAACATGATACTTTGTATTTACCCTAGAAAGCTATAATATACACGTTAGGTTCTCTGCCTATGTGTTGGTTTTAGTTTCTAAAGTAACTATCGTTTACTTTATAAATGTAAAACTTGTTAACAAAGGTTTAGTAAAAATCAGTCGTTTCCCCCAAACCAATGTTTTGGGATTGACACATCAAGTTTTTGGCACCGGGGAAATTGACATCCTTTTAATTTGCTAAAACCAAACGCATCAGCCATCCGCAGATAACAATCAACATAACGACCTGAAACCTCCTATTTTGGCAACCCTATCAAACGAAATTACGGTACCAAGATCAAATGCCCATGAGGTGTTCAACCACATAGCAAGCAGTTCGTTATGTTTGTATCACCAAGGAATGCATTAATAAGCCTATGAAGCCTACCAATACGTCACACAAAGTCATCACATGTCAATTATTTTACTTTTCAATTCTTTAGCATGTGAATGATCCTCACTGATGTACTATCATTTCCTCTTTTTGTCCAGGAAAAATCATTTTGGGTTTTTCTGATATTTATGTTTTTTTCAAAATTTTCAATGTTTTTGGTTTTTCTGAAAGAAACTCCCTCTAAAATTAAAAACATATTTTTGGATTTTTAATTTTTGAAAAGAGAAAAACAAAACAAAATTGATAAACCGATGAGGAATCTAATCTTGCTTTTCTTTAATACCGTTAGCTTTTAATAAAAATTCAAAACGTGATTTGTCAAAAGCTTTGGTAAAAAGATCGGCTCTTTGATAGTCAGTGTGGATTTTAACCATATCAATCAAACCTTTGGCATAGCAATCCCGTATAAAGTGGTAACGGATGCGAATATGCTTAGCCTTGGAATGATGAACGGTGTCTTTTGTGAGTGCAATAGCTGATTCATTATCACAATGAATGGGGGGTTTTAAGAAATTGCAAACCGTAGTCGCACATTTGTTGCTGAATCCAAAGCACTTGTGAACAGCCACTCCAGGCCGCCACATATTCAGATTCACACGTTGAAAGAGCATTTAACATCTACTTCTTGCATTGCAAGGTGATTAGCCTGCTCCCCAGAAATTGATATCCAGCCGTTGTGGATTTAGCGTCAATATCACAACCTCTGAAATCTGCATCACTAAAATCAATGAGGTCAAAGTTATCATCATTAGGATACCATAAACCTCATGATGGACAACTCTTCAGCTACCATAGGATTCGTTTAACTGTAGTGAGGTGACTTTGTTTTGGCTTCGATTGAAATCGGGCACAGAGACATGTAGAAAACATTATATCTGGTCGGGAAGTGGTCAGATAGATCAATGATCCAACGATGGCTCGATACGTGTAGGGGTCAATAAGCTCCCCCTTAGCATCAACTCCAATACCGTGATTAGGTTGTATGGGATTGGCAATTGGTGTAAAATCCTCTGACTAGAATCAGCTCAAGACTTCGGAAACATACTTCGTCTGGTGGATAAACATCCCCGACGGTAATTGGTCCACTGCAATCCCAGAAAGAACTGCATTTCTCCCATAGAGCTCATCTCAAACTTTTTGAGTAATTGACAAACTGTATCGGGTACTCGGAATCGGCAAATATTTGATTAGATCCTTGCATCCGATAAAATATTTTGACCGGGTTGTCATCTGATTCCTTTTTATCATCTTTCTTATCTGATGATGTCGGCTTGTTTTCAGCCTTGGGAGGATGTTGAACCTTAGGTGCTAGATCGCACTCAATGTGATTTTCCGGAGGAATATCATCATTCTTTTTTGGTTCAACTTCTTCAGAATCAGAATCATCGTCAGATTCAATAACGAAATTCTCATCATTCATTCCCAGAATTGGTCTCACATCGGAATTCGGATCGCCCACACTAGAGGTGTTCGATTCGCTTTCTGATGCGGAATCCGATTTGTCTGGAATCTCCGGTGTAACAGCATCAAGGTTGTGATTCCCAAATAACACCGGGGATGGAACAAATCTGTAATTGACACTGGAATGAATGTTTTCCTTGCTTGGTTCCTCTACAATGTGGTCCAAAACATAGGCCACATTGAGATTACTCTCAAGTTTCTTGTTTACCTTTTCAGAAAAACATTTAATCTTTGCCATTTCTAATTTTGTTTCTTCTATCTCATTGATATAATTGTTGATGGCATTTTGTTTATTTGAAAGGGTCTTTGTTAATTCTGAAACATCTTTCTTGTAGTTTTCCAAAGTTTTGTTTAATTTTTTTCTCATTTTTCTGAAAAGTTTCAATAGCGGTTTTAGCACTGTCTAAATCATATCTCAAACTCAAAACCTCATTTTTCAAGTCTATCACACTTACTAAGCAAAGTAACACAATCATTGCATTTAGGAAGTGAGTTAGAACTTACCAGATTTGTCGAGTCTGTCATAGCCATGAGAGCGAAATGAGCTTTCCCGAGAGGAATTTGGAGTAATACATTTTAGTAAAAGCATCATTAACCATACATGACTTCTTGCTGATTAGGAGGTCGGCTTCTGCGAGTAATTGATCCACATCATCATCAAGTGAGTTAACACTTGCTTTAGAGTCTATCTCGCTCCCCGAATCAAAATAGTGAGACTATTGAACATTAGAAACATCACTAACAAAATCAACAACCGTCTCAGACACAATCTCTTCAACCTCCGGTTCATCTATATTCTCATTAACAACTTCCTCAACAACCTCCTCTTTCACCAACTCTTCAACTATCACCGGTTCTTGTTTTACAACCTCTTATGCAAAACATGTGTCACAACCCGACCAAGGTGGGCCTAGTCGAAATACAGATTGGTACCAAACTTGCAAAGCGGAAGTAACAATTACTATATTAAAGGTTTAATACAAATTCTAATTCCAAATATATGAATACAATGCTTAAATGAAGGGTTCAGAAGTATGCAGGGACGAATCACGGCTGAAGAAACAATAGGTATCCCGGAGATTAGGACTAATCACTGGGGGGTTAATACCTATGTTACTGTCAGATTAATCCTTTACCCAAACCGTGATGGTAACCCGTGTGAATATTAATGTGAGTGAGTATGTATGAAGTGTGTGAGAACACGAGAGTTAAGTGGTTCGGTCGTTAATGACCTACGTCCACTGTAAGTACACCGGAATATTATTGATAATAAGGGAGATTACAATGAGTGTAGTGGTGATAGTTATTTCTGAATGAATCTACAAGGGTTGCATGCGATCTTATTTATAGAGACCGTGGTGGGCTGCATGGGGCGGCCCACGGATGACGCAATCAGTTTGGGCCCGGCTGAGGCCCAAACCCACGGCCCTTCTGATAATGGCGGGAAAGGACCTGTTACTGTTGATGTCGTCATGCTGTAGTGTGGTCGTTGTAGTAGCCTGACACGTGGCGGACTTCTGGTGGTGCACAGTAACGTCGTACTTGCTACAGTGCTCAGGCTATTCATGCTGCCTGATGTGACGTCTGACAATTGGCGAGGTAATGCCTGTTGGTCACTATTCATGACAGCGTGTACAGTGTAGCCGTTCACCTTTTGTACCGTCTGCCACATGTCCTTCCCCAGTTGGTAAGTACTCTGTCATGGATCTTTGTGAATCTTCCTTCTGCCATTCCTTGTACTTCATACGAGAGGTGTCGAGGGGAAATTCCGCGCGTGGTGGCACGCGCGTATCAGGTGTTGTTTGTTGCTTATCGTATGCTTTTGCACGCGAGGCATGTTGACTGCTTGTCTCCGCGCGAGTGTGTTCCCGCGCCATGATCTGGCGTGGGTTTGCCGCTGTTCCGGGATAGGGACGCCTTTCAGATTAGGCTCCCTATCCCTTCAAGTCCCCCTAGTCTAGGACTTCTCCTGCTCGCTGATGAGGAGGTGGAGTGCTAGACTCAAAATGTGTTAGTCGCTGATGAGAGCTCATTTGCTGGTGTTGTAGTTTGTTGGCGCGGATTCCTGGAAAAAATCAGCGGGGAACGTCTTTTCCGGTTTTACGTCAAAGTTGCGCTGAGAAGGACGTGCTCCGCCTTACCCTTGCAGGCGTTGGGCGGGGAACGGCTTTTTGCAAACTTACGTCAACTTTGCGCCGTGCAGGACGTTTCCTGCCTTGTCCTTGCAGGCGTTGGGCGGGGAACGTCTTTTGCAAATTTACGTCAAGCTTGCGCCCATGAATTAAATGTTATTGGAGTGATTTAATGCGGGTCCTGAGTTGGTAATAAATTCTAAATCATTGGCATTCAATTTGTTTCTCATGAGTTGGAGTGATTGCGCCTGGAATTCGAATGATCAGTTACTTCTGATGGAAGTTTAATGGTTGCTGACGTGTTCAGTGACTGTCTGGTTGTGAAGACTGAGGCATGTCACGTCATGGTTGCAGTTACCAATTTCTCGTCTGTGTCAGGAGCGTGGGACGCCACGCATCTGACGCTTTGTCTTCGTGGTTGAGATTGTGCCACGTGTCAGTGGGCACGTGTTTCCTGTCAGGCGCGTGGGTTAGCACGCGCTTACTTTATTGTGATCGTGAGATCTGTTGACACGTGTCGATCATCCGGCGCATGTGTGGCACACAACTGTCACACACTATCATCTGGGCCGCCCGTTTGTGTTGGTTGACACGTGTCGCCATCTGGTGTCTGGAATTTGAAAAGGTGTGACGTTTGGCGCTTCCTAGGTGGGTCCCACTGTCATTAATGCGATGAGTAAATAAACCTCATCGTGGTTCATTTGAACGGTTATTCTCTCAAAATTTCCTTCTTCTATTCTTTGCTTTCACTTCTCTCCCAAAATTCCGGTCGTTCTCCGTTGAAGTTTCCGTTCAATCTTCGAAGACTTCCTTTGTCTTGGAGATTTATTGTTGAAACTTCAGGTGTGTTCGCCTTTTGTTTGCTTTTCCATCCTTGAAATCTGCTCGTCTTGTATTTCTTTTGAAGATTCCGGTGAATCTTCATATTCTCCGGCGTTCTTTTTCCAGAATCGTTATATTTTCCGCTGTCATTTTTCCAGAATCATCAAAATGTCTGAGATTCCGGTGAGTCCCCCATTGTCTGCCGAGGATGTTATGATGGGGCCGACCACGGAGGAGGTGGTGGAAGAAGAAGTTCTTGTCGAGCATGGCAAGATAAAAGAGACGAAGTTGATGTCCAACACTTATTGTGTTTGGAATCAGGAGGCCTTCAACCGGTTTTGCATCATGTATGGCATTTTGCCGGAATGGGAGCCTACCCTTCCTTCTCCGACCAGCACCGTGCTTTCTGCCGGTAGCGGTCAGTTAGCGCTGTACGAGGCCCACTTTGCTAAGTGTGGGTTTCGCCTTCCCTGTACACGCTTCCAGGTAGATACTATGGTGGCCTATGGTGTTTGGCCCACACAACTAACCGCCTTCGGGCTTCTGAGGTTAGTTCATTTTGAAGCTTCATGCCGCGCTCTAGACATTGAGCCAACCGTTGAGCGGTTCAGTGTCTTCTACTTCATGGCGCGAGACGAGATGTGGTTCTCGTTTAAGCCACGCCCGAAGGTGCCGCCGATGGCTACTCACACTCCTAAGTCCTTACATTGGGCTAAGGAGAAGTTTTTCTTTGTGAAGAGGGGTGTGATCCCCATCAGTCTCCCCTGGAAGGTGATAGGGGATGGGCAGTGGGTGGCCGACATGCCTGTGCCCAAAGACTTTAAGAAGCAGGCGTGGTTCATCGCCCTTACTTCCAACGCCACCAAGCTGGAGTTCCACAACCTGACAGAAGGCATTTTCTTCCTTCTTGGGATGAGCCGCAATGGAATCCGGGCGGGCAAGGAACCTTATATTGCGGAGGAGGGTACGTTTGTTTATTATCATTATTGTTATTATTATTTTCTGTGTCCTTCCTCTTACCTTGTATGTTTGTAGGTGTGAGCAAGTTTCAGTTCTTCGCTGCCCGCCAGGAGAGGGGTATTAAGTGGAGACCTTTGGCGGAAGGTCAAACCTCTTGTTTGGACGAGCTTGCTGACCGCTTTTATTACCCGGATCTGACCACCGCGCCCAAGCCTTATTATACAACCGGTGAGTCTTCAGATCCCTTCGGCCCTAGCGTTTTTGGAGATGATACTACTGGATTTTCAGTAGGGATTGTCCCGCCGGTGAGCTCATCCGCGGGGCGTGGGCGTTGGAAACACGCGCCGCGGAATCATGGGTACCGAGCGAAAGTTGTGCTTTCTGACTCGGGTTCTTCCGTTTCAGCAGGGGAGGTTGTGAAAGGGCGTCGACGGCGTAAGGATGGCCCGCCCTCTGAAGATGAGGAAGAGGTTGAGTCTTCTCAGCTGGAGAAGAGGAAGAGGGCGCGTGTTGATAGCGCTGCCACTAGCAGTGCTGCTGCTGCTATGGAGAATGTGTCTACTGCCCCAACAGGTGGGGGCGAGAGTGGGGGTACCACTCAGATGACTGAACCAGTGACAGCTTCTGAGGGCGTTACTGACGTTGCTGGTATTCAGAAGACCAGCGCTGCTGAGGGGCAGGGAGGAAGTGCCCCTGTTTTTTCTATGGGGATTCGCGCTGCCCCGACTACGCAGCCGTTGTTCCAAAAACTGATAAAGAAGAAGGCTCCTGGTAAGCGATTTTTGCTGCTTTTTAAGTCTAACTTTGAATTCTTTCTCTAGTGCTTTGTTTTGTTTCCGCAGTGTCGCCCAAGATAACTCCCACTCCTCCTCCTTTGTCTCCATCTGCGGAAGCTGCTCGTGTGGAGGAGGAGCGGTTGTGGCAAGAGCAAGAGGTTGCTCGTAAACAGGCGGAAGCCGATGAAGCCTTGCAAAAGGCTGAGGCTGACCGTGCTGCCGCTGCTGCAAAGAAGCGGGCGGAGGCCGATGAAGCCTTGTTAAAGGCTGAGGCCGCTAAGGCTGCTGCTGCCAATGAGGCCAGACAAAAGGCTGAGGCAGAGAAGAGGGCGGAAGCTGATCGCCTTCGCCTTCAAGAACAGCAGTTCTTGGAGGAGCGGGCTAGGTTGGCCAAGGAGTGCGAGGCCAAGGAGCGCGCAGATGTTGAGGGCCAGGAGGTGGGCCTTGGGAGTGATGGCTTTGAGAGGGCCCTGTTTGAGCAGGGCGCTTCTGTGGCTGCTGGTTCGCGCCCGGATAGGCGCGAGTCTTCGAAAGTTGGTGAGGCGTCGGGGGCCTATTATGGCTCCTGCTGGGCTGGTGGTGACGCCATTTGGCGCCCTCGCTGGGCAATCAGGGAGAATACGTTATTCTCCAACTCCCTGGCTGCCGAGGAGTTTATCAGCGAGGTGGTGCCTCCCTATGAGCGCACTCACCAAGACATGTTGAGTCGTCCGGACCTTATTACTGCCTTGTGCGTTAATCAGGCGACTCAGCTGTCGATGATGGACTCGCTGCGGCGCCGTGATTCGGCGTTGTGGCGAGATATGGAGAAGGTCGAGGCGGAGAAGGCGGACCTTGCCGAAAAAGAGGCTGCCTACAAGGCGGAAATTGCCAAATACCGCCGCCGTGCTCATGATGCGGAGGCAAAGGTCTCCAAGTTGGAAGAAGAGGCTGCTGCTTCGAAGCGCCGTTGGGCAGAGTCCTGGAAGAAAGCTAACCTTGAAACTATGAAGGTTAAGGATACTCTGGTCGAGGTGCAGGAGGAGAGGCGGACGGCAGTCCGCCAGCTAGAGGAGAAGAGCAGGGCTCTGACAGAGAGGACCGCTAAGTATGTGGAGATGCGGAAGGAGTTGGAGTCTAAGGACTCGGCTCTTGTTGCAGCCACAGAGCGTGTCTCTTTCTTGGAGCAGGAGAAGGTTCAGATCCTTGGCGCTAAGGAAGATCTGGAGCGGGATCTGGACTCTTCTGATCACGCTCGCCTCGAGGCTGTGAAGGAGTGCGAAGCGGCGAAGGTTTTGTTGGAGGAGGCTGTCTCTGCGCAGACCCAGATGCAGAGTTCCATCAGCTGGCTGATGACGGATGGAATGAGCGGGGTGAGTCTTCGCGCTTTTCTTGTTCTTGATAGTTGCTTTTCCTGTCAGCATATTAACTCTACTTTCTTTGTAGGTCTTCAAGAGGTTTTGGCAAGAGCCCAAGTTGGGCGATCAAGTTGCCTCTATCGCTGCTGCCGCCCAAGCCTTTGGATATGGCGAAGGCTATGGTGATGGCTTCTCCAGCGCGCAGAATGATGGGCGGCTTGAGGATGCGGAGCATTATGGCAAGCCGCTGAAGGAGGAGTATGAGGCGGAACTTGCCAAATTTGAAGAGATTGATTTTCCCATCCTTCAAGTTATAGCTGACTGCAACAACAATGCGGATCCCCTTGCTGCCTTGAAGTACTTTATCGAGAAATCTGACGAACTTGCAAGGGGTTCTGGCGGAGAGGCTTCGGGGGCGGGTAGTGTTTAGGCGCTGTTTTTGTCATTTGTAATCTTTGTAAATATATGAGGGTTTTTAAGTCCCTTCTTTTTAATGAAGTTTTTTAAGTTTGTTATATCGTGTTGTCTCGTACTTAACTTACTTATTTAACCAAGTCGTCACCCGGTGTGTAAGTAGAAGTTAAGACGGGCGCTCGGCTAGACAGTCCGGCATTTAAGTGAACACTTTTGCCTTGAAGACTGTAGCGGAGACCAACTTGAGCCATTGAGTCTGACTTAGGCGCACGATGGCCTTGCCTAGAAGACCTTTTATCGCGTTTCGCGCTGCGCATTGTTTTCTTGTCCGAGTTGCAACGACTCTAGAAGACAAGTGTTTATGCGCGTGGCGTTGTTATGCGTGGTTGCAGGTCCGGCAAGTAAATCCGTCTTGAAGACCATGCGCTGTATAGCAGGTGTAAGCCCGACGCGCACGTGGCGCGTCTTGAAGGCGGACCTTGCTTATCTAGCGAGCGGCTTTGGTCCGACGTCATTTTGCCCAACTCATGAAGACTTTTGGCGCTGAAAATGCAAGTAGAAACACAGATATAGGAAACGTTTTCATTGATAGTGTGGCATGTGTAGCCATGTTACATGATTACAAATAACAACGTCGCAGCTGTGCGCCATTCCATGATCGTGGAATGGGAGTGCCATCTAGCCTTTCTAGCGCGTAGGCGCCTTTGCCTAACACTTCTTGTATTTTGTAGGGACCTTCCCAGGTTGGGGCAAGTTTCCCCGGCTTTTCGGCGTTGGAAGCCTCGTTGTTGCGGAAAACGTAATCCCCTACCTTGAAGGTTTTCTTTTTGACGCGCTTGTTGTAATATTGTTCTAGCTGAGTCTTGTAGCTGGCTTCTTTTATTGCCGCGAGGTCACGGCGCTCTTCTAGTAGGTCGAGGTTTATGCGGAGTTCTGTATCATTGTCGGTTGTGTCGGCCATCAATACTCTTGCTGTTGGGCAGGTGATTTCTGCGGGAATTACCGCTTCGGAACCGTATGTTAGGCTGAACGGTGTTTCTCCGTTGCTTGTTTTTGTGAGGGTGCGGTAGGCCCACAAGACGTGTGGGAGTTCATCTACCCACCCTGTCCTCTTTGTACCCAACCTTGTCTTGATGCCTTCTACAATTGTGCGGTTGGCCCTCTCTACTTGACCGTTGCCTTGCGGGTGCGCAACGGATGTAAATATTTGCTTGACTCCCATTTCGGCCAACCATTGCTGAAGGGATTGGTCTTCGAATTGTGTTCCATTGTCGCTGACCAACTGCATTGGCAAGCCGAACCGACAAATGATGAATTCCCAGAGGAACTTTTTCACATGTGCGCCGTCAATCTTGGCCAAGGGCTTGGCTTCAACCCACTTGGTAAAGTAGTCGATGGCCACTATCAAGTATTTTACGTTGCCTGGCGCCGTCGGGAACGGACCGACCAGGTCAATGGCCCATTTTTGGAATGGCCAAGCCGCTGTAATCGGCACCAGGTTGTTCTTTGGGCGGAGAGTATTTGGGGCGTGGCGCTGGCAGCTGTCGCATTTGCGTAATTCGTTAACCGCGTCAACATCCATGCCGGGCCAGTAATACCCTGCGTTCATTAGTTTTGCTACCACCATTCTTGGGCCTGCGTGCAGCCCGCAAGTTCCCTCGTGTACGTCTCTGAGGAGGAAGGAAGTCTCTGCGGGGTCCACGCAGCGCAATAGCGGCCCTAGGTAAGAGCGGCGGTACAGGATGTCTCCTGTGAGTTGGTATTGCAGGGCTTTGTTCTTGATCTTCCGGGCTTCTAACTTGTCGTTAGGTAAGGTTCCGGAGGATAGGAAAGCTTTGATTGGCGTCATCCATGACGCGTTGCCTGTTTGGGTGACGGTGACTTGGCGCGGGGGAACAGATGGTTTATCTCGGACCTCGATTCGGACCTCCTTGGCCATGTGCTCGAAGACTGTGGACGCCATTTTGCTCAGCGCATCAGCTGGTTTGTTTTCGCTGCGCCTGATGTGTTCGACGGTGCATGTGTCGAATTGGCGCATGAGTTTTTTGGCTTGCTCTAGGTACATGGCCATAGTCTCGTCTTTTGCGTCGTAGGTCCCGTTGATCTGCCGCGCTACTAGCAGTGAGTCAACGTGCGCTTCCAAGTGCCTGGCCCCCATTTTTTCCGCTATGCGGAGGCCTGCCAGCAATGCTTCGTATTCCGCCTCGTTGTTTGTGCTTTTGAACTCTAGGCGGATGGCGTATGTGAACTCGTGCTTATCTGGGCTGATGAGGCGGAGCCCGGCGCCAGCTCCATCTCCGTTGGAGGCCCCGTCAGTGTATAGGGACCATTTTTGTGACGGATCGTGCGCTGGCGTGGGCGACTCTTCTTCAAGGCATTCTTGTATTTTGTCGGTAGGGATTTCAGTAGCGAAGTCTGCTAGTACTTGGCCTTTGATTGCGGGTCGGGGCTTGTAACTGATTGTGTGCTCTCCCAGCTCGATGGCCCATTTCGCTAGCCTTCCTGATAATTCGGGTTTGGCTAAGATATCGTTGATCCGAAAGTCTGTGAGGACATTTATCGGGTGGCCTTGAAAGTATCTGCGCAGTCTGCGGGATGCATGGACGAGGGCGAGGACCAGCTTTTCCATAATTGTATATCGAGTTTCTGCATCTAACAGCGTGCGGCTGATATAGTAGATTGGCGTTTGCACACCTTTGCGATCAACCAGCAGAACCGCGCCTATTGCTCGCTCTGTGACTGAAAGGTAGAGCGTGAGCGGCTCTTTGGGGAGCGGCGCTGTTAGTGTGGGGAGATTCATTAGGCACTGCTTCATTTGCTGAAATGCTGATTCCGCCTCTGGGGTCCAGCGGAAGTTGCTCTTCTTCAGACAGTTCTTCAAAGTGTCCACGAATGGAAATGACTTTGAAGCGTAATTGGATAAGAAGCGGTTTAGGGCGACTAGTCGTCCCATGAGCGTTTGTACTTCTTTGACGGAAGCCGGTGATGGCATCCGCTCGATTGCTTGTACTTTGTCTGGGTTAGCGCGGAAACCATCCCGTGTGACAATGACGCCCAAAAATTTCCCTTCTTCCATCCCGAATGAGCATTTGCTGGGGTTCAGCTTCATGCGCACTGTGACAACCGGCAAATTTCGTACAACGATTAACGTGATTCTAATCATGTTTTAGAAATAATTAACATGGTTTAAGGTTAATTATGGTTAGTTGAGCTAATATGAGTCCTACGATGTCCTTTTGAAAGTTCGTTGAAGTCTTGATGCCTTTAAAGAAAGACTTCGCGTGTTTAACGTAACGAACTGACATCAGCAAAAATTTGTCAAACTGGAATAACATAAGCTTATTCTATGAAAATACGACACGTATTTACTATCGATGCGATCGAATGTGAAATCGGCGCGGTAAACGGTCAAAAACGCAGCGTTTTGGAGAAACGCGGAGAGGAACTGACGTGGGATTCGAACGTCAAAACGCGTAGCTTTAACCGTTACCGAACTTCCGGAATAATTATTTATTATAAATAATGTTATCGGTTGAATTTCGAAAGTTATCGGATCATTTAAATGAAGGATAACACAACCGAACCGATTAACGCGATTTTAACGCGTGTGCCGTTTTCACGCGTCGGGTGACGAAAATAATTATTGAATTGGCCAGTCTGGTATTATTTACGACTACGAACAAAAAAAACCGAGTACAGAAGCGATAACGGGCTAAAACGGAGCAGTTGGTACGCGACGACGGGCTTGAAGCCCAATCCAAAAACCCACCTATATAAACCCCTAACCACTCCAATCTTCCTCATTTCCCCACATCACTTTCTCTCTCTAACACCAAACTCTCTCAACTCTCTCTCTCTCTAGAATTCCGGCGGCCGGCCGGCAGCATTCCGGCAGCATTCCGGCAGCTTCCGGCGGCTGTCCGGCGGCCGTCCGGCGACCCTCCGGCGACTTTTTCTGGCGCGTGACACCCCCACTAATTTCGGTGCCCCGAACGCGATGGTGAAGGCCGTTTTCCCTAAAACGAAGCGGTTTGAACGTTGGTGCCATTCCGGCGACTTTTCCGGTAAGCTCGTTTTTGAGTTTTCTTTGTACAAACGTTTAGATCGGGTCTTTGGGGGACTCCTCACAAGTTTTCACGAAATTTCGTTCTCCGGCCATATTCCGGCGAGTTGTTTCCGGCTATTTGCGAGTTCAGGAGGGGCTGGAGTGGGTTTGGTTGGGTCCCGGTGGCGCGCGCGTGGTCAGAACGGGGGTTTTGGTGGCGTGGGATGGCGGTGGTGGTCCGGCCACGGTGGTGGTGGTCCGGCCACGGCAGTGGTGGTCCGGCCACGGCACCGGTGGTCCGGCCACGGTGGTGGGTCTCGGCCAGAAATGGGCTCGGTGTTGGTGGATGTCCTCGCTCGATGTCCGGGTCAGGCCAGATCCGACTCGGTTTGCGTGCCGTCTTCAAGTTCTAGTCGTGGGTCAAGTATGGTACTCTCGGGTAGATCCGGTCAGATTCGGGTTGGTCAACCCGGTCAACTGATGGTCAACGGGTCAGATTAGGTTCGGTCAAGACCCGGCCAACTCAGTAAACTTCGGTCAAGCGTTACGGTATAACTAACTAGCAATTATTTCATTATATTATTATTTACACATATATTTCTAAAATATATAAATATAAACGACTAACTCGCTAACGAACCGATAAAAATATTAACGAAAAGCATTATGAGCTAATATTTGTGTATTAGTCGTGACTTGCGTTGTTGTTGGACTAAATTGATGGACTATACGTATATATATATTTATATAAACAGGATGATTTATATAATAGTCACAACGTATAAAGTCTCGTGGATTAGAAATACGGATAAATATAATGTCGTCTTTGTTTAGGTGTTGATTTTGGGAATTTGTAGACAACTTGTGTTGTCTGGTTTATACCAAAAACAGAGGAAACTCTGCCGAAATTTTTATAAATCCGAAGCGCGACAAGTGTGACATTATTGTTCGTTCTTATAAATAACTTTCCAAGCGTTTGACAAGTGTAGTCATATACAAAATCACGACGTTATGACAAATATTATTTGTAACAATAATAGCCTATTCCGAGAAATATTTCAAACAAATATATAGTCTTTTGTTACCAAGCGTCAAGTATGACGAGTTTTTAAAGGTTACTTGGTAACTAAAATATGTTTGTTGTCGGATTAAAAGATGTATAAACGTTCGTTTTAATTGGAAAACCTGTTCATAAAAAGCAAAGTCTTGAGATTTGTAAGATACTCGGATTCGGGAAAAGAAATAACAAATGTTATTAAAAAGGATTTTAATAACTATATTATATTTCAGCAAGGTATATTTTCCGAAAATAACTATACAAGACGATTACATTATCTGGTTTACGAGACAAGCTATGGCTCGGGATGAGTTATACGTTTCGCGATATTAGTCCAACATAGTTTACACACGAATAGTAACAAGTGCGCGACTTGGGTACTATTTCGCATGTGAACACATGAACTACGATAAGTCACGATCGGTTCGTCGAGTTAAAACACTTAAGGACCCGGGTTAGTACACACGAGTCAAGATAGTTGAATAAACTATCTTTTAACCGGAAATTAAGCTAGGTTTATATATGATAGACTTTAAGGTGTCCCTTATTGGTAATTAGGGCACGAGGAAGTCGGTCAAAGCTGGGATTTTATTTGCTAGCTAAGCATGGAAATTAAGGTGAGTTTCACGGCCCCATTTTACTGTTTTAACTGGGGGAAAGATATGTTTGTCAAAAGTTATCACATATTGAAATGTTTTCAAAGGTTAAAATGTGGTAAGTGGCATGATGAGTACTTGAGTTTTTGGTCGCCACTCGGGGTTGGGTCCTCGCTACTGTAACCATTAATTCAGGTAAATGAAACCAAAGGAATATTTGGATAGTACTATCGGTGCCTGACGAGGCCCACCTCTGGTTGATAGCGTCAACCCGGTAAAGACAAGAGGTGCACGTATTCTGAACTTAAGTCGTTGGTTTCCGAGAAACGACTTGGAGCGGGGCATATTTATTAGTCTTGGTTTGGTTATGGGACTCAGGGGATTGCTTATCATCATAGTTTGTAGGAGCTAGCTACTCCGTACAAAGGCCACAAAATGTGCTGGATTTGCACAGGATGTAAAAATGTGCTGGATTTGCACAGGATGTAAAAATGTGCTGGATTTGCACAGGATGTAAAAATGTGCTGGATTTGCACAGGATGTAAAAATGTCGTATTTACGAAACTAAAACCTGTGAACTCACCAATATTTTATATATTGACGTCTTTTTAAACATATCTTTCAGGTAACTAAGTGCTGAATAGGTATGCGGCTAGTACGGTGGAATTTGGGATGTCGGACACTGGTTGGGGGTTTCATCTATTGTTACCATCGGGTTGGGACATAAACGGAAACACCCCACTTTAAAACTTAATGTTTGTGGTTTTAAGTATTGTTTGAAACCAGGTACTCCTTCCCGACATCTTAATATAATGATCTTTTCTAATTAAATATAGTTTGTGTTAATCTTGACTTTGATATGCTTTCGAGTGTCGCGCCACGTGTTTCCGCCATTGGCGTGGTGTGACAGAAGTGGTATCAGAGCCAAGGTTATAGCGAACTAGTATTTTTGAAAAATCTAGACTATAACCGGTTTTGGCTCGAAAACGAAGTTTTCAAAAATAAAACACAACGAAATATTTTCAGAAAAGAAAGAAAATTGTACATGGATTGTACAAGGGGAAATTCCGACCGACTAGCCATGTGTGTCAATATATAAAATGTTAGAAAATAAGGATATGAATGTTTAAATCGTGTAGAGATCCGATTTTCTAACTAGTGCTAGTTAATGCATATAAGTAGTACAGATAGCTTGCCTATAAGGATATCGTCTCACACTTCACTTTAGTCCGCACTTTTGCATCGATTACCGATATCGACAAGCGGGAAGGACAAGCGGTGGTCTACGACGAACTCACCCGCTTACCTGCGGAAGGGCTAACCTTTGTCGTGCTAGTGGACGTTGTCGTGTTGCTGATGTTGTGAAGGCGAAGCTAGTCTAGGTCCTTTATTGTGTGAAATCTTTGTTTGGATCAGGAAGCTCGGAACTAGCGGGCACCAAAATTACCTGGCAACACCGATTATCATTACGGGTGCACACGTAATAATAACTTGTGGTGCACGGTAACCTAGGTGGGCGCTAGGGCTGGGGTTGGTGATCACTCCTTGCCTTGTCTATTCTTGCACTGTAGGTTCAGTCTTGGCTTTTGATTGACCAATGAGTTAAAAGGGGAGGTCTCGTTGATATCCCTTGATTTCGATCCTCGCAAACTGAATGAGCTTTCTTCAGCATTACCTCTAAGGTACGAACACGGAAGAGCTCGAACGTCTATTCATATGAGTAATCAGACGTAAACCCTCGCATCGGATAGGGACAGGAGATGAAAGCTTCCTTGTATAGGAGTTGAATGCCTCCACTCAAAGTTCCTCAAAGGAGCGGACATACGAGGATGCACTGCCTACCGAAGAGATGAATGCTTGGTACGATGCGTGGAATGCTAAACCTGGAACCCAGTGAAGACCGAGGATGCGTCCCTGCAAAACCAGTGCGTTTTGAGCACGGGACCCTGTGTGGATCAGTATTGAGATTAGTTGCCCGTGTGCTGCTATATTATTACTGTGAGTAAGTCATTCTTGATCGAACACATGCCCAAGTTGTCTTCGAGGGTCAGGCGCTCCTTCCCCTATTGGAGGGCAGAATCGTCCTTGCTGAGTTAATAGGCTTGATCATCTTATCTAGAAGGCATGATAGCCCCCGTCTAAATCAACAATGTCGAATCGGCAAGATCCTAGTATATTTATTTAATGGGAAAATAAATATATGGTAAAGTGAGCCGAGTCGGGTGTTGAAAACGAAATATCGATCGGCAAGATCCTAGTATATTTATTTAATGGGAAAATAAATATATGGTAAAGTGAGCCGAGTCGGGTGTTGAAAACGAAATATCGATCGGCAAGATCCTAGTATATTTATTTAATGGGAAAATAAATATATGGTAAAGTGAGCCGAGTCGGGTGTTGAAAACGAAATGTCGAATCGACAAGACCCTAGTATAATTATTTAATGGGAAAATAATTATACGGTAAAGTGAGTCGAGTCGATGGTCGTAAAATACAATGTCGAATCGACAAGACCCTAGTATAATTATTTAATGGGAAAATAATTATACGGTAAAGTGAGTCGAGTCGATGGTTGTAAAATGTAGTGTCGAATCGACAAGACCCTAGTATAATTATTTAATGGGAAAATAATTATACGGTAAAGTGAGTCGAGTCGATGGTTGTAAAATGTAGTGTCGAATCGACAAGACCCTAGTATAATTATTTAATGGGAAAATAATTATACGGTAAAGTGAGTCGAGTCGATGGTTGTAAAATGTAGTGTCGAATCGACGAGATCCTAGTATAATTATTTAATGGGAAAATAATTATACGATAAAGTGAGTCGAGTCGATGGTTGTAAAATGTAGTGTCGAATCGACAAGATCCTAGTATAATTATTTAATGGGAAAATAATTATACGGTAAAGTGAGTCGAGTCGATGGTGGTAAAACGAAATGTCAAATCGACAAGATCCTAGTATAATTATTTAATGGGAAAATAATTATACGGTAAGGTGAGTCGAGTTGATGGTTGAAAAATGTAATATCGAATCGACAAGATCATAGTATATTTATTTAATGGGAAAATAAATATATGGAAAGGTGAGTCGAGTCGATTACGGGAAAAATGAAATCTCGACTGACAAGATCCTAGTATGACTACTTAATGGGAAAGTAGTTATATGGTAAAGTGAGTCGAGTCGGAGATAATTTTTTTTCCAAGTCAGTTAATATATATGGAGACATACATATATATTGAATATAGGATCACGACGTGCGTTTTGCGTCTGAATCCGTCATAATACTCGGGGAGTGAAACCACATTTCGGGAGCCGAAATCGTAAAGCGTGTGACTCGTAATTGTCAAGTGTCACGGAACGCTCTGGATGACATCGAAATCCCCCCCCCCCCCGAAAAGGCAAATAACGGACTACTGGAAGTGGTCACGTTATTCTGTCAACTAAAACTCACCCATGGGACGGCAATTCCATTGCTCATGTTGCAATGTTGAACGTCCGCTATCCTCGTCAGGACGACGAGACTGGTTGTTTATTTGGGGTGGCAATTGATGCGAAGTGTTTTCCATCAATCCCCATAGATATTGAGACGTTGCGTCCCTTTGTCACGGTGTTTTATAAACTAAGGGTGCGAGATCCATTTGTCATGGACAATGTGACTTGTCCAATCTCTTGTCATATTTCGATACTCTCACTGCGTGGCCTATCAGGAAGGAAGTTCGCTGGCCCCGCATAGGTGTCGGAGAGGCATTTCAGTTGATGACTATCGGTACTAGGGCCAAATAACATGCAAGAGGACCCTAATGAGAAGGATGACTCGGCTGAATTGCCAGAGTCTGTATCGCTTTATTTTATCGTGGTGTCTCGATGAATCATGATCCGTTTACCTCTACTATTCTTGTTGTGACCAATGTTTTGATACTGGAAAAGATGTTGGTTGGTTTCTAGGTCCTATGGATACTATCTACCACACATCTAATAGCTACGACGGGTCTAAGGTTTCTGCTGAGCCTGCTGTTGTTGCTGCCATCATTGTCCTACGGCTCAAGCGAATCCTGTTGTCATTACTAAGTGTGGAACTCTTGTCGAGTTGATGTTGTTGTTCCCTAAATCTCCGCTAGATTTGTCACAATCGTTTCTGTAACTTGTGTCAGGCTTCTTTTCGTTGTTCTATGGCCCAAGCGAATTATGTCGTCGTTGCTGAGAGTGTAGCTTATACTGAGCGTGTTGAGGATGTTTCTATGGCTGTTGTCAAGTTTGATGTTGCTGTTGTTTCGAAGGCTCCTGCCAAGATCATTGCCATTGACATAGATATCTCTAAGACCCTTGCCAAGCCGCTATGACCATGTTTGTGTCACGATGGAGTTCGTTGCCGTTCACTCCATTTTCTTGAGGTTTTCGTTGAACCGCTCGTTATCATTCCCTGGCTCCTGCCAAGACTAATGTCGGCGATGGTTCTCAGGCATGGTTGAGCCTGTCAAAGCTGCAGTCGCCATTATTCGAGTGACTTATATCGAACATACAGTCATTCTCCCTAAGAACGATATCGGCTTGATAAGTCTGCTAAATTATGTGGAACCCACCGTTCCCATTTCTTTTATGATGACGAATGCCCTTAATAACTCAATTGTTCCCACCGATGAGCCTATGGAGTATAGGTTGCTGCTGGGGACACGAATAAGGATTCCGTCACCATAAGTGAGCTGAAACGCACCGGGGTGCGTGCTCACCGTGATGGAGCTTTTTGTAGTTAGGTATAGTGGACTCGCTAGGCGGTGTGTCATCCTGCTGTCGTGAATTCACGTTGGGGTGTTACCCCTAACGATTGTGCATTCTTGTAGTTGCACGGTTTTGCCGACTGCATATCCATGCGGTTGCGTTTCGCTGTCGACGGTACATTCCTATTGTTGTGCTGCTCCTGCAGTGGTATAGCCTTGTTGTCGTGTTTCTCTGTGTCATGCGGTTCATGTTGCGGTACTACCTGGTTGACATGCTTCTCTGTTGTTGAGTTGTTCACGTTGCGATGTTGCCTTGTTGTCATGCTTCTTTGTCGTCGTGTTGTTCCTGATGCGGTATTCACTTGTTGTTGTGTTTCGCGGACGCGTCGCGAACATTGTCGTGTTGTCCCTACTGTCGTAATGTGTCGTGAACTTATTGCTACATTTTTTGGATTGACTTGAGGATGTAACAACTTGTCGTTGTTTCACTCTTGGTTCCTTTGGGATAAAGACATTACCCCAAACCCACGTAGCTATTGTTATGTTGCTGAGTGATTGTATAGTGTCGCCATCGATAATGTGGGAATTCGGGTGTCTAACGGACTTTCCAGTAGTCGTACTAAGACCACTCTAGTCCTAGTGTTAGCACATGTATCCCTCTAAAGTTCGAACCTCGTAGTTTGAGTAATTGACCGAATCGTGTGTCGACCTCTCTATATGCTCGCGTGTCTCGTGAGCATTACCCCTTCAAGATCTAAGGCATCAGAGAGGCCAGGTCCAGCCTTAACCTTTTACGTGCATATTGGTCGACTAACCACTCTTGAATCATGCCGGAAGGAAATCCCATGATCCACACATGACGGGGTGAGGCTCGTCTTCGTGATAAGGGATTTCGAATACATCTCGAACTTGAAGGTGTCGAGTAAATGAGAGCGATATTATGACCCCTACCTTGGGCTAGTAGAAGTTGAAAGACTCAATTTATTATTGCTCATCCCAGTGGATTGTTTAACATCATACCTGCCAACGTGTTATGCCGATGACTACAGGAATAACAGTGTGGACCCACCCACAGCGTGTGCACTGGTGGAGTCCCCGGTACATGATTCGGAGGTCTTATGAAACCCTGAATCTAGAAGGGCATGTAACATTGTCTACTCTATAAGGGTGCTACCCTATCGTGATGAGATCTTCGATCAACTCAGCCCTTCGATTGATGTTATCCTGCTAAGGGTAGGTTTATCTTGTCTTGGTGTCGTTGTGTAGATTCTTGGGATTGTGGAACCCTTCCGACCTTGGGTCGATATGGGTGTTCCCAGTTATTTTTCAGTAGCATTGCTCGCGCTAGAGCAAAAATCCCCTGTCGTTGACAGGCACTGTTGGAGACACCAAAGTAATATGAGCTGCCAGGTCAGTGCGTTTAGTACCTGACTAACCAAGATGAGCTCGAAAGCTTACACGTTGCACCCATGTGTGTGACTACCTGAGTCGTTGAATGGGATGCCTTATTGGGAGGCTCAAGACTACTTCTTGTAGGGCGATTTCGGTCGCTGTTTGTTTTAAGTAACGATTTTGGCGCATGAGGCCATCAAGCCCAAACGTGGGATCTATGCCAGATGCATTCATTATGACTCGATTTCACCTCTTACCTCGAAAGATCCCGGAAGATGGAGTATTCGGCGAGTGAGGATTCCGGGTCAGGACTCCCTTCACTCAGATCTCTGCATAGGATCTGAAAGTCAATTTAAGGAACGTGTGTCCTGTATTGTTCAGAATTGACTTACTAGGTTGCTAATAACGATAGGACACCAGTGCTCGTGAGGCACATATAGCAGGACAAGCACTGGGTACCCTTGTTTTGGGTAGTTACCAATGCTCTGCTTACCGTTTCGGTGGAAACCAACGTGTTGAGATGTTGTCAAGACCCTATCTTCTATTTATTACGGCAACCATATTATGATGGTTCATGTACATCAATCCTATGTTGACCAATGTGATGAGGTGATGTGCGCCTCTAGACATTTGTGTTTAAGTCGGCTTAAATTCTCGTGTATTGTGGAATTGTACGGCCGTATGTTGAATATACACCGTCTACTGTCTGGGGAACTGAGGGGTGAAAGTGACGCAAAAACTTTCGACCACCATCAGTCCATATTAGGCGTCCTAGTACCACTAACCACAATCGCGCATACGAAAAGGTTGTAAGTTGGTGCATAGTGGATTTCGGTCCATGTGAGGACACAGGATTACCATCCGCTACTGTAAACAACCTTAAGCGTCCTCGAGAATGTCGACTGCTTTGCAATCGAGAATGATCGATCGCTGTTTGGAACCTTTTCATCCCCTGCTCGTTTGCAGTTATAATATGAGGCATACGGATAGCCACCTATACTCTTGGAGAGTCGTGGCTAGACACTAGGTGTCAACCTTCACGATATCGGATTTTAGTAGTTATCCTGCCCCAGGGTGTGCCAAACCTTGAACGCAAGTCTGGGATACTCAATTCGAGATGAGTATGTGGATTACCATTCTCGAACGAGTGAATTATTGTCCTAGACGGAAGTGTCCTGTGTGATACGATTAGTGTCGGTGGCAAATCAAATCCGTGTACTTCATCGCCAGAATTTCCTATGTGATAGGAATTATCACCCTAGTGTTCAGGGTGTGCTGCTCGAAGTCCTCTGGAGTGCATACGTGTACGTCTCTAGTACATCGAATGACAGATAGAGACATACACATGAACTGGCTTGAGTTCAAGAGATGACCAACGAAACTGGTAGATTCAAATCTTCGTGAATAAGTGGCCAAACCGATCGGGAAGTTGTGCTAACAAGGAGTTAGCCTTAGGAACTTCAAATCGGTATAGGACTTTGCTGAGTGTTATACACTGAAAGGGTGTTGTTAAACACGAAAACTGTAATGGAGTGACTTCGCGTAGTACTCCAGTGGCTCGGAGTTATCGGTTAAAAATTGGCCTTGCGACGAACAAGCTCGAACTATCGCAAGAGCTTAGTGGGACTCTTGATGAATCCCGCAAGTCTGGCTTGAGGAAGCATCGTCAATTCCTCGACCGACAGAATTCAGGTTGACGCAAAGCTCTACTATTTCGGGGAAAACCGATATTTGTGCCAGATTGCGATATCCAAGATGCTCGGTAGTGGCCGGCTCATGACATGATGTTCGTTAGAACGCTAAGCGTGAACTTGGGTTCACATGGAAAAGAGGTAATCGTGTGAGTCGCAAACATCTCGCCCTGTTCAAGGATACTAATGTATCAGATGACTTGAACTGAATTCCGGGACGGAATTCTCTTAACGGGGGGAGAATGTGACAACCGGCAAATTTCGTACAACGATTAACGTGATTCTAATCATGTTTTAGAAATAATTAACATGGTTTAAGGTTAATTATGGTTAGTTGAGCTAATATGAGTCCTACGATGTCCTTTTGAAAGTTCGTTGAAGTCTTGATGCCTTTAAAGAAAGACTTCGCGTGTTTAACGTAACGAACTGACATCAGCAAAAATTTGTCAAACTGGAATAACATAAGCTTATTCTATGAAAATACGACACGTATTTACTATCGATGCGATCGAATGTGAAATCGGCGCGGTAAACGGTCAAAAACGCAGCGTTTTGGAGAAACGCGGAGAGGAACTGACGTGGGATTCGAACGTCAAAACGCGTAGCTTTAACCGTTACCGAACTTCCGGAATAATTATTTATTATAAATAATGTTATCGGTTGAATTTCGAAAGTTATCGGATCATTTAAATGAAGGATAACACAACCGAACCGATTAACGCGATTTTAACGCGTGTGCCGTTTTCACGCGTCGGGTGACGAAAATAATTATTGAATTGCCCAGTCTGGTATTATTTACGACTACGAACAAAAAAAACCGAGTCCAGAAGCGATAACGGGCTAAAACGGAGCAGTTGGTACGCGACGACGGGCTTGAAGCCCAATCCAAAAACCCACCTATATAAACCCCTAACCACTCCAATCTTCCTCATTTCCCCACATCACTTTCTCTCTCTAACACCAAACTCTCTCAACTCTCTCTCTCTCTCTCTAGAATTCCGGCGGCCGGCCGGCAGCATTCCGGCAGCTTCCGGCGGCTGTCCGGCGGCTTCCGGCGGCCGTCCGGCGACTTTCCGGCGACCCTCCGGCGACTTTTTCCGGCGCGTGACACCCCCACCCCCACTAATTTCGGTGCCCCGAACGCGATGGTGAAGGCCGTTTTCCCTAAAACGAAGCGGTTTGAACGTTGGTGCCATTCCGGCGACTTTTCCGGTAAGCTCGTTTTTGAGTTTTCTTTGTACAAACGTTTAGATCGGGTCTTTGGGGGACTCCTCACAAGTTTTCACGAAATTTCGTTCTCCGGCCATATTCCGGCGAGTTGTTTCCGGCTATTTGCGAGTTCAGGAGGGGCTGGAGTGGGTTTGGTTGGGTCCCGGTGGCGCACGGGTGGTCAGAACGGGGGTTTTGGTGGCGTGGGATGGCGGTGGTGGTCCGGCCACGGCACCGGTGGTCCGGCCACGGTGGTGGGTCTCGGCCAGAAATGGGCTCGGTGTTGGTGGATGTCCTCGCTCGATGTCCGGGTCAGGCCAGATCCGACTCGGTTTGCGTGCCGTCTTCAAGTTCTAGTCGTGGGTCAAGTATGGTACTCTCGGGTAGATCCGGTCAGATTCGGGTTGGTCAACCCGGTCAACTGATGGTCAACGGGTCAGATTAGGTTCGGTCAAGACCCGGCCAACTCAGTAAACTTCGGTCAAGCGTTACGGTATAACTAACTAGCAATTATTTCATTATATTATTATTTACACATATATTTCTAAAATATATAAATATAAACGACTAACTCGCTAACGAACCGATAAAAATATTAACGAAAAGCATTATGAGCTAATATTTGTGTATTAGTCGTGACTTGCGTTGTTGTTGGACTAAATTGATGGACTATACGTATATATATATATATTTATATAAACAGGATGATTTATATAATAGTCACAACGTATAAAGTCTCGTGGATTAGAAATACGGATAAATATAATGTCGTCTTTGTTTAGGTGTTGATTTTGGGAATTTGTAGACAACTTGTGTTGTCTGGTTTATACCAAAAACAGAGGAAACTCTGCCGAAATTTTTATAAATCCGAAGCGCGACAAGTGTGACATTATTGTTCGTTCTTATAAATAACTTTCCAAGCGTTTGACAAGTGTAGTCATATACAAAATCACGACGTTATGACAAATATTATTTGTAACAATAATAGCCTATTCCGAGAAATATTTCAAACAAATATATAGTCTTTTGTTACCAAGCGTCAAGTATGACGAGTTTTTAAAGGTTACTTGGTAACTAAAATATGTTTGTTGTCGGATTAAAAGATGTATAAACGTTCGTTTTAATTGGAAAACCTGTTCATAAAAAGCAAAGTCTTGAGATTTGTAAGATACTCGGATTCGGGAAAAGAAATAACAAATGTTATTAAAAAGGATTTTAATAACTATATTATATTTCAGCAAGGTATATTTTCCGAAAATAACTATACAAGACGATTACATTATCTGGTTTACGAGACAAGCTATGGCTCGGGATGAGTTATACGTTTCGCGATATTAGTCCAACATAGTTTACACACGAATAGTAACAAGTGCGCGACTTGGGTACTATTTCGCATGTGAACGCATGAACTACGATAAGTCACGATCGGTTCGTCGAGTTAAAACACTTAAGGACTCGGGTTAGTACACACGAGTCAAGATAGTTGAATAAACTATCTTTTAACCGGAAATTAAGCTAGGTTTATATATGATAGACTTTAAGGTGTCCCTTATTGGTAATTAGGGCACGAGGAAGTCGGTCAAAGCTGGGATTTTATTTGCTAGCTAAGCATGGAAATTAAGGTGAGTTTCACGGCCCCATTTTACTGTTTTAACTGGGGGAAAGATATGTTTGTCAAAAGTTATCACATATTGAAATGTTTTCAAAGGTTAAAATGTGGTAAGTGGCATGATGAGTACTTGAGTTTTTGGTCGCCACTCGGGGTTGGGTCCTCGCTACTGTAACCATTAATTCAGGTAAATGAAACCAAAGGAATATTTGGATAGTACTATCGGTGCCTGACGAGGCCCACCTCTGGTTGATAGCGTCAACCCGGTAAAGACAAGAGGTGCACGTATTCTGAACTTAAGTCGTTGGTTTCCGAGAAACGACTTGGAGCGGGGCATATTTATTAGTCTTGGTTTGGTTATGGGACTCAGGGGATTGCTTATCATCATAGTTTGTAGGAGCTAGCTACTCCGTACAAAGGCCACAAAATGTGCTGGATTTGCACAGGATGTAAAAATGTGCTGGATTTGCACAGGATGTAAAAATGTGCTGGATTTGCATAGGATGTAAAAATGTGCTGGATTTGCACAGGATGTAAAAATGTCGTATTTACGAAACTAAAACCTGTGAACTCACCAATATTTTATATATTGACGTCTTTTTAAACATATCTTTCAGGTAACTAAGTGCTGAATAGGTATGCGGCTAGCTGTATCCGTGACATGGCAATCCTTGTTTCCCCGGATGAAGGCAACGCCTGTTTTGGTGGGGAACCCTACCATGGCGTGTGCCGTGGAGGCGTTGGCGTTAAAGCGTGCAATGCCTTCTCTTCCCAGCAGTATGTCGTGGTTTGATGTGGTTGGTAAGACCATGAAGTCGCATATCTCTGTGCGCTCATGTGTACCATCGGTCCAAGTTACGGGCAAGGAGAGCATGCCGCGGGGCATGATGGTCTCATGGATGAAACCGGAGATGGGCTCGTTGACTGGAATGAGTCTTGACTTGTCTTCGCGATCAAGCTGTTGAAAGCATTGATCGTACATGATATCTGTGCTGCTGCCGCCATCCAGGAACATATACCGCGTGCGGTAATGTCCAAAGACCGCGGTTATCACAAGTGGAGCTGTGCAAGAGGCGCCGCCTCTGACTCTTGGCATGAGGATGTCAGCCTCTTTCCAAGAGTCGTTCAAAGGTTGTACCCGGGTCCGTTTCCCTTGTTGGGTGTTGTTCCCTCGCCTCGTCATGTTGCATTGGTGACGGGGAAACAGCGTGACTGCATGAGTATTGAGGTCCCGGATTTTTTTCCGCGACCCTTCGCCCTGGGTTTCCTCATGAGCATTACCTTTGCCAGCTCGGTGAACGTTCTTAACCAAGTGGCCCAACTGGCCTGACTTTAGCGCGGCTTCAATCTCCATCTTTAGGCTGTAGCAGTTGTCCGTGAGGTGACCGTAGTCGTTGTGAAATTCACAGAACTTGCTACGGTCCACGTTTCGCCGCTTCCCTAGAGGGTTAGGCTCTTTTAGGGTGACCTGCTCGGTTTTCAGAACTTGGGATGGTGTTTTTGTTAGCGGGGTCCAATCGTAGTTTTTCTTGGAGTGTCCGCGTTGGTCCCGTGTCTGTTTGGAGCTGATGATTTGGCGGGCATCGCCGGCGGAAGAATATTTCCCTTCGTCGGTGGTGCCTGTGATGCGGTTCCAAACGGATTTGTTTTTGTGTTTAGTATTATTATTATTATGGTGTTGTGGTTGGAAACCATGTTGCTGATTGAAAGATTTTTCGGAAGAGGCATATATTTTGGCTGAGCGGATGAGCTCATCCCAAGACTCTGGGATGCCATCCTTGCCGGTGAGGCATTTCATGAGGTCTGGACTGCGCACGTTGTGGATGAACGCAGCCCGTGTTAGCTCTTCTCCGCAGCCTATTTGTAATGCTTCTTTGTTAAACTGAACTATGTAGTCCTCAATTGTTTCTCGGTCGTACCGCCGGCACAGCAGAATGTCCGCTTTGTCTTTCTTGTGTTTACGCAAATGCGAGAAGTGGCTACCAAATTTGTCTGTGAGGTCGTCGAAGTCTTTTACGCTTCCCGCTGGGAGGCTGTCAAACCATACCCTGGCGGCCCCCGTGAGGGTTTGAGCGAAAAGATGGCACCATACTTGGACGGGCCAGTCCACAGACATGCCTGCGCACTCGAAGTCGTGCACATGGTCGTCTGGGTCACGCAGGCCATCGTATCTACCGATGCTGCTTGGGAGTTTGGCCTTTCTTGGGATTTTGGCAGCCGCTATGCGGGTAACAAACTTGGATTTCTCGGCAAAAGCCTTTGGTCGGAATGGTTTGACCAGGTCATCATCCATCTCACTGTCTCGCGACGTGTGAGCGTGTTTCTTTCCTTTGTAGCCTGAGTCGCTGCTCGACGATTCGTAGCCATCTGGCTCGTCACGTGATTTGGCGTAGCCCCGAGCTCTGACGTTTCCGCCGAGCTCCCCGCTACGACCATCACCGTGATCGGCCGTGTCTTTTTTCTTGTACTTTGCTTTTGCCGGTGTGTCAAAGGCAAGTGTCTTGCCCTTCTTCTTGGCTTGCTGTAGGAGCTTCCGCTGGTAGATTGCAGCACTTTTGGCGTTTTGACGGAGGAGCCATTGGTCCGGGTCCTCCTCGGCGAGGTCTTGGCTGTCGTCGTCTGACTCGACGTCACGGATCTCAACAGCTGACCTGTCGAGCCGTGAAGTCGTTTGTTTGACGACGGTGTTTGGTGTGGTTTGGTTCTCCGGTTGTTGGAGTTCATCCTCTCCGGCTCGGTGTATGTCGGAGGTGTTGGGGTTTGGTTCAGCCATGGGTGGGTTAAAAGATGAGTGAAAAAGAGCTGTTCTAACCGTTGGATGGCGCCAATGAAGAAACAATAGGTATCCCGGAGATTAGGACTAATCACTGGGGGGTTAATACCTATGTTACTGTCAGATTAATCCTTTACCCAAACCGTGATGGTAACCCGTGTGAATATTAATGTGAGTGAGTATGTATGAAGTGTGTGAGAACACGAGAGTTAAGTGGTTCGGTCGTTAATGACCTACGTCCACTGTAAGTACACCGGAATATTATTGATAATAAGGGAGATTACAATGAGTGTAGTGGTGATAGTTATTTCTGAATGAATCTACAAGGGTTGCATGCGATCTTATTTATAGAGACCGTGGTGGGCTGCATGGGGCGGCCCACGGATGACGCAATCAGTTTGGGCCCGGCTGAGGCCCAAACCCACGGCCCTTCTGATAATGGCGGGAAAGGACCTGTTACTGTTGATGTCGTCATGCTGTAGTGTGGTCGTTGTAGTAGCCTGACACGTGGCGGACTTCTGGTGGTGCACAGTAACGTCGTACTTGCTACAGTGCTCAGGCTATTCATGCTGCCTGATGTGACGTCTGACAGTTGGCGAGGTAATGCCTGTTGGTCACTATTCATGACAGCGTGTACAGTGTAGCCGTTCACCTTTTGTACCGTCTGCCACATGTCCTTCCCTAGTTGGTAAGTACTCTGTCATGGATCTTTGTGAATCTTCCTTCTGCCATTCCTTGTACTTCATACGAGAGGTGTCGAGGGGAAATTCCGCGCGTGGTGGCACGCGCGTATCAGGTGTTGTTTGTTGCTTATCGTATGCTTTTGCGCGCGAGGCATGTTGACTGCTTGTCTCCGCGCGAGTGTGTTCCCGCGCCATGATCTGGCGTGGGTTTGCCGCTGTTCCGGGATAGGGACGCCTTTCAGATTAGGCTCCCTATCCCTTCAACGGCGGACGTCGAAGCAGTTGATGATGTGCAATCCACAAGTCAATCCAATCTCTAACCCTGCTTAGCTCTACACTCTAATCTGCAACTAAAGTAATATACCTTGCGTTTGCCATCCTTCCATAAGTTGTACCTGAACACATGCTTAAAAATAGTTTGGGTCAACAAATATGTTGGTGAGTCCGTGTGGGCATTAAAATGGTTTTAAGAGTAAGTTTATCTTCCCAAAATGGTTAATCGCTCTAAAACAAGTTTACTTGGTTTAGCACAAAACATGTTTATCATTCCAAAACAGGTTTACAAGTTAATACGGTTCAACACATGGTTGCACTGGTGATGTACAAGCCACACCTCAAACCTATACATTGAATCGACCTACTCCCATTGTAGATTCCCATGGCAAAATACATGACACAGACTGCAGTGGAGGGTTCCCCGGGCTTCCGGATCCACTGTGCGCGGTGGTTTCCCCAAGTAGTACTACCCACATATTAAGTGGCCCAATCTCCCGTTGGGTTAATGAATATGAAGGTTTGGTAATCGGGAGCACACCATGTCACATCAAACTGGTTTATCATACTGGTTTCACACTGGAAGCATATGTTCACCCCAAAATAGTTTAAATAATAAAAAGAGGGGATGGTTCACGAGACTCACTTGGATAGCTATGCAGAATTAATATAATAATGAGTTGCTTTGTATCGCGTCCTGGTATTCTCCTGGTCAAGCCCTATGTTGACATACATTATTAGTGTTGGTTTTTATCAGTTAATGGTTACGCGTGGGGACGAGCTCGAGCGTATCATTTCTATTTATTACAATTCCATGTCTACGTTTGGGTTCCTATAATCCACAACCTATCCATTTGTACTTTTACATGTAGTAGTTATAACTAAGTCCGCATTTATGGTTCAAGGGTCGTATTCTATTATCCTTATATCACACCTCATGTCTCGAGTCCTAAGTCCAATATCACCTCCATGATACACTTCAAGATGCATATATTTATATATATGTGTGTTTTCACAAGGTATACTTAGTCGAGCTTGTATAATCATGTATAGTTAGTAAGGTGTCCGTCGTATTCCTATGTCCCGGGTGGTATATTAATATTCATACTAAACATCCCAATGCTAATATTGTTTATATGTAAGTCCTTAGCAAGTTGCGAGTCCACCCATATCTGAATTACAAGTTGAAATGCTTAAAGCTAAGTGTCCTTTGTCGAATCCGCTACCTTTGTCTTATTCTTGTTATGTTTCAATTGTCGAATCCATGTCCTAGATCTTAAGTGTCCAAGTTTTCCTACTCGAGGTTTAGGTACACACTAGTCGCTAAGGTAAGTGTCAATCTTATATGTTCCAAGTTCATGTCCAATCGTCGCTATCATCAACCAGCTTCTACTTCATTCCCGAGTGTTCTTAAAATACAAGTTGTCTTAATCAATTCCAAGTATTGGTCCCCAATGTTCAAGTGTCGAGTCCATGACTTAAGTTTGACTGTCCAAAATATCCAAGTATCTGATCCAAGTGTCCAAACCAAAATTGGTGTCCACATATATGCTTGGCACATATATGGAATATAAATATTTATAACTAAATATAATTATTGAGTACTCGGGTTCGGTTATACTGTGATAACCAGAGCTGATACGGTTAACCATGTTGACTGCTCGTGGACCATCCGGTTGACCCTTCGATTGACTTTGTTGTCCACTAAACATCCTTTCCATCCCCTACCTCTTTTATTACTATGGATCTGTAATGAATCCACTATCACTATTGATGTATCATCTTCCTTTCACCGAAGATCCCTGCTAACAAATCTTAAAGTCATGAACCTTCACTGTCGAAGAACATCACCTCGCACCAGTCACCATCGTTGTCGTCTTCATCAACACCAACTGTTACAGTAACCCCACACCACCACTCGACCTCCACCTCTGTTACTGTTCTATCAACATCAACCACTCAAGCCATTATCGTCAACAATCACCACAATCTATTATCAAAGGGGATATGGATTATTGGGTTACATCAGTTTTGATGATGGTTCGATCACAGAGGCGGCGCCGCCGCCGCTGGTACCACCACCGGCTCCTCCTCTTCGTTCCTTCTCTTTCTTTCTTTCTGTCTAATTCTAACTCTCCTCTGCTCCTGTTCTTCACCGCCTCTCTCTCTGATCTCCTCAGATCTCTCTCCCGCTCTCTCTAGTCCTCTTTCTTCCTGTAGATGTGTGTGTAGGTTACGAGAGAGAGAAAGGGTAAGTATAGGTGTGGAGAGATGAGAGGAATTGTGAGTGTTAGTGTGTGTGTGATGTTCAGTAGATAAAAGGGTGGGTGGTTTGGGGCTCTTATATGGGGTTTAGTTGAATGGTTTCTAAGAAAACCATTTTGGACTCAAATGGTTTTCAAGAGCATGTTGGCAAGAGATGTGTCCTCCGCTAAAGACTAATCATAAGAGGTGTTGGGTGGGTTTGTTATCGGGTTCGGTTCAGTTTCGTAACACGTGCCATTGTATAATAATATTCTTTATATAATAATTAGGGTTTTAGGTTCGTGATTAGTACACGTGCATGGTAGTTATTTCTATACATTAGTATTAGTATTTTATTATGACTTGCTCAATCACTGGTTAAAAATGGGAAAAAAAATTTGGGGTCCGCTCTGGGTTGTTACAACATGCAATGTTTTACCCAATAATCTCTTCAATATCTAGTTGCATATCATTCCAATTAAAACCCTCATCTCGCTGAATCACCAAAGCTTGGTTTTCATTTTGGTTTTGTTGGAGCGGTAATTAGAACAATGGTTCTTTCACGGTTAGGGGTAGATTGAGTTTGGTTAGGTGTGGATGTTTATCTTTGGTTGGAATATTGTGAGGTAATTTGTCGGTTTTGATAGTTGTTTTGGTTTTGGTAGTTGTTTTGGTTTTGTCGGTTTTGGTAGTTTGAGTTGAAAGGGTTATGGTTTCCTTGCTGCTTGGTGCATTCCCGAGCAAAGTGACCTTTTGTTCCACAATTGAAGCACGTCACCTTTGCTTTGTTGAAACCATATGCGGTGTTTGGTTATGTATAAAGAGGTGTGATGTACGAAATAGGACACTTACTTATCATTGAACACTTGACACCTGATACACACTTTACAACACTTGAACTCAGACTTTCCTTAGTCTCACACACACTATACTGAATTGTACTCATAGTAGATCGTTCATCCCACTTCCAAAGTTGTAATCTTTTTACCATATTAATATTAACAAACAAGGAAGGGGCTTAAACTCCTCCCGATGTTTTGTGCTGACGATCATCATTGATCAAGGGCTTTTCTCATACATTGAGTGTTGTTCTCTTGTTGCATTTCACTTATATTGAGTGTCTACATCTTCGACATTCGACAGTTACATCCTCAGGATATAACTGTCCATCCTCACTTTTCCCTTTGTCATCCTAAGCACAATTGTCAATAATAGTTTCTTTGACATCCTTAAACTGTTATCCTTAAGATATAACTGAATTTCATACATTATAAACACTTTTAGCACTCTACCTCACATTTACTAATTTGGAATACAAAGTTATTTTTACTTAATAATTTTTGACCAAAACAATCATAAAACCCGATTCTAAAAGACCCAAAATAGCAATCTAAACTTTCTTGTAAATCGAAAATGTTGATTGAGTTTGGTTAATTGACCTTCTATACTAGTGTACTCAAGAATCAGCCATTAAATCTTCCATTTGCTTGATTTTGAAATTTTGAAGTTTGGTCAGGCGTAGGACCCTCATACGCCTGAACATTATCAGGTGTATGAGTCATACGTTTGTAACTTTCCACGTGTATGAGAGTCCTATACTTGTAAGTCAGAAAATTTGGCGATTTATGTCGTTTCAACCTATTTATGTTGTTTTCGTGGTTCTTATGTTTATATATAGAGTATTTTAAGATATGGACTTGAGACTAAGAATCATCGTAAAAGTTATGCTCATCTGTACACTACGACACCAAATGCTACTGCTTATGTCAATATTATCAATTTTCTATGCCTTCAAAGATATAATATGCTATTTCTAAGAGATATGTGCCCTATCTTAGCCATCAAATGGAATTTTGGGCTACGACGTCTTTGGATTGCAATCGTGATCCAATAGCTATTGTCGGAAGGGTGAAAAATCGGATGGTAGTAGTGATAGAACAGAATATCAGAGTGACTCTTAGATTTGACGACAGGGAAGATTATCTGATAGAGTTCTCAGGGGATCTTGTTCGTGGACTATTTACTAGAATAATGTATGATGGATATGTGATGCAGTCAATGCAGTTAAAGACAAACCTATGCAGACAATACAGATATATCATGCATGTTCTTATTCACTGTATTGGTCCAAGAATCAACATTTTCGATGCAATCAGAGAAACTCTCTCATGAGCAATGGTAGCTCTTATTCTTAAAAAGTCATTTAATTTCTCAGGCATGATCTTTCTTCATTTGAAAGAGAATGTTGTCGTGAAGGTCAAGAAGGAAAGATCTATGATGTGTCCAAGATTTATACAGATGATCGTTGATGCCCAAATTCTAGATTTTTCGAAGGTAAATGGTGACAAGATCAAACAGAGCCACATGAATGATACTTCTATGAACAAGATGAAATCTTACAAGCTGAAAGTTGAACCCTTGATAAAAAGAATGAGTAGTCACATTGCAAATCCAAATTATCAAGCACCTGACAACGATCATTAGAGGCATGAAAATAGTGATTCTGAAGATGAGGTGATTCAACGTCAAGGTGAAGAAGAGGGAGATGATGATGAAGGTGGTCAAGGTCCTCCTGGAGATCTCACAAGGCCTTCACCCACCCGTGAACAACCATTTGAAAAACCATCAAGCACAACGCCTGCTACTACTGAGCCATGAATCTTTGCCCCAGTAACTTGTGAACCAACATTTTGCTCCTCCTTACACAACTACAACCGAACTTGAATCGTTTGTTGCTAGAAGACTTGATTTAGGCATGGAAGTACAATCTATGCCTGTGTTTGTAAGCAGTGAAGATGTACAGATTTTTGAGCCTGCAACAGATGACGAAGAAAGTGATAGTGAATCTACTAAGGATGATGAAGATATTCCTAGGAGAGTGCTAAAAGAGAGTATCACTGATGAACTTCTAAGTCTGAAATGCAAGCTTGCAACCCTACAAGAGCGCAAAATGCTTAGAAAAGAAACAAAAGAAAGAAGGGATCTGGAGTTTGTAGTTGATGTGGAGTAGTTGGATGAGCTACTAGAGGAAGCAAGACCTTCAAAGAAAACACCATCATCTAGTGCTTCTAAGATGTCTTACTTGCCAAAGAAACAAAGAATGTCATCTATTGGAAGCAAACTGACCATCAAACTCCCAGCTACCAAAACAACTCCATCTAAACCAAAACAACCACGACAACAACAATAACAACAACAACTATGTCATCCAAAACTGCAATCTTCACTGAGTCAATCTCAGTTGCAGCTTCTACACCAGCCTCATCAAGTCAAGTTTCAGTTTATGCCGAATTGCAAAGACTTACTGCTAAGCTTGGACTTCCACCTATTCATCAATCCCAACCTCAAGAACAAGTTCCTTTCATGCTATCTATTTCTCCAGTCCCAACTACATCAAGTGGACCATCACTACAAGCCCATATCAATAATCTGGTAAGTATGTTACAATATGCAGTTTGCTCGGAACCATGCAAATCAGCAGAGGATAGCAGAATCAGAACAAAGATATCGCTAGTTCCTCACAATTATTAATCAAACAAGAGCTGCAAATGTCAGACTTAAAGCTACAGTTAAAGAGGAGATGCTCAAGCTATCCAACAACGGGCAAGAGATTCGTCAGTAAACAGAATCTCGTAGTGAAACTGAGAATTGTCTTGCTGTTGCGAAATCAGAAAAAAAGCGTTTGAGAAGATGTCTTAACTGATTCATGAATAAACATAAAAGAATCTCACTACTGGTGATGGTGATGATGGAGATGATAATGATGATGGAGATGATAGTGATGAGGATGATATGATTCAGATGACGATCATGAATTAGGGAAAGACAAAGGTGGTGGTGATGATAAAGATGGTAATGGTGGAGCACGTTCTCGACAAACAAGGAGAGCTAACACCAAATTCAGACAACGAAGATCCAAAGAATCACATGATGAAGGCAAGGCACCCGAAGGTGGTTCATTTTCACAACAAGGTCCAACAAATGAAGATGTGATAATGTTTAAAGGTCGTGTTGCTCACGGGGAGGTTCCCATAGAATGGACTTAGCCATTCTATGATATATTCTTTACTTATGATGATGGGAACCCTGTGACTAATCCTTACATGGATCTAGGAGATGGTGAAATACCTCTAGAGATGTCACGTGAAGACACTGCCAACGTCTTCGGTCTTACATGTGAAGAGATAACTCCAGATAATGGATCTCATAAATATTCTAAAGACATTGATAGGTTGGATGACATTGAGATTGAAGACATCACTAATCAAGAATACCACGAGAATGTGGTGAAGGATCAAAATGCTAGGATTCCAGATCTTAAAGATCAAGATTTTAAACAAGTTAAGAAGATATTGGAATATAATCCTAAAGATGAACCGGAGACTGAGAAACAAAGAAAAGCAAGAATTCGAGAGATGTGCAATCTAGGGTTTAGTGAGTATAAGAAAGAAAAGCCAGCTCAAGCTAAGTGCATGACTCAGTGTTGGAATCAAATGTCTAGAAATCTTAAGAGTTGGACTTATGTTCCACATGCAAATGCTATCGGGATAAAATGTGACAGTGGCATTCTGTATTTCAAGACTATGTTTCACACCAAGTCTCCACGATACCGGTATGTCTAGGATCTAGTGAGGAAGGAGCCTGTTGATACAAGCTCCTCAATATATATGCTCCACATGATCATCATAAGAGAGAACCTCTATGGGTGGCACTACTACAAGCCACAATATCCCAGATGTTTCTAGTCTAAAGAAAAAATCCTAAGATTGGTAAACTGATCTGGAAACGATCCATCAAAACACCCATGGTGATGACAAAGATACCGATTGAACAAAACTTTAGTGATAAATTCATGTTCTAGTATTACAGCTTCACGACAATAGAATCATTGATTGTTCTCAGAAAGCCCAAGATTTGTCAAAAGTTGAGAGCGTATGATCCTATGTGGCTCTTAAATTGCTCTAAAGGGGGTGTCAAGACTCAGCATCAGAATCCAATTCACATTCAAGACCAAAATCGAGATCAACCTATGCGTTTTTAGAAGACGATCAGGTTTTGCTATGCCAAGAACATACATTCTGGGTGTGACTGGTCAAAGTTCTCTGTTCTGGAAACATGAAGTTGGTTGTTGTTTGAAGGTTCAAGTTTTATTGCTGATTAAGTTGTTTTGAATATATCTAGCTAGGTCCAAGGGGGAGTATGTTAGTGCACCCTTTGGCATGTCCCTAGGCTAAATATTAGTGATATTATCTTATTTATTTTTTATGATTTTTATGGGTAGCACGATAAGACTTAAACGCTAAATTTATCATGTGTAGTTTGTTCTAGGCATATGAGAGTCATACGCCTTGAGGGGACCTAGGCATTAGAGTCCTACGCCTATAAGGAATCAGGCTTAGGACAGAAGCTTAAAATAGGACCCTTAGTGTTTTTATTTAAAACTTTTGCTCATTTAAATATTACACGACAAAGTGCTATCCAAAATGTGTTTCATTTAAGTGTGTTTTGTTGGCCTATTCCTAACACTTATCTGTCACACCTAACAACTAACCAATTCGTTGATTCTGCCTTCGAATCGAATATGCGCGTGGTATCAAAATTGTATTGTTAAATCAAGATCCGAACGATCCTACGATATATATAAACCATTTCTAACATGTTCGTTTGAAAAATTAAAAGCCTACATAAAAACGTTGTTAACCTTGGGTTTTCTTATATAAACCGTTTCCATCTTACCTAGTTAGAACCTTAAAACTTTAACCAAACCATTTTAAAGTTGATTATTTTCCAAAATAATCGTCTCTAACACGCTTGTTAGAAATTATTTTGTACAATAATCTTATAACATCCTCGTTAGAAAATCCAACTGCCTTGCTTGTTCATTTTTACAAAAACATCGATTTCGAACATGTTCATTAGAGAAAATAAATATATAAGTTTAAAAATTAAACTTACGATTATGTAAGGTGCTGTTTGTTTTTTCTGCAGGTAAAGGTCTGCAGTCTGCGGACCACATCTGCAGACATCTGCAGGAGAAGAGGTGGACCAAAGGTCTGCAGTCTTCAAGAAGAAGACTGTTTGTTTGTTAATGTCTGCAGGCTGCTGAAATAAACTGAAATTTAAATAAACTATTTTTTTACAGCAATTTGGTGGTAGACGGTGGTGGTGGGTGGTGGTGGTGGACGGTGGTGGTGGTGGGTGGTGGTGGTGGACGGTGGTGGTGGTGGGTGGTGGTGGTGGACGGTGGTGGTGGTGGGTGGTGGTGGTGGACGGTGGTGTGTGGTGGTGGACGGTGGTGGTGGGTGGTGGTGGACGGTGGTGGTGGTGGGTGGTGGTGTGGGTGGTGATGGTGGACGGTGGTGGTGGTGGGTGGTGGTGGGTGGTGGTGGGTGGTGGTGGACGGTGGTGGTGGTGGACGGTGGTGGTAGTGGGTGGTGGTGGTGGTGGTGGGTGGCGGTGGACGGTGGTCGTGGACGGTGGTGGTGGGTGGTGGTCGTGGGTGGGTGGTGGATGGTGGTCGTGGACGGTGGTGGTAGTGGACGATGGTGGTAGACAATGGTGGTGGTGGTGGACGGTGGTGGTGGTGGGTGGTGGTGGGTGGTGGTGGACGGTGGTGGTGGTGGGTGGTGGTGGACGGTGGTGGTGGTGGGTGGTGGTGGTTCGTGATGGTGGTGGGTGGTGGTGGTGGTGGTGGACGGTGGTGGTGGTGGGTGGTGGTGGTGGTGGACGGTGGTGGTGGTTGGTGATGGTGGTGGGTGGTGGTGGTGGTGGTGGACGGTGGGTGGTGGTGGTAGGTGGTGGTGGTGGTGGTGGACGGTGGTGGTGGTGGGTGGTGGACGGTGGTGGTGGACGGTGGTGGTGGTGGGTGGTGGTGGACGGTGGTGGTGGTGGGTAGTGGTGGTGGGTGGTGGTGGTGGTGGTGGGTGGTGGTGGGTGGTGGGTGGTGGTGGTGGGTAGTGGTGGTGGTGGACGGTGGTGGTGGTGGTGGTGGTGGTGGGTGAGGAGAAGAGAAGTGGAGAAGACCTTAGAAGACTTTGGAACAAGTCTGCACCAAGAAGAGGTCAGGAAGACCTTTTTGAGTGAAAGGTCTTCTAAAAAACAAACAATCTGCAGACCCCAAACGTCTGCGCGCGTCTGCGTGGCACAGACAGAAGAGGTCAGAAGTGCTTTTGAGCAAAAAACAAACAGCACCTAAATAATCAATTTCAATATGCTTATTAGAGAATGTTTAATGACTTTTTATTCATTCAACATCGTCAAGTCTAACGTGTAGGTCAGAAAAATTCATGTTTCAAAACTTGTTATTTTCATAACTAATTGCTAATACACTCAGTAGAAATTTGAATGTTGTTAAAGATTTGAAACCAATACTATGTTATAAAAATAATAAATTTCTAACATGCTCGTTAGAAC
The DNA here is from genome assembly GCA_028751855.1 of Ambrosia trifida. Taxonomy (NCBI): domain Eukaryota; kingdom Viridiplantae; phylum Streptophyta; class Magnoliopsida; order Asterales; family Asteraceae; genus Ambrosia; species Ambrosia trifida. Next base: position 100,254,118 of record CM054123.1, on the reverse strand, counting down.
AAACCGTTTACAAATGTTTCTTTCTTAGGTGTACAAAATGTCATTTTCTAATACGCTAATTAGAAAATTTAGCATTTTAAAACATTTTAAAATACAGGCTAATTTATATATATTCGGTTTTAACAAATATATGACAAAATCCATGCACTCAAAATGCTTGAATCAAAATGTCCTTTTAGTGACCACGGTATTTTGGAATAAAGATCATACTCCAGTCATAAATTTAATCTTGCTTGTTGTGTAGTTACATAGATATTTTCCAAAAGAAATATTTGCTAGAGTTTTTGAAAAAATCTCAATTAATATATTAAACTTTTGTGAACCCAAAAATCTTTTATAAAAAGGTTTAAGATTGTATCAACAATCTTCGCAAAAGTGTGTTTTAAGATTGTAGGAAGTAAGTTCACTGTTTATTAAAAATAGATAATAAAATATATTAACGACACTCTCATTATTCATAAGAAATATAAAAGTACAATACCAAATAAAAGTTACATAACAATGAATACAAATAAAAACGAATTTTTGGAACTTGATTCAAACTAAACAAATATAAAATCATAATACCGAATAAAAATTACATAAAAATGAATACAAATAAAAACGAATTTTCGGAAATTGATTCAAACTAAACAAATATAAAAGTACTATACCGAATAAAAATTACATAAAAATGAATACAAATAAAAATGAATTTTCGGAACTTGATTCAAACATTCTTCTAAGATTCTTCATCACTATGAGTCTTAAACCACACTCTGTGACTGCCACAACCAACAAACTAAAACTGATGATTTTTTTGGCTGAGGGTCGTGTTGAACACAGGACCCTTAAAATAGATTTTGTGTCTCCTCTTAAACAGTCTGTCCACTAGAGTACAATAGTCGGAACACTATGTATACATACTACCGGAGATGACTCTCGCAACCGAGATAGCAACGATGTAGTTGATGTATATCATATTGTAAGAAAAAGAATGAAGGTGCAAAATTTAGACAATACTCTTCTCTAAATTTCTCTAAATTTCATAGTAAAAAAAAGTGTTTTTCGTGTGTATGTTTTTTTCACCATCCTAGAATGAACCACCAAGTTCATTCTTATACCCACACCCATAAAAGACTTGTTCAGCCCTATTAAAGTTTGTGATAAACAAGATAATTAATCTTATAGCAAACTCGGGTGTAGTCTCTAATTAAATGGATTTTGAGTGCTGACCAAAACTGTCTTTTTCATTCAAGACACGAGTTGAAACGACGCTCTTTTGAGCAGGTCCAAACTGCGGCCTAGCTACTGGTGTTGCTCAGAACTACTGGCGTGAACTAGCAGTCTAGCTAGCTGATCTTAGGAAGCAATTGGTGATGTCAGCAGGCTATCAAAATGCTACATTAAAACCATACTTTCACGCCACGCGCACGAGTGTGTGAATGGGAGTATGAGTTAGGGTCCTCTGCACCTTTAGGGTCCCTACTAGTTTTTGGCTCAACTAAACAATTACAAGGAGAGGTTCTTCTTATTTGGAACAAGTTTAATTCATTTTCTAATATTTAGTTGTTCCAATCATATTCTAGCATTGATATCTCATTCATTTTAGCTATATTTTGGACAATCTTTGTTTCGTTATGATGCTCTCACAACCTAGAACACAAACCCACAAATAATTAATTATACAACATATATATATAAGCATAATTATTGGTGTATAAATTATTTAATGAAAATCATTTTTTATTAATATTTCCAACAAGATAGATATGAAAAAATAAGTTGTGAGTTGTTTTTATAAAAATATAAATTTTTTGAAATACGTGTCTTACAGCTTAATTATAGGGATGCAGATGGTTTAGTGTTTCAATTTTTTTAAACAAATTGATGACACAACTTGTGTTTTTAAAAAGGCTAAACAATTAAAAAATAACATGCCATGTTCAATAAATGGTTAGATGTAACAACATTAGTTCTTTATCCGAAAATTATCACCGATAGCAAAATATAATATGGAAAAGAAAATAGCGAAAGAAATATAAAGATAAAGTTCCTTTTTTTATAAAAAAGCACAATTATTTTAAGGAAAAGGTTATGCATGGGGTTTTGGGATTAACAAAGTGACAAAAGGTACCCAACGACACTCAGATACAGCATCCTGTAAAGTTCTCGAATAGAGGAACCAAAGTTGAATTCCAAGATTTTTCTTTTGCCCCATTCTTCCAACCAAATCTCTCATTTACAACCAAATCCTTCATCATCATGTGACATAATGGTAAAAGGGCCGGTTCTTCTTTTGGGGAAGCCGGGTTTGATTCTCACGGGAGGCATGTGATAGATACCCCCAACCTTGTGGTGGGGTAGGTGGTTGAGAAGTGATGGAGAGACCCTTGACCCTTGTGGTCATGGGTTCGACTCCTGATCCCTCCAGGTTTTACCGGTTCACTACCGTCGTGCCTTCGGGCGGGTTTGTGGGCCGGGTTTTCCCTGGAACAGGAGACGGGTGGGCCGAAGGGCTCTGTCCGTACGGACTAGAGGCCGTCTGGGGCCCCTTTCGGCCATTGGGGGCCGCGTACAGAATACCCGGCAATACTTTAGTTGATCGTTCAAAAAAAAAAAAACAATTTTACTTCATTTAGTTTTTCTAAATGTTATGTTTTCATTTCCAGCCATCTATATCTATATTTATCTATAATATATTATAAAATTTCCTAAATACCTCTTAAAATTTAAATTTTACAAGTATAATTTTTTAAAGTTAAACACACAATACACATGTTAATTATTTTTAAAAGTTCAAAGTTTTTTCATACGTTAATATTTTTCTTAAAATTATTACACCGTATAAACGAGCATTTTATTCTCTCTAATTTGAATTGTTATAATGTTTTTAATTTAAAAAATGACATGTTAAAGTTAAGCAGTAATTGCAACGAAAACGAAGCGAAATGAACCAATGTATCTATCTTTCATATTTTTATGAAAAAAGGATTTAACCTAAGTTTGATTTTGGTTATAAATATATTCGAACCGAGAATCGACAATCTAACTGATAATCCAAACTAATTAACCAAAAACTGCCCGGTCAATAAAACATATTAACGAGTGACTTTCGTTTTGGTTAAGGCTAATAACCGAATGGAACCGAACCTTACACACCACTAATAGTGTCTATGTTCCCCATCGCATGGAATTTAGGTTGTTTTAACTTGAAAAATACCAAACACAACAATCTAAAACACAATTACATGTATTATAGTCATTAAATTTAAAAAAAACATCTAAAACACAGTACTTAACACTTAAACACATTGCTTAATGTTCTTAGCATGGTGTTTTAAGTTTTAAGCCTAAAATACATTGTTTTCGGTTTTTAATTTGTTATGCTTGGCGTTTTTCTAGGCAAAACAATCCAAAACATCATGATTCAGTTCAAAAAAATGTTGCTTACATATCAATTTTTAATCCTTCTCACACTTTTCACGAAATATGGCCTTTGTACAGGAACCTCACCATATATATATATATATATATATATATATATATATATATATATATGCTTTTGAACCTATTATTACGTATAAGAACCCGCTAATCTCACAATCTTTTGATGGACCGAAAGACATTGATGCTTAATATAGCCAATCTTGGACTAGCATGAGCTTATAAAGTACCACTTTCGAAGTATACTCATGAGGTATAACCGTGTAAACCATTTCATGCCTATTTGTTTTTGACTCTGTTTGGTTAGAATATATTTTATTATTATTATTATTATTATTATTATTATTATTATTTTGTATTTTGATTGATGTTGCTAAGAATAAGGATTATAAAGGTTGTTAAGCCGGCTAGATGTAGCCTATGATTCTTAGACACCAGGTAAATATCTAGTTGATAAGTGATAATTAATCAACCCACTATGCACGCCTCTTAAATCAATCATCATTATCATCATGACATATCATTTTATACCAATTTAGTTGTTTTTTTCTAGGTTCACATCGCAGCTTTAGAAGGTCTTGAGGAAGTCACAAAGTTGTACAAAGACTTCACTTGATAAAGATGTGCACACGTTGAAGAAACAATAAGTATACCGGAGATTAAGACTAACCTCCGGGAGGTTAATACTTATGTAACTACAGGTTTAATCCTTTACCCAAACCGTTATGACAACCCGAGAGTTTGTTAAGGTGAGCGTGATAGGTATTGTGTGTGATATGAACAAGAGATTTAAGTGGTTCGGTCGTTAATGACCTACGTCCACTGTAAGGGTACCGGAATGTTATTACTAACAGGAGAGAATTACAAGTGATAAGTACAGTAGTGATGGTTGTATATGTGAATGCCTACATGAGTTGTATCTGATGCTATTTATAGACTTAGTAGTGGACCGCATGGAGAGGCCCATGAGTGGCACCATTGGCTTGGGCCCAACCAGGGCCCAAGCCCATAATCTTTCTGGAAGTGGCGGGAAAGGACGAGGCACTGTTGATGACGTCAGCCCACAGTGTGGTCGTTGTTGTAGTTGGACACGTGTCCGCCTTCTGGTGGTGCACAGTAACGTCGTACTTGCTACAGTGTCCAGGCTATCTCTGCTGGCTGATTTGACGCCTGACAGTGGAGGAAGTAATGCCTGCTGGTCACTGTTCACGACAGCGTGTACAGTGCAGCCGTTCCCCTTTTGTACTATCTGCCACATGTCCTTCTTCTGTTGGTGTATGCTCTGACACAGATCCTTATGAATCTTCCTTTTGTCGTCCCTTGTACCTCCTTTGACGTGCCAAGGGACTCTTCCGCGCGTGATGGCACGCGCGTATCAGGTATTGTTTGCTGCTTATCATCTGTGCCATCGCGCGAGGATGTTGATTGGCTGTCCTCGCGCGAGTATGCTCCTGCGCCGTGACGTGGCGCAGGGTTGTTACTCAGTGGGGGTAGGGGCGCCTTTCAGATTAGGCTCCCTATCCCTTCAAGTCCCCCTAGTCTAGGGCTTCTCCTGCTCGCTGATGAGGAGGTGGAGTGCTAGACTCGAAATGTGGAAGTCGCGGATGAAAGCTCATCTGCTTGCGCTATAGCCTTTGGGGGTATTATTCTGATTTGAGAAAATATAGGCGGGAAACGTATTTCTCCGTTTTTCGTCAGATTTGCGCCGTGGAGGACGTCCTCCGTCCCAGCGTTGCAGTGGTTGAGCGGGGAATGTCTTTTGAAAGTTTACGTCAACTTTCCGCTGAGGAGGGCGTTCTCCGCCCCAACGTTGCAGCGGTTGGGCGGGGAACGTCTTTTGAAAGTTTACGTCAACTTTCCGCTGAGAATGGCGTTCTCCGCCCCAACGTTGCAGTGGTTGGGCGGGGAACGTCTTTTGAAAGTTTACGTCAACTTTCCGCTGAGAAATCTGCTGCTGCTGGAGTAATTTAATGCGGGTCTGGAGTTGTGATAAATTCCAAATCATTAGCATTGAATTTGTCTCTCATAAATTGGAATAAATGCGCCTGGAATTCGAATGATCAATTACTTCTGAGGGAAGTTTAGTGGTTGCTGATGTGTCAGCGACTGTCTGGTTGTACAGACTGATGCATGTCCCATCATGGTTGCAATTATCAATATCTCGTCTGTGTCAGGAGCGTGGGGTTTCACGCGTCTGACATTTTTTCTGCATGGTTGAGATTGTGCCACGTGTCGAAGGGCACGTGTTGTCTGTCAGGCGCGTGGGTTGCCACGCGCTTGAATGGTTGATGTTGTGAGATCTGTTGACACGTGTCGATCATCCAGCGCCTGTGTAGTGTACAACTGTAATACACTTCCATCCAGGCCACTCGTTTTTATTGCGGACACGTGTCATCATCTTGTGAACGGAATTTGAAAAGTTGTGACGGTTTACACTCCCCCGGTGGGTCCCCCTGCCATAAATGCGATGAGTATATAAGGCCTGTTGTGGCTCATTTGAACGGTTATGCTCTCTAATCTTCTTCTATTTTCCTTTTCTCTCTTCATTCTCCGGTCAATTTCCGTTTGAAGTTTCCGGTTAATCTTTGAAGATCTTGATCTTGAAGATTTATTTGAAACTTCATATTACTTCTACGTTGGTGTCTTCTTTTCATCTTTGTGTTGTTTTCTGGTCGGTTAACTTCTTATTTCCCACTTTCGTTGAAGATTTCGTTTGATCTTCAAACTTTCCGGTGAGTTTTCCAGATTTTCATTATCATGTCTGAAAGTGCTAGTGTTTCTGAGGAGGTTGTGGGGGAGCAGCCGGAGGAGGTGGTGCAGGAGACCACTGTTGAAGGTGGAAAAATCAAAGAGAGGAAACTGATGTCCAACACTTGCTGTGTTTGGAGTCAAGAAGCCTTCAACCGGTTTCTTGTTATGTATGGGATCTCGCCGGAGTGGGAGCCCACCCTTCCAACTCCGACCAGCACTGTCCTCTCGGCCGGTACCGGCCGGCTGGCGTTGTACGAGGCCCACTTTGCTAAGTGTGGGTTCCGCCTGCCGTGTACTCGGTTTCAGATCGACACCATGGTGGCTTATGGTGTTGGTCCTACGCAACTAACCGCTTTTGGGATGCTGCGGTTAGTTCATTTCGAAGCTTCTTGCCGCGCCCTAGACATTGAGCCCACTGTCGAACGGTTCAATGTTTTCTACTTTATGGCGCGGGATGAGATGTGGTTCTCCTTCAAGCCGCGCCCCAAGGTGCCGCCCATGGCCACCCATACTCCTAAGTCCTTGCATTGGGCTAAGGAGAAGTTTTTCTTCGTGAAGAGGGGTGTGATACCCATTAGTCTCCCCTGGAAGGTGATAGGGGATGGGCAGCGGGTGGCGGACATGCCTGTGCCCAAGGACTTTAAGAAGCAGGCGTGGTTCCTTGCCCTTACCGCCAATGCCACTAAATTGGAATTCCAGAACCTGACGGAGGGTATTTTCTTTCTTCTGGGGATGAGTCGAAATGGCATCCGGGCGGGTAAAGAGCCATATATTGCGCAGGAGGGTAAGTATGATGTCATTATTATCATTATTAGTGTCTCCTGTGCTCTTTTCCTTATTGTTTGTTAATATTGCAGGTGTAAGTAAATTTGAGTTTTATGCCGCCCGTCAGGATAAAGGCATCAAGTGGAGGCCTCTGGCGGAGGGTCAAACTTCTTGTTTGGACGCGCTTGCTGACCGGTTCTACTACCCGGATTTAACTGCTGCGCCCAAACCTTATTACACAACTGGTGAGTCTCCCAGCCCTTTATTTGATAGTATTTTCGGAGATGATACTGTAGGGGAGACTCCGCCGGTAGGCTCGTCCGCGAGGCGTGGTCGTTGGAAGCACGCTCCGCGGAGGCACAGGTACCGAGCCATGATTACCCTTTCTGACTCGGGTTCTTCCGTTTCAGCAGGAGAAGCTGTAAAAGGGCGTCGACGGAGGAAGGATGGGCCCCCCTCTGAGGATGACGAGGAAGCGGAATCTTCTCAGCTGGAGAAGAGGAAAAAGTCGCGGACCGCTGGGCCGGTGAAGGAAACTCCAGTCGCGTCTGGCGCTGGTGGTGGTGAGGGATCGGTGCCTGGTCCGGACCCAGTTAATATTTCCAAGGGTCCTGTTGGAAGTGGTAGCGATGGCGGGCCCGTTTTCAGCATGGGCATTGGTGCCGCCCCTGCGCGCCAACCACTCTTCCAAAAGTTATTGAGGAAGAAGACTCCTGGTAAGTTTTCCTCCTTTCTCTTTTCTATTATCATTGATTGTATTATTATTAATGTTATTGTTGACTTGCAGTGGCGCCGAAGATTGTGCCCTCTGCACCTTTGTCTTCTTCCGCCGAAGCGGGTGGAGGGGAGGAGGATGCTTTGTGGAGAGAGCAGGAGCTTGCGCAGGAGCAGGCGCGTGCCGATGAAGCCTTGCAAAAGGCTGAGGCTGAAAAGGCCGTTGCTGCCAAGCAAGCGGCAGCCGATGAAGCCCGCCGCCGGGCTGAGGCGGAGAAGAAGGCTGCTGCCGATGAAGCCGCAAGAAAGGCTGAGGCAGACAAGAAGGCTGAGGCGGACCGCCTTCGCCTCCAAGAGCAAAAGTTCTTGGAGGAAAAAACTAAGCTTGCTGAGGAGCGAGCTGCAAAGGAGCGTGCCGAAGTTGAGAGCCAGGAAATGGCTCCTGATGGAGGGGATGCCTTTGAGAGGGCTTTGCTTCAGCAGGGCGCCTCTGGAGCTGGTGGGAGCGGCTCGCGCCGGGATCGGCGCGAGGCTTCCAGGGTTGGGGAGTCAGCAGGAGTCTATCACGGCTCCTGTTGGTCTGGTGGTGACGCCATCTGGCGCCCTCGTTGGGCAATAAGGGAAAACACATTGTTTTCCAACTCCTTGGCTGCCGAGGAGTTCGTCAGCGAGGTGGTGCCTCCCTATGAGCGCACTCACCAGGATATGTTGAGTCGTGAAGACCTAATAGCCGCCTTGTGCGTTAACCAGGCGACTCAACTATCCATGATGGACTCGCTGCGGCGCCGTGATTCGGCGTTGTGGCGAGACATGGAGCAGGTGGAGGCGGAGAAGGCCAGCCTTGCTGAAAAAGAGGCTGCCTTCAAAGCCAAGATTGCCAAATACCGCCGCCGTGCCCATGACGCGGAGGCTAAAGTTGCCAAACTTGAAGAAGACGCGGTTGCTGAGAGGCGCCGCTGGTCAGATTCATGGAAGAAGGCCAACACTGACATCTCCGATCTCAAGGATCTTCTGTCAGTGGCGCGTGAAGAGCGGCGGATGGCGGTGAAGAGCCTTGAAGAGAAGAGCAGGGCCCTCACGGAGAGGACGGCGAAATATGTAGAGATGCGCAAGGAGCTCGAGTCAAAGGACGAGGCTCTTGTTGCGGCTACTGAGCGCGTCTCTTCGCTGGAGCGGGAGAGGGCCCAGGTCCTTAGTGCGAAGGAGGACCTTGAGCGAGACCTGGATTCTTGTGACCAGGCTCGCCTTGCTGCTGTGAAGGAAAGTGAGGCGGCCAAGTTGCTGCTGGATGAAGCTGTCACCGCCCAGTCCCAGATGCAGGACTCCATCAAATGGTTGATGACAGACGGGATGGATGGGGTAAGTCTTCGCGCTTTCTCTGCTTTTGAGACTTGTCTTTTCCATGTTCTAACTTTGTTTCTATGTGCAGATTTTCAAGAGATTTTGGCAGGAGCCTCTGCTCGGAGACCAGATTGCCGCCATTGCTGCCAGTGCCCAAGCCTATGGTTATGGCGAGGGCTATGAAGACGGTTTCTTGCATGCGCAAAATAATGGGCGCATCGTGGACGCGGAGCATTATGGTAAGCCCCTGAAGGATGAGTATGAGGCGGAACTTCAAAAGTTCGAGAAGATAGAGTTCCCCATCCTTCAAGTGCTTGCGGACTGCAACAAGAACGCGGATCCACCTGCGGCCCTTAGATACTTCATAGAAACGTCTGATGCGCTGGCGAAAGCTTCTGGCGAGGGACCTTCCGGCGCAGCTGACCAATGATTAGTCCTTTAATACTTGTAACTTTTCTTTTTCTTGTAAATATAGAAGGGTTTTTAATTCCCTTTGTTAATGAAACTTTTGTTTGTTATATCGTGTTGTCTCGTCTCTAATTTACTTATTTAACCAAGTCGTCACCCGGTGTGTAAGTAAGAGTTAGAGCGCGCGCTCGGCTAGACAATCCGACGTCTAAGTGTTACAACACTTTCTCGCCTTGAAGATTGTAGCGGAGGCGACTTGTGCCATTGAGTCTGACTTAGGCGCGTGATCGCCTCGCCTTAAATACCCGTTTACCGCGTTTATGTGGCGCGCTACTCTGTCCGAGTTGCAATGACTCTAGAAGACAAGAGTTGAGGCGCATGTTGCGGTGTTGTAGGTCCGGCGAGTAAATCCGTCTTGAAGACTACGCTGCTTGAGTAGGCGCCCGACGCGCACGTGGCGCGTCTTGAAAGCATGCCTTGCTAGCGTGTCCGACGTGATTTTGCCTAAGTCTTGAAGACCTTGGCGCGGAAAGTACAAGTAGAAACACAGATATAGGAAACGTTTTCATTAATAATATGGCGTGTGTAGCCATTTTGATTACAAATAACAACGCCGTAACTGAGCGCCGTTCCATGATCTTGGAATAGGGGTGCCATCGAGCTTTTCCAATGCGTAGGCACCTTTCCCAAGCACTTCTTGAATTTTGTAAGGGCCTTCCCAAGTTGGGGCGAGCTTCCCAGGCTTTTCGGCGTTGGAAGCTTCATTGTTGCGGAAGACGTAGTCCCCAATCTTGAAGGCTTGCTCCTTTACATGTTTGTTGTAGTATTGCTCGAGTTGGGTCTTGTAACTTGCTTCTTTTATTGCCGCGAGGTTGCGGCGTTCCTCTAACAGATCAAGGTTCATGCGGAGTTCTTTATCGTTGTCGGTTGTGTTTGCCATTAGTACCCTTGCCGTGGGGCAAGCTATTTCTGCAGGGATTACCGCCTCGGAGCCATATGTTAGGCTGAACGGGGTTTCGCCGTTGCTTGTTTTCGTGAGGGTACGGTAGGCCCATAAGACGTGCGGCAACTCGTCTACCCACCCTGTTCGCCTGGTTCCGAGTCTTGTCTTGATGCCTTCAACGATTGTGCGGTTGGCTCTTTCTACTTGACCGTTGCCTTGCGGGTGCGCAACGGATGTGAAGATTTGCGTGACTCCCATTTGAGCCAACCATTGTTGGAGGGCCTGGTCTTCAAATTGTGTTCCATTGTCGCTGACCAGTTGCATCGGCAGTCCAAACCGACAGATGATGAACTCCCAGATGAACTTCTTGACATGTGCGCCGTCGATCTTTGCCAGAGGTTTCGCTTCGACCCACTTAGTGAAGTAGTCGATAGCGACGACCAAGTATTTGACATTGCCTGGCGCCGCCGGGAATGGTCCGACTAGATCAATCGCCCACTTTTGGAAGGGCCAAGCCGCGGTAACTGGTACGAGATTATTCTTTGGGCGCAACGTGTTTGGAGCGTGGCGCTGGCAGCTGTCACATTTGCGTATCTCGGTAACTGCGTCGACGTGCATGCCAGGCCAGTAATATCCTGCGTTCATCAGCTTTGCCACTACCATTCTTGGGCCTGCGTGTAGCCCGCATGTTCCTTCATGTATATCTTTGAGGAGAAGGGAGGCTTCGGTCGAGTCAACACATCGTAAGAGTGGTCCCAAGTAAGAGCGGCGGTACAGGATGTCATCGGTCAGTTGATATTGCAGGGCCTTGGTTTTTATCTTCCGGGCCTCGAGTTTGTCATCGGGCAGAACTCCCGACGATAAGAAGGCTTTGATCGGTGTCATCCATGACACGTTGCCTGTTTGAGTAACGTTGACCTGGCGCACGGGGACCGATGGTGTATCTCGTACTTCGACGCGGACCTCTTTTTCCATGTGCTCAAAAACCGTGGATGCCATTTTGCTGAGTGCGTCAGCGGGTTTGTTCTCGCTGCGCCGGATGTGTTCGACTGTGCATGTGTCGAACTTGCGCATGAGTTTCTTGGCTTGCTCCAGGTATAGGGCCATGGTTTCGTCTTTTGCATCGTATACCCCGTTGATCTGCCGTGCTACTAACAAAGAGTCTACATGTGCCTCTACGTGCCTGGCCCCCATTTTTTCCGCTATGCGGAGGCCTGCCAGCAACGCTTCGTATTCCGCTTCGTTGTTTGTGCTTTTGAACTCGAGGCGGATGGCGTATGTGAACTCGTGTTTGTCTGGGCTGATGAGGCGCAAGCCGGCGCCAGCGCCGTCTCCATTGGAGGCCCCATCGGTGTATAAGGACCACTTTTGCGATGGGTCGTGTACTGGCGCAGGTGATTCTTCTTCTCGGCACTCTTGAACTTTGTCGGCTGGGATCTCGGTTGCGAAGTCTGCCAATACTTGTCCTTTGATTGCGGGTCGGGGCTTATAGCTGATTGTGTGCTCTCCGAGCTCAATAGCCCACTTCGCCAGTCTTCCTGACAATTCTGGTTTGGCCAAGATATCGTTGATCCGATAGTCCGTGAGGACGTTTATCGGGTGACCTTGGAAGTATCTGCGCAATCTTCGGGAAGCGTGAATTAAAGCTAGGACCAGCTTTTCCATTATGGTATACCGAGTCTCCGCATCTAACAGCGTGCGGCTGATGTAATAGATAGGTGTTTGCACGCCTTTACGATCGACCATCAGAACTGCGCCGATTGCCCGCTCCGTGACTGAAAGATAGAGCGTGAGTGGCTCTTTAGGGAGCGGTGCTGTTAGTGTAGGAAGGTTCATCAAACACTGCTTCATTTGTTGAAAAGCGGACTCCGCTTCGGTTGTCCAGCGGAAGTTGCTTTTCTTCAGACAATTTTTCAAGGTATCGACAAAAGGAAATGACTTTGAAGCGTAGTTGGATAGGAACCGGTTTAGGGCGACCAGGCGGCCCATCAATGTCTGCACCTCTTTGACGGAGGCGGGAGATGGCATCCGCTCGATTGCTTGTACCTTGTCTGGGTTGGCGCGGAACCCGTCCCGCGTAACGATGACTCCCAGAAATTTCCCTTCTTCCATTCCAAACGAGCACTTGCTTGGATTTAGCTTCATGCGGACCTTTCGTAGCTGGTGAAATGTTTGTTGGATGTCTTGTAGCATGTCGGTTTCTTCCCTGCTTTTGATCACTAAATCATCGACGTACACTTCAAGCCGTACGCCGATTTCTTTCACGAACGCTGTATCCATCAGGCGTTGGTATGTGGCGCCCGCATTTTTCAGGCCGAAAGGCATCTTTGTGTAGCAGAAGATACCTGCGTCCGTGCGGAACGCTGTTTTGTCTTCATCCTCTTTCGCCATCTGTATTTGGTGATAACCTTTGTAGGCGTCCAGGAAACACTTGAATCTGTAAGGGGCGAGTGAGTCCACCTTCAAATCGATCTCTGGTAGGGGATAACAGTCTTTTGGGCATGCCTTATTGATGTCTTTGTAATCCACGCACATCCGCCATCCTCCATTCGCTTTGGCGACCATGACGGGATTGGCCACCCAAGTTTGATATCTAATGGGGCGGAGGATGCCAGCATTGAGCAGCTCGGTGACTTGTTCGTTCATGGCCTTTGTTTTCTCCGGGCCCATACTTCTCTTCTTCTGTACAATTGGCTCTGCGGAACGATATACGTTAAGCCTGTGTTCCGCTATATCCCGCGGAACACCCACCATATCTGCCGGTTGCCATGCGAAAATGTCTATATTGCTGATCAAAAGTTGCTTCAGATGATTTCGTATGGATTCGGAGATTACATGGCCGATGGTCACCGTTTGCTCCGGAAATTTAGGGTTGAGCGCCCATTTTTCCGGCTCTGTGCGGGCATCTGTCTTGACCATCTTTGGCGGTTTGGCTGTCTCCGCGACATGGCAATCTTTGTTCCCCCGGATGAAGGCAACGCCTGTTTTGGTGGGAAAACCAACCATTGCATGCGCCGTGGAGGCGTTGGCGTTGAAGTGGGCAATGCCTTCTCTTCCTAGGAGTATGTCATGGTTTGATGTGGCTGGTAAGACCATGAAGTCGCATATTTCTGTGCGCTCGTGTGTACCATCCGTCCATGTTACAGGCAAAGAGAGCATGCCGCGGGGCATGATAGTTTCATGGATGAAACCAGAGATTGGCTCATTGACCGGAATGAGCTTTGCCTTGTCTTCTTCATCTAGCTGTTGGAAACATTGATCGTACATGATATCTGTGCTGCTGCCGCCATCCAAAAACATATACCGTGTGCGGTAATGTCCGAAGACGGCAGTAATCACCAGTGGAGCCGTGCAGGAGGCACCCCCTCTGACCCTTGGCATGAGGATGTCAGCCTCCTTCCATGAGTCGTCTGGTGGCTGTACCCTGGTGCGCTTCCCATGTTGGGTGTTCTTGTTCCGCCATGTCATGTTGCATTGGTGGCGGGGGATTAGAGTTGCAGCGTGAGTGTTTAGGTCCCGGATCTTCTTCCGCGACCCTTCACCTTGAGTTTCTTCGTTGCCTTGCCCTTTGCCGGCTCGGTGAACATTTTTGACCAAGTGGCCGAGCTGGCCCGATTTTAGCGCTGCCTCTATCTCCATTTTTAGACTGTAGCAATTGTCCGTGAGGTGACCGTAGTCGTTATGGTACTCACAGAACTTGCTACGGTCTACATTTCGGCGCTTTCCCAGAGGATTGGGCTCTTTCAGGGTGACCTGCTCGGTTTTCAGAACTTGAGATGGTGTTTTTGTTAACGGGGTCCAGTCATGGTTTTTCTTTGAGTGTCCGCGCTGGTCCCGCGTTTGTTTGGAGCTGATGATCTGTCGGGCATCACCGGCCGGAGAATATTTTCCTTCGTCGGTGGTGCCTGTGATGCGGTTCCAGACGGATTTATTTTTGTGTCTAGTATTACTATTATTATTATGGTGTTGTGGCTGGAAACCGTGGTGCTGGTTGAAGGATTTTTCGGAGGAGGCATATATTTTGGCTGAGCGTATGAGCTCATCCCAGGACTCTGGGATGCCATCTTTGCCGGTGAGGCATTTCATGAGGTCTGGACTGCGCACGCTGTGAATGAATGCGGCCCGTGTAAGCTCCTCCCCGCATCCGATTTGCAGTGCTTCTTTGTTAAACCGGACTATGTAATCTTCGATCGTTTCCCTGTCATACCGTCGGCATAACAGGATGTCCGCCTTGTCTTTCTTATGCTTACGTAAGTGCGAAAAGTGGCTACCGAACTTTTCTGTGAGGTCGTCGAAATCCTTTACGCTTCCCGCTGGGAGGCTGTCAAACCATACCCTGGCGGCACCCGTGAGGGTTTGAGCGAAAAGGTGACACCACACTTGAACAGGCCAATCCACGGATACACCTGCGCATTCAAAATCGTGCACATGGTCATCTGGGTCACGCAGGCCATCGTATCTACCGATGCTGCTTGGGAGTTTGGCCTTTCTTGGTACTTTTGCAGCCGCTATGCGAGCGACGAATTTGGACTTCTCCGCAAAAGCTTTTGGTCGGAACGGCTTTACCAAGTCATCGTCTATCTCACTGTCTCGCGACGTGTGAGTGTGTTTCTTCCCCCTGTAATCGGAGTCGCTACTTGACGATTCGTAACCATCTGGCTCTCCACGTGATTTGGCGTAGCCCCGAGCTCTGACGTTTCCGCCGAGCTCCCCGCTACGACCCTCACCGTGGTTAGCCGTATCCTTCTTCTTGTTCCTTGCCTTCGACGGAGTATCGAAAGCAAGCGTCTTACCCTTCTTTTTCGCTTGCTGCAACAGCTTGCGTTGGTAGATTGCAGCACTCTTGGCGTTCTGGCGGAGGAGCCAACGATCCGGATCCTCTTCGGAGAGCCCTTGACTGTCGTCGTCGGATTCGACGTCACGGATTTCAACGGCTGACCCGTCGAGCCTAGACGTCGTCTGCTTGACGACAGTGTTGGGTGTGGTTTGGTTATCCGGCTGTCGGAGATCTTCGTCTCCTGTTTGGTGCATGCCGGATGTATTAGGGTTGGGTTCAGCCATGGGTGGGTTAAAAGATGGGTTAAGATAGCTGTTCTAACCGTTGGATGGCGCCAATGAAGAAACAATAAGTATACCGGAGATTAAGACTAACCTCCGGGAGGTTAATACTTATGTAACTACAGGTTTAATCCTTTACCCAAACCGTTATGACAACCCGAGAGTTTGTTAAGGTGAGCGTGATAGGTATTGTGTGTGATATGAACAAGAGATTTAAGTGGTTCGGTCGTTAATGACCTACGTCCACTGTAAGGGTACCGGAATGTTATTACTAACAGGAGAGAATTACAAGTGATAAGTACAGTAGTGATGGTTGTATATGTGAATGCCTACATGAGTTGTATCTGATGCTATTTATAGACTTAGTAGTGGACCGCATGGAGAGGCCCATGAGTGGCACCATTGGCTTGGGCCCAACCAGGGCCCAAGCCCATAATCTTTCTGGAAGTGGCGGGAAAGGACGAGGCACTGTTGATGACGTCAGCCCACAGTGTGGTCGTTGTTGTAGTTGGACACGTGTCCGCCTTCTGGTGGTGCACAGTAACGTCGTACTTGCTACAGTGTCCAGGCTATCTCTGCTGGCTGATTTGACGCCTGACAGTGGAGGAAGTAATGCCTGCTGGTCACTGTTCACGACAGCGTGTACAGTGCAGCCGTTCCCCTTTTGTACTATCTGCCACATGTCCTTCTTCTGTTGGTGTATGCTCTGACACAGATCCTTATGAATCTTCCTTTTGTCGTCCCTTGTACCTCCTTTGACGTGCCAAGGGACTCTTCCGCGCGTGATGGCACGCGCGTATCAGGTATTGTTTGCTGCTTATCATCTGTGCCATCGCGCGAGGATGTTGATTGGCTGTCCTCGCGCGAGTATGCTCCTGCGCCGTGACGTGGCGCAGGGTTGTTACTCAGTGGGGGTAGGGGCGCCTTTCAGATTAGGCTCCCTATCCCTTCACACGTAAAATTAAAAGTAGATTTTATGAGTTGTTAAGTGTTGATCGTTTACAAAAAAAAAAAAAAAAAATCCTGAAAAAGCGACCTATATTTTTACAATACACATATTTGTGACTTATATTATATTTGTCTATCCTAGAAGCACCTATGGGATAAATTAGTTATATATAATGCATAAAACAAAGTTACTTTAAGATACTTAAAACTAAAATAACTATTTTATTATTAATGTATATTGTACAACCTTAAAATAAGGGTAAATTAGCCTTACATATAGTTTTACACTTTAGAGTGTGGGGATGGCGTGAAAGCCCTTTGCCGCCCACCTACACCACCCCCACATGAACGTGAAAGTGGCGTGAGCCCCATGGGGGGGGGGGGGGGGGTTCACTGGCATGGGGACATGGAAGGTTGAAGATGATTGGTTGCTTTTTTTTAATCTAACTCACAATCATAATAATTTATTTCTTTCACCCCTTTCCACTCCTCACAATTTTCACCTTTAAAAATGGACCCTGCATGTTCCACATGGCGCATCATACCCCTCTCCCCAATGCTACAATTTTAATAACAAAAATCTAGGTGGCCAATTCTCTCGTTCAAATTTGAATTCCCGCTCAACCCCATCTCCCAATACATCCATTTCCTAATTCATCCAAACCCTAATTCCAATTATCACTGATTTCTCTCCCCCCCTCCCCTCTCTCTGCCCTTTCCTTTCTTTCTAAATCTACTAACTAGAAGCTTCGTGGTTTCGTTCTGCCATTTCCTCACCAAATTCTGCATCTTTGGCTTTGTCTTGGATGCTTCGTTGCTTTAGAAGGTGTTCTTTAAGAAACTGAAAGTGTTCCCTTGGTTAGAAACCAACCCTGAACCTTTAGGTTTATATAATTTTGGTATATTTTTTAGAATGATGGTTGAATGTGTTATATTTTGTGTGATGTTTCTATGCATAAAGAAAAACGGGAACGGAAAAAAACCAGCAAAGCATTGAGAAGAGTAAGAAAGATGGAGAGATAGTGACTTCCAGTTCACTGTAACTTGATGATTAATGTATGTAATCTGACTTTCTTATGATAAATTACTTGATTATTTGTCGTAGGAGTTCATTTGTTTCAAAAGTTTTCCCAGTTAATCAAACTTACTTTTGGTTAGGATTTTATTTGGTTCAAAAAGTTTATCTCGGGTTAGGAATTTATTTGATTTAAAAGATTGGTTCATTACTCGATGATTTATTTGTTTTGCGAAATTGCCACAAAAGTTTCATCTTTACAAATTAAACTTCTCCTTTCTAACATTTTATGCAGATGTTTATCTCACGGAACTGTGGTGATTATCGATAAAACACAATCCAAAAATAGTTGGTTTCTAGCCAAACTTTCAGCTTATATCCATGGAAAGTTTTTGTAACTTGAGTATTTTTCTTTATCTTATACAACCATAACCCAAGAAGCTTAGGTTTATGCCTAATGAAAGGAGAAAACAAAGCTGACAACATCTTTTATGCTCACCAAGAATGTGTTTGCCAATGGGGATGACAACCGTAATGACCCCTGTTCTTGAAGTCAAACTTTTATCTATTCAGTCAAAGTCAACATTTTTTGACTTTGCCCTGATTATGCAATTACTGGGTACTTAAGAAAGGAGAAACTTGAATGGTCGGTTAATGAGTCGCGATGTTGAGACCGTCACCGGTCATGGTGACTGTCGTTAGGCCTTTATAACCAGCAAACCAATCAGAAACCCAACTATCGAACCCAACCTAAGCCCTTTGTTTCTGTTTCTGTTATGATAATCGATAAACCAACCAACTGTAACCATCGGATAACCCAAACCCGTGATCATGTGCTATTCGTTAATCGGACAGTCACCGGTTCCGGTGACTGTCATCAGTGCTTGATATTCTTCACCGAGCCCTACTCACCTTTCTTTCCATGGTTTATATCAATTACTGTTAACCGGTAACCAATAACCACCATTCGGTTCCATCGAGTCAATATCGAACCTCTTGTTAATCATTTATGTGTATTTCTTTTTGTTAACATGAACGGACAGTCACCAACCTAGGGTGACTGTCAATCGGCTATGATAACTATCGAACCATTGAACCCGAAGAGCCTCTCTCTGTTTTGAATCGGTATTCGTTAAACCGAGCCATACCCAGTTCTATATAACTTCTGGTCACATATCCGGTAAGTATCAGTTATATGGATTGATTGGCTAAGTATCTTATAATCTATTATTAACATAATGATTATATTTGATTGCGAGGTACCGTTAATCGAACTAAAGAGCTTAAACCGATACCGAGTCAACTCAGTGACTCGGTCAACACCCGGAATAGAACCCGGTCCAATAGCTAGACGAGGAATATTATTAGAATTATACGAATATATATAGAATACGGATAACGTACGGACTTGATAATAATAAATAAGAGAATAATAAACATATATAAAATATATATGTTTATATATATACGATTCGATATATAAAACGATATACTAGACTCGGGTTAATAATAATATTTTCTATTCTTTTGTTAGTTTAGATCTGCCAAGCTGTAATGGCCAGCTTTATTAGCTACGAGTGCCAAGCTGTAATGGCCAGCTAGATTTAGGATGTCCGTGTCGTGTCAATAATGAACCCCGGGTTTAGGACTATCTAATATATACCGGTTGCTATATGTATAAGTGTATATATGATATATATCCTAAGTATTACAATCTAACAAGTCTCACGCGTAAAACGTATCAATATATATATGACATATAATTATAATAAGAAGATTAAGCAGAAGATATAACGCAAACCTGTGAGTATCGTGAACTCCCCACTTTTACTGTTTTATTAATGTTTTCGAGGGAATACATGTCGTTTATAAGAAAACATAATAATGCTTTACATAATAGAATGATTACTAATAGAAGTTATATAATAGAAAGGGGATAATAGAAACGACAAGGACAGTACTGACCGGTATATCGCCATTTCCTTTCTTGTCCAAATAGAGGACAAGAACCAGTCTTACCCGAGTAGAGGGTAGGAATAATTATCTTTACCACAAGCAGAGTGGTACCATCGATAGGAATGGCAACTAATAGAATATAATCGGAATAATATATCAGAATTGACATATAATCGAATTGATATAATAGAATATATTTTCCCCTTCAGAATTATAACTACAAAGCATGTTTATAAAAAGAATTATCAATAAACGAACTGGCCATTCGCTTTATGAAATACACGACCTCACCAACTTTATGTTGACAGAAACTATTTTTGGCATGTGTTCAGGTAACCCAATAGATATGATGACGTGGATCCTGGAAGACTAAAGACTGTTATTATCCTGAATTCCGCTGCGTAGCTCCGATAATCCGACCCGACGACCCGGCTCGGACAGCCCGGGTCGTTACATACAACATAGATATTTTAAAGTATTCAAAAATTGAGAGTATGAGCTAAAACTTCAAGAATTTTTAAGGTGTTTTGTGTGTTGATGAAACACATGATTGACTGTCAAGTCAGTAATAAGTAGCACCAATGTTGTAATGAGTATGTGAACAAGCGATACACATATCTAGCTCGTGTAAAAATAATGTAATCCACCAATTTCTACTATGAAAAAGTAGCTTACACATCCGTGTAAGTGGTTGACTATTGAAATTCAGGTTTTTCACTTAAAAGTATGTTTTGTATTCGTGTGTTAATTTGTTGGTGTGTAGAAGTAATTGATAGTTTTAATGTAAATTATTACTTAATTGAGATCTATAAGGGTCATGTCATAGATAGCCCACACCGATGCCACGAATAAGAAAACTAACAAACATATTATACAATTTACTAAAAGAGGACTGATAAACCAAAAAAAAAAAAAATGAGTAGTATGTTATAAATTGTCGCTCAGGCCCCTTTTCTGCCCAGCTACACCACCCCCACATGAACGTGAAAGTGGCGTGAGCCCCATGGGGGGGGGGGGGGAGCTTCACTGGCATGGGGACATGGAAGGTTGAAGATGATTGGTTGTTTTTTTAATCTAACTCACAAACCATCATAATAATATATTCCTTTCACTCCCTTCCACTCACAATTTTCACCTTTGAAAAATGGACCACGCATGTGTCCCTCTCCCCCCTTCCACTCCCCACAATTTTCACCTTTGAAAAAAGGATACCGCATGTGCCACATGGCGAATTGATGTATTGTAAAATACATCTATTTCCAGTGTAAAGTTTATATAGTTTTCGAGTCGTTTAGATAGTATTTTTTTTAGTTTTAGGCTTGTACCGGTCTATTTTATTTAGTATAAGTTTTTATAGATTTTTATTAGTTTTGGGTCTTTTTTAGTATTTATCTATTTTATTTTATATTTTGTAGGTGTTCGTGGACGTTAGAGCGTGAACGAGTAACTTTGATCAAGTCAAGAACACCCGAGTCTAGAGCACGGAGTTATACTACTATATATATTAACTAGTTTTTATCCCGGGAGCGTCCCGGGTTGAAATATCTAATATAACATAGGACAAATTACACAATTCGTCCTTTAGGTTTGGACCATTTTTCAGTGGATGCCCTTTCGCGTTTCAGTTGATGTGTTTCGTCCTTAACGACCTAAAATCCTTACACCCATTGTCCTAAGAGCATTCACATTCGGTCCACCAAATGTATGTGAGTGTGTCCATCAAATTATATAGGGTGAGTGTAAGTGGTTGTGAGTGAAGGGGAGAGAAAATATTTGGTGGAAGCACTGTTTCACCCTAAATATGAAAAGCTACTATTCACCCCTATATATATTTTAATATTTTTGTAAGTAGTTGTGAGTGAGGAAAGAGAAAATATAATGATAAAAATATTATTATTTTAATTAGGAGAGAGAAGATTTAGAGGTGAAGTAGTGATTTTTAGTGTAATTTGATGGATGAGATTTGATGGAGGGGATGAGAATGCTCTAAGGGCCTAACTTGGTTAGTTTTTAACGTTAAGTCTGGTCATGTGGGGGGCACGTGAGGGTAATTTGGTAATTTCACTTATATATAAAAAAAAGATCCTCTCTCTCTCTCTCTCTCTCTCTCTCTCTCTCTCTCTCTCTCTCTCTCTCTCTCTCTCTCTCTCTCTCTCCACAATGATAATAACCTAAACTTGAATAACCATTAACCCAAATCATACAATGATTTCTGCAGAATTCACACCCAATTTCTTCCCCTTTAACCCCTACCCAAAACACACTGCACTTTCCCACTACCATTGCTCTATTATAACCTGCAGAAACCCTAGTAACTCCAACACAAACCCTAACACCAAAACCTCTGCAAATGTTAAACTTTATACCAATCTAAATTCGACCCATTTGCATACACGCAATTATAAAGAGACCCATTTCAGAAGAGTAGTCGCCGGAGGAGAGATGGTGGTGGGTTGCTGGCTTGTGGTTGGTACTAGCACAACGGCGGCGTTTGGTTGACCTGAGAACCAACGCCACCGCCTCGTCTTCTTCTCCTGTCCCTTATCCCACTTGAACTTAACAATCAAGAAAACAAATACCCATAACTCCATTTACTTAACCCATCTCAAAATAGCATCAAGAAAGCATTTTTTGTGCAAAAACAGAGCACCACATGAACAACAGTTGCTTTCTTGAGTCACAAAAGAAATATTAATTGGGTGGGGGATAAAGTGGTTTATTAAGGGTATGTGTAGTGGTGGATAGTTATGTGGGGGTTATAGGATTAAAATATTAAAAAGTAATAGAAAAGGGGTTATGTTGGGGTTATGGAAAAAGAGGTGTAGTGGGAAGGAGGGTTATGTAGGGGTTATAAATGATTGGGTAATGATTGCTTTTTATTGTTTTTTATTTAAATAAGAATATTTAATACTTAATAATATTTCATTAAAAATAAAAATAATAATAAAAATAAAAATTTAAACTGAAAGTTTATTAAATTAATAAAATAATAAAAAAATTATTTAGTATTAAAAAATAAAATTTAATAAAAAAAATTTTGAATTTCAAACGGTTACTGTTCCAAACCGTTTGAATTTCAAACAGTTTCCCTCCTACTTCAAAGTTTGAATTTCAAACTTTCCCCCCCAAACGTTTAAATTTCAAAGTTTCCCCCCCCCCCCCCACCAAATCTCAGTCACACCTATAAATACCCCCCTCCTCCCAAATCTCAGTCACACCTCTTCCCTCTTCCTCATCCTTTCCTCATCCTGAACACAATGAATAATATGGGCAGTTTTCAAGCAGGAGCTGCCGGACCTTCTAATGTCCGGCAGTATGCTCGCCGGGTCCGGGGACGGGGCCGGCCCCGGAGACTACCATTCACCTCCTCTCCTCCTCCTCCACAACCTCCTCTTCCTCCTCCTCCTCCTCCACAACATTGGATTTATCACCCTCCTCCTCCTGCTGCGGCACCACCAACCTTTCCTCATCCTGAAGTCGATGATGACTTCACGGATGAAGAATGGGCCTGGGCCATGGATTATACCATGGCTATTAATGAAATGGACCGACTGAGGGTGTCGGCCCCCACCCCCCGAATTGCTGCTGCTATCCCCCTCCCCCCACCACCAACCTATCCCCACCCCCCAGAATACCCCCACCCACCACCACCAACCTATCCCCACCCCCCATAATACTTGCCCACTCCACCACCACCAACCTATCCCCACCCCACCCCGTGAATATGGGGACCCAACTCCTGAGGACTTGGAAGCCCTCAGGGAACTTGAGGAGGAGGAGCGCCTTTGGAGCATGCCTTCCCCTCGTGGGGAGAACTACTACTTCCCCTCGGATGCAAGGTCCGATGGGAGGGACAGCTCACGTTCCCTATCCCCCGAGTACTACACACTCGACTGGGACAACTACTCTCCGTAGTGGGAGGTTTAGGTTTTAATAAGTAATTTAGGATTATATTATGTCTTTATGTAATGTGTTTATGTAACGTTTTAATAAGTAGTTTAGGATTAGGAACTCTGTTTGTAATAAGTAATTTAGGATTGTAATTTTATGTGTTTATGTGGTTTAAATTTAAAATATTATGTAATCTTTTAAAATAAACTAACATTAAACACAAAAGATTGGTGAAAACGCATTAAACATAAAGCCTAAAACATTAAACATTACAAACACAAAAGATTGGTCAACTGAATTGCCATCTGTTCGCTAACCCCTGGGTGCGCCTGCATCGTCGCTGAATAGACTCCATGCCACCTATCAACGTTAGTTCGTATAGAATGCCACTTACTGTAGATCTGGTCAACGTTACGGTGGTTCGTTCCCGTGATTTGGTTGAACTCAACCAACACATCCTGCCAAAAAGCCCGCCTATTGGTTGACGGGATCTCCTTAACGTTTATCCACGCCCGCACTAACTCGAGTTGCTCTGTATTCGTCCAGGCTGCCATAGGTTTGGTTTTTGGTTTTTGGTTTGTAAAGAGTGTGTGTATGTATGAATTGTTTGTGTGTGTGAATTGTATATGTGTGTGTTTATATTGTAGAAGATGAAGTATATATATATAGATAATAATTAAATAAATCAGATTTTTTTTTTTTAAATTTTGGACCGTTCAACAACGGTCAAAGGCACATTCTCACAAGCAAAACGCTCGCTATGCTCAAGGCTTGATACCACCATAACGCCACCATAGCGCCTGGGGGGCGGTGTTCCCGGCGCTATGGTGGCCTAAAACGCCGGATAACGAGCCACTACGCATGCTCTAATAAAAGATGAGATAAAGCTTTCAATTATGCAATCTTTTTGATGTGCAGTGGCGGAGGGAGAGGGGGGACCAAGGGGTGTCCAGCCTCCCCCAATGACATAAATTTAATTAAGTTTTTATGTTAAAATTCAATAAAATTGTATCAAGCCCCCCCCCCCCCCTTAAAACCCATTCCAATAATCTAAGCCCCCCTTATCTTGAAATCCTGGCTCCGCCTCTGTTGATGTGATATTGTGTTGTGTTTTGCAGAGATTTGAGGGAGTGATTAAGATGAAGACTAAAGAGAAGACAATCTGTTGTGATGATTTGGTATGCACCCCAATGCCTGACAGAGTGCTTTTTTTGCTCCCTCTTAAAGGGGCAGATGAATTGACGAATATACCCTCATGTGCCCCCCACATGACCAGACTTAACGTTAAAAACTAACCAAGTTAGGCCCTTAGGACAGTGAGTGTAAGGATTTTAGGTCGTTAAGGACGAATCACATCAACTGAAACGCGAAAGGACATCCACTGAAAAATAGCCCAAACCTAAAGGACGAATTGTGTAATTTGTCCTATAACATAATAAAATGTATTATTATTATTATTATTATTATTATTATTATTATTATTATTAATAACAAATCTCTACCATAAGTTATAATATTCAAATATATATAAAAAAACGAATCTCTGCGCCAGGGTATAAATCTAGTGCCATTACAAATGAATTCGGAAGTTTGTAATCGATCATTGTAAAAAGAACTAACATGAAATAAGAAAAAAAAAATTAATTATTGAAATATCGAACGCATTAGTCTAAGAATTATGTGATGCGTTAAAAAATTCATGGGTATATGATCGGGTATGTAGTTCAGGTCCTAATCCCAGACCCGAACCAAACCTACAATTTTTTTAAACTAATCCCAAACCCGACACAATACCTGTCGGGTTACAAAAAATAGTAATTTTTTTTTCCGATTTTTATATAGCACTATGGTACTCGTTGGAAAGATAATAAAACGCTCGTTAATTTGGTGTAATTTTTTTCTTTAAAAAATCTCGTATATAAAAGATATTAACGTTTAAAAGTTGTGGGAGGAAACACGAGAGATAAAGTAATAAAGGTTTAATATTTAGATTTAGTAGATTAGGTATTTAATAGATTAGGTTAAAGATTATAATAGATTAGGTTAAATCATATTTATTTCTCTTTTTTAATTGGTTTAGAGTTGCCACATCACATCCTATGTGGCATCTCTCAAAGAAGAGATTACATAAGAGTATGACATGTAGGATTAATCCTTTTGCAATATATATATATATATATATATATATATATATATATATATATATATATATAGGGGAGGATTATTTTGAGAACGCTAAATATTGTGAGAACCGTGAGAACAAGTACAAAAATCAATCAAAATCAATTTTTTTTAATACAAATCCCATTATAATCAAAATACAACATTAATAAATGATTTTTCTTTTCAAATAATCCATCTTTTCTTGCAAAAACACTTTCAAATTAACTTTTTACACATGTGTAAATGAAACAGTTTACACATGTATAAACAGCAAATTTACACATGTGTAAAAACAAATTATTTTTGTATACGTATGAATTTTTACGCGTAAATTGTGTTTTGGGGATTGTATTTTAGTAATAAAGAGAAGTGTAAAAAAAATTTTGAATTTGAATGGTTTTAGATGCCGTTCTCACGGTTCGCACGAAATATAGGTGTTCTTAAAATAACTTTCCCTTATATATATATATATATATAGTATATTAGATATAATAATAATAATAAATAAATAAATAAATAAATAAATAAATAAAAAGACGAAGAACCGTGACTTATGTCATGGCCCAAGTCCACAAAGCAAAACAAGAGTTTGGGTTTTTTGAAATGGAGGTTTATAATTGGATTTTTATTCTCGATAATAAGGGGAGCCACAAATATTCTAGAGGATATCAAGAAGCAGCACATTATCTTGGAGAGAGGATCGACTTTTCATTGGAATATTATTTTAGAGTGGAGGTCAAGAGTTGAAGCAGAGGTGCGAGCACGGGCGGTTCTAATTCAAGTATTTATTATTTATCTATTCTAACCCGTTGTGAACACCATTAATATATTTAGTTTTCATTGTTTTGATTTTATCATGACTTTTATTCGCTAAACCTTGATGCTACCTAGGTTAAAGATGATTGTACTTGTTTGATTTGTTTTCTTTTGGTTTTAGAACTTTTGGTTGTGGGTGAATTTTAAAGTAAAGAACTTTTTATTTTCTGGTTTGATGTGTATGCATATTTAGTTTTGTTTAATTAACTTTTATAAACTCCACTTGCGTTTTTGTGAATGTCTTTCATGTATGAATGCAGGTTAGGTTGCGGACTGGGTGTTAGCAGCTAGTTTATGGTTAATTGCCTAGGATTATCCATAGGAGCTATAATTGTTAGTTAGATAATTCTAAGTGTTCTATCAATTCTCAATAGCTGTAAGGTGCGAGATTGTTGGTCTGTCTAGGGTGTTAAATTGCTAGATCTAGATGCTTTGTGAGAAGATCTTCCTAGTTTCCCTAGCATTCCTTGTAGGCCAAGTCTTATCAGAAATATTGTAGTTACCCCTTGCACTTTTGGGTGTATTGTGATTTTCGCGCTGTGAGGTAGACTGTCTAGCGGGTACTTTAAGATTCGAGTAGGTAAGCCTGTGAGGGTAACCTCTCAACCGGTGGTTTAACAGCACAACGGTATTCTAGGGTTTCCCCTTGAGAAGGGTCGAGGGTGTCTAGTTTATTCTTGATGTTTAGAATTTTAAGATCCCGGTTCCACACCAGTTCCATAGCCATTAGAAGCTTATCATTCGTGTGTAGGATTCTAGCCTAGGTAGTGCCTTCCCATCATCTGATCTCAGTTGCAGTTCCCAGTTCGTGTCTTTAGTTATTTTAGTTTTATTTATTTATTTATTTATTTGCATTAGTTCGTTAGTAAACCCCCTTAAACAACAAAACATTATTAAGTCAGTATTTAGGATAAGTAAATCGAGTCTAGTTTACGTTTTCCAGTAGAGTCTCGTGGGTTTGATACTCAGACTTACTTTAGTTGTACTTCACTGACCGGTACACTTGCCGGTTGTGTGGTTTAGGTTTAGAGAGTCTTAGGTTATAAATTTAAAACTTAGAGTGTCTAGTTTAGGTTAATTTAGTTAGTTTTTATTAAACCACTTTGAGCACATCAAGTTTTTGGCACCGTTGCCGGGAACTCTTGGCGATTGCGTTTACTAGCTTTGATTACACTTATCTGCTATATCTGTGCTACTTGTGTTTTGTGTTGAGTCTGTCTTTTTGTATAGTGAGTCGTAGGAGTCTAATTGTTTGTGTATTTTAATTTCTGTCGAGTCTGTAAATATGTTTGAAATTTGTGGAGGACCCTATTTTACCGTTAGATTTCCACAAAATGTGGGGTCCTCTGCACATTATTGTGCTAATTCCTTTGTGCAGCCGCAGCCATATTGAATATTACTAAACAATTTACAATTTGTCAAATAATTAATAAATACATAAACTTGATTTACATAAACTAGGTCCAAAGCTCCTATGTGATCCAAGACTTGTACAACTTCCAATAGCAAGTAAAACCTGAAATTTGTTGAGTTGGAAAGATGGGGGGGGGGGGGTCAACTATTAATAGTTGGTGAGAATACATAGGTTTTGCATATAATTGAAAACAATATGTTGTATAGCAATCATAGTTAAAGTATAATAATGAGTAATGTAAGAATATGAGTCCGACATGTAACAATGCGTCTCTTGTACAATCAAACCTTGTGTCGATGAGACTTAACTCGCAAGTTAGTAAAAGTGTAACTGTTATCGATCATCCCTGAATTTATGCGGGGGGTGGGTTTGTCAGACCTATAGCGCTATAGTCTAAACAGGCGGCTTGATCAATGTTAATGATTGTATTGTGTCTTTTTGTTACAGTCAAATTGAATCAACAAGTTTCAATAATGTAAGAATGAGTAAATGATAGTGTATAAAATGTTTAAACATGTTTCACCCCAAAATGTAAAACAGAAAAAGGGGCTATGTAAACTCACCTTAGTGCTAGAACTGAATCCCTTGATATAGAATAATTGTGGCTCTTGTGTCCAAATATCACC
This sequence comes from Ambrosia trifida, assembly GCA_028751855.1. NCBI lineage: Eukaryota > Viridiplantae > Streptophyta > Magnoliopsida > Asterales > Asteraceae > Ambrosia > Ambrosia trifida. Next base: position 100,225,883 of record CM054123.1, on the reverse strand, counting down.
CTATTTATAGGCAATAATTGAGTAATGGGAAAACTTAAAAGTCTAAGTTTTCTAGTCTACAAGTAGTTCTAGGGTTCCTAATTTGGGGATTGATAATTGATTAATCGTTAATTTAGATAAATTGTTATTGAAGTAATAAATAAAAGAAATTTGAAAAATAAATAAATAAAAGACTTTTTGTAGATTTTTTTATTAAGGATGGTCATATTATAAGATTGTCAATATATTTTCATAAAATTTGAATATTTAGTATATTTATTTTTATTTGTCAAAATATAGTATTAATGTCTAAAAATATTAAGATTAATAAAGTTTCAATTAAAAATTTATATTTCTGTTCTAAATGAACAAAAGTAATTTATGTAAAATTTTGGTATAAAAATAGTGAAAAATGAATCTATTATGAATTATTTTTGATTAAAATAGTAAAAATTGATTAAAAAATTAAATAAACATTTTTTCTGAAATTAAAAATTTATTTCTGGAATATTTATTGGTTTATAAGTTTAAAGTAATTTTTGTAGAATTTTATAAAATTGTTTACATATTTTTATAGAATTTTCAATTTATAATTGAATAAATTTGTAATATATTTTATTTATATTAAATAAATGATTTTTGAAAAACTAAAAGTTGTATAATAAATTTCATCATTAGAATAAAATAAAATAATTTTTATAGTATTGATAAACCATTTTTAGTATTTTAAAAACTATTTTAAAAGATTAATAGTTAAAATATATAAATAGAAGGGTTTTAAAAAAAATTGTTGCTTATGGGAATCGAACCCGGGCCCTTGGCCGGTTCGTGTTTTAGAATCACAAGTCCAGACCAGTTGGTCTGGACCTTGAGAACACTAATATTTGATTTCAGCGATTTATAACTGCTTCTTAGGTTTGCTTCAAAATCATAAGAAAAATAAAAATGTGGTGCCTGCGCTCGAACTCGAGGTTACGGCTGACTTCAGTTTTAAAACACCATTGATTCACCAACTGATATGCAAATCAGTTGGTGTTTGTTTTCCTTTTGTTTAAAACATAAACATATTCGGTCGTGAGTCATCTTCCCCAAATTTGAATCTGTGAAACCCTAGATTTCTAATCAATTACAATACGCAGTTAAATCCTAATTAACAATGGGGTTAATGACTGACAAGGAACGAATATTATACAGCAATGAAAAATTAGAAGCATACCTATCCCAAACACTCTTAATCGTGAGTCAACGCAACGGTCAAACAAAAATCAAAACTCCTTGATTTACAACGAACTGCGATATAAAAGAATTTTTGAGGGTAGGGGTTTGTTTATCGGTGTGTTTAGGATAAAAAGAAGGGTTCAATTTATACTATGACATACGATTCATATATTTAGAAGATTTGACCCATTCTTGATATAAAACGCGTATTAACCTATATAATTGGAATGTTTTTACACGATTTCTTGGCGTGGGGAATAAGCTGGAGTCCGATTTCAATCATACCATATAAAATCACAATTCAAAACGTGTAATTGATCTTGATTTGGAATGTTCAATTGGGTGTTGACTTTGTTTTTTCAACTGACACAGATTAGTGAGGTGTTAAGTATGTTTGGTTTGGATAGAAATCACAAGAAGGGCCGTAGCCCAGTTGGTTTGTTGTGTTTGTGTTAAATCAGTTGGGCTCGGGTTCGAGTCCCGGCACCAACACTATTTTTTTGAAGCATTTTTATTCATAACTATATATATATATATATAATGATTATACTAGTAAAAAAAATGTTATGAAAAGTTTTAAAGCACACTAAAACGTCGAGCTTCAACGGTTTTATCAAACATTTAATAATATAAAGGGGATTAAAACATATACTAATAAAAAATGGGAAAAATTCGCGATACTACAAGTTTGGTAGGATCGTACTGAAATCAACATTCTCATGGGATTCACTGAATAATGCTTATGGGGATTGTTGTGTTGTTGTGAAAGGCTCGTCCAAGATTGATGAAGTAGTTGAGCTGGTTAGGATGGGAACCAATTCCCGGTGTGGGTTGTGGAAGATTGGTCCGACAATATTCAATATGTATTGGATGATATTCAATAAGATTTTGTAGGCTCCGCTGGTAGTGCTGGTGATTTCGTTCATGGTTAGGAGGGGATGGAAGAGGGTGAGTACAGACCGCAGACATCTCCAGTGATAAATCAGGCCGCCGTCAATGATGACCCTGCTAAGGAAGATGATGGGTTGGGTGTTGACGAAGGGTTGGGAAATCAAAACGACGCAGCGGGGCAATGAAACGAGTATGCATGGTGTTGGGTCTGTTGCATATGGGAATATGGAACGTGCATTAATTGTGCGGGACCCAATAGGGGTGAAAGGTGATAAGGGGCAACGGTCATCCCTAAATCATCGACTAAAATATAGCCGTTGATATCCTGTCAGATGTCTAATCCTCCTCAGAAGATAAGCATCAGAATTAAAAATATTATAACCCTTAATATATTAACGATAACATATTTTTGGGGACAATTGTTGGTGGTGAAATCTTCAGAATAGAACTAACCTATATTTTCTATGTGACATCCTCATGATACTGCAGGCAGAACAGGATTCAGGATGACACTGAATATTATCTTATGCACATTCTGAGGATGGAATAATGAACTAACTTATTGTTATATGAATACAGGATGATTTTACATCATATTCTCCGAGTAACATCTTCAGGATACTGAAGGACTAAGCAGGGTTCAGGATGTAAATGTGTTTTACCTTATGCGCATCCTAAGGATAGACTAACGAATTATCTAATTATGATGATATTGCACGTATACTTAATCAATATTAAGGCTTGTAACTAAACCCCAACGGCTATATTGTCTCATTCAAGTCAAATGAGCTGATCATTGAAGAGCAATACGTGTGGAGCAAGTCCAACACTAAAGAATGGGTCAAAGGTGTAACCGACGAGCATTAATGAGAGGCGAGAAATAAGGCAACGGTTAACCAACGTCTATATTGGTTAACCACTCTTCAAAGACAACTGGAAACAGTCAGGAGGCTCATTAATATAGGCGGATATCATGGCATTTTCATTATTCACTTGTAACTTTATAAAGGGGGTGATTAAACGAGTATAGGACACTTGATTGACACTTAGAACACACTTGATACCAGCTTACCAGATATAGAACATCTGATACTCTTTCCACTCACACAAAACTCATATTATAATCTTAGCAACTTGTTCATCACCCATCCAAAGTTGTACTCTTTTCATACTTATTAATATTAACAAACAAGGAAGGGGCTTAGACTCCTCCCGAGGTTTTGTTCCGGCGATCTACATTGTTCAAGGGCTTTCCTCGTACATCGAGTGTTGTTCTATAGTTGCATTACATTTACATTCATTGATCTTTGCCTATTTCATCATTCTATCAGACAGTTAGATCCTCAGGATATAACTTCGCCATCCTGAGCAAAGTTGTCATATTGCTATTTTTTTGTTATATTAAACTGCCATCTTCAGAATACAAATGAGTTTTTAACATATTTCACACATTCAGCACTCTATCTCACTTTTACTAATTTGGAATACAAAATTATTTCTACTAAGTAATTTTTGACCAAAACAAGAAAGCGCGTATCAGGTGGGCTGTAGATGAGGATGAGAATACAAGTTTCTTTCACGGAGTTATAAACTCTAATACCACTAATAGTAGGATAAACGGCTTATTATTGGATGGGGTGTGGATTGATAATCCGGTTGCCGTTAAAGACCACGCGTTTAATTTCTTCTCGGAAAAGTTCAAGGAGCCGCTTGATTCAAGACCTACATTTGTATGTCCAAATTTATGTAGCTTGTCAAACGTAGAGGACAAATCTTTGATCAGGTCGTTTACTATTTTGGAAATAAAGGAAGTTGTTTGGGACTGCGACGGGGATCGGGCGTCGGGACTAGATGGGTTTAACTTCAAGTTCCTAAAGAGATTTTGGAGTTGCTTTGAGGCTGATTTTGTGCGCTTGTTTGAGGATTTTTACAGCAATGGTTGTTTGAACACGGCATGTTCTCCGTCCTTTGTTGCTTTGATACCAAAGGTTAAAGACCCGACATGTTTTTCAGATTATAGACCCATTCGTTTGGTTGGTTGTATCAACAAAGTGGTTTCTAAAATATTGGTTGGGCGGCTGAAGTTGATTATTGGGAAGCTAGTGGGCCCAAAACAGTCCGCATTTTTATTGGGTAGGAGTATCACGGATGGCCCGCTTATGCTTAATGAAATGTGTGGTTGGATGAGGAAGTTGAAATGGTCTGGTTTCCTATTGAAAGTGGATATAGATAAGGCTTATGACTCGGTGTCGTGGGGTTTCTTGGATTTAGTGTTGGATTAAATGAACTTTCGGGGTAAATTGAGGGCTTGGATCTCGGCTATTGTGAATTCAGTGCGTACATCTGTTTTGATTAATGGGTCTCTGATGCGCGGTTGCAGGCATCATGTTTATTTGCCAGTTTTGTATATTTTTGAGTCGTTTAGATAGTATTTTTATTAGTTTTAGGTCTGTACTATATTATTTTAGTATTGTATATATTTTATTACTTTTCGGTTGTTTTTACTATTAATTTGTTTATTTTATATTTTTGGTAGGTGATCGCATGGAGCGGGGCTAAAACAGTACAAATTATATTCGAGACCCGAACACCCGAGTCGAGAGCACGTGGTCATAATACCATTTATAATAATAATAATAATAATAATAATAATAATAATAATAATAATAATAATTAAAAATGAAAGAATAGAAAATGTGTGTCACGTGGCCAAGCCCAAGGAAAAGAGACAATTGTTTTGAGGGTTTTTATTATATTAAATAGTCTTGGGGGGCGGCGGACAATTAAAGAGAAGAGTGGGAGATCGCATATTGTTTTATCAAGGAACAGGTCGCCGATTATTGGTTTAGAAGGGAAGAGGGACACATAAGAGATTGCAATTTTTTATTTTTCTTGAAGAACACAGAAGGCAGCGATAGAAGGTTTTGAAGATTATTATTATTATTCTTGGAAGAACAAAGATCAATGAAGAACACCATGGTCATGAGTGGCTAATCCCTTTGTATTACATTGGGGATGTAGGCTTTTGATATCTAGGATTTGAACACATTGGGTATTATTCTTAAACTTTTGTTTATGTTATTGTGTGCTTGAATTAACCGTGTTAATTGGTGATTAATCTTATGCTAAACTCATTGTAGTTAATTGATCCTGTGCCAATTTCTCGTGAGATAAGCATGATTCCTTACGTTAACACAAACATAGGATTGTATGTTCTAGGTAATGAAGTATAGTTTAATCTATCTTGGATATTGATAAAACTTGATACCTAAGCCTATTGAACAATCACTCCGTTAGTGCCAATTACATTATTATTGTTTACCCAATTGTTAAAGCCCTAGTATTCAATTGCCGAATCCTTAGTGTAATCATTTTAACCCAATTGTTTACAACATCATTTTTTATTCATATAATTTCAATTTAAGTTTAATATAATAAACAAAACTTTCCAATCAAATTCTTAAAGGAACAAAGCATTGGCTTCATAATTTTTCTAGCACCTTCATAAATAATACCGTTTAATCAACTAAGCAACATCCACTAACCACACGCTCCTCTGGATTCGATACCCTACTCACCCTAGCTACCTAGGTTAATTAGGTTTTGTATGACCCGTGACGACCGGATCATCAAATGGCGCCGTTGCCGGGGAGCTAGTGCGCTTAGTGTTTAGAGTTTAGTTGATTATTGTGATTAACTGTTTAATTTGTCTTTGTTACTTCTTTTTGTTCGTTTTTACGCGTGGTGTGCTAAGTGTGCAGGTGACAGATAATGCATGCATGCCACTTGTGTAAAATCTGAAGATTGGGAATTTAGCAAGACTTGATCGTCATCATCACAATGTATTGGGAAGATGATGATAATACTTGTCCCTGTTGTGGGAGCCCATATCATTTGTGGCGAGAATGTCCAGTGGCCCGTAAGAAAATGGAAGCATTTAAAGAACGACAAGATCGTATTATTTTTGGGCTCGAAAAACCTGGAGGTTCACATTTATCTTCTTCACATCGTCAGTCACGCTATTCAAACTCCCAAGGTTATTATCAGTTAAATAACAGGTATCAAGGGAGTTCATTTAGCCAAAGGACGCAACCATATCCGAACCATGAGGAATATAATGACTATTATCTTAATCAACCTCAACCGGCATACGAAGACCCTCAAAATTCAACACATTCTAAGCTCGATGCTCTTGCGATCATCATCAAAGAATACCATGATAATATCAAAGAAATGAAGAGAGCAAATGAAGTAAGAGACAAAGCTCATGAAGCTTTGGTGATTCAAGTGGGTCAACTAGCCGAGGAATTTGCCCAATTTAAGTGTAAGCAAAACGAGTTGGCCAATGGTATTATGGTAGAGGCTGTAGGGCTGGCAAATCGTGTCCCTAACAGGTTAACAGGTCTCTGACGCGCGCGAACAAATAAGTTCTAAACATGAACACGACTCGTTTAACTCATTTATATCTCATGTTTATAACACAGTTTTATGTTTTATGTACCAAAAAAGGGAAATGAAAGATTTTTGCCTCTTAATTCTAAGTATTAAAAAAAGTCAAAAAATCAAATAGTGTACTTTTCAGTCAAACAGGTCTTATCGTGTCTTAACAGGTTACCCATTGCCAGCCCTAAGAGGCTGATATAGATGAAGATACTGCAAGTCTTTCTGAATGGTTAACCCCAACTGAAAACTTAGCATCTCATGAAGAGTTGGTGGATGAGGTGAAAGTTCCTCACAAATCGCATCCCGTGTTGATTAAGGCACCTAACAAAGAGGAGGATGAAGGTTCAAAGATGAAGAAGAGGAAGGTGAGTTGGGAGGACATTGGGCAATTTATTGTAAAACGGCCCCGCAACAAAAATGACTCGATTCTCATGCCAATAACTTGGAAGCAATTGTGGATTTGGCATGTGAACTACCGAGTGTATGTTGGAAACTCGGTAGGAAAATGTGGGATAAAACCTTCATGCTTGGACTCGATAGACAAGTTGAAAGAGAATGAACAGATTGGGGCATGGAAGGTAAACTACCGAGCATATATTGGAAACTCGGTAGGCAAATGTTCTTTAAGACCACCATGAATGAACATCAGGTACGATTCTTGTACATTTTGTATATTTTTTTTTATTTTGTTTTATTTTTCTTTTATTTTTAGTTAGTATTTTGAGTCTCTTTTGATTTCTGGGAATGCTTGCAGTTTAACTTGCAATCAGATAACTTGCCTGTACTCAATCTCCATTCAGACAAGGTAAATCTGTACACCATCGGTGTATCAGGCATCCCAGAATTTTACGTTTTTAGTTTTCTTTGAGTCTTAGTTTCAGGTTTGTCTATCGGCCGCGAATGAAATGCTATACGGTTCGATTGTGAGGAATTCCAGATACTCATACGCGCACTGCCTATATCCAGGGGAGTCTGTTCCTTTTACTGTTGTATTTTATTTTTATTTCTGCTTTATTTTATTCCTAGCTCAAATTGAGGACAATGTGTCGTTCAAGTGTGGGGGTGGGAAAACTTCGTTTTTATTTATTTTTGTGTCTTAAAAAAAATTCAAAAAAAAAAATTCAAAAAAAAAATGAAAATGTCTTGAAAATTGTTCTAAAAAAGCATTCTAATTAGACATAAAAGCAGCTTTTTCGGTACCTACCAGTTGTTTCTTGATTGTTTTGGCAGTAGATCCTTAGTCATGGTTTAATTTGTGGAAACGTAGTATGAACCGTTTTCAGCAGGTGTTTTTAATAAAAAAGTTTAGAATTGTCTGACTAGATTTAACAAGCTATTGGTAATAAATGCATGCACACATCGGTAACCCATTTCCCCACTTTTGTGAGATCTTGAGCCTACTAGATGATAGATTGACACTTATATATATATATATATATATATATATATATATATATATATATATATATTTCATTTGTTGAGAGTAGGCCAGATGTTTCTCTGTTGCAGAACTTGTGTGATTTGATACATGTCGAGGTTGTAGACTAGATATGCACATAAATGATAAAGGCAATTTAGGATTACCCTTTTCGTTTGATACCCGTGTATTTGTCTACGTGATTAACCTGTTTACCAACAATATTACCCTTAGTAGCCATGTTGAGCCTTTATCTATTCGTTTGTTAAACCCAAATCAGTTTCTTAAACCGACCTTTTGTGTCACCAATGTTACTTGACAATCTAAGTGTAGTTATTATGATGTTTAGTATTTATAAGCTGAAAAAAAAAATCAGTCAATTAATGAGGCCGATATACCAAAGTAGGTGATTGAAAAAAAAATAAAAGAAAAAAAAAAGAAAAAAAATAAAAAAATTGTGAGTATTATATATGTAATACGGGTTGAAAATAACCCGTTGTTTTAGTTATTGTGTTTAGTATGAATAAAAGATTGTCATGGGTCGGTACGTGTCTTCGTTTTAGCCACTTGTTAGCCAAATGTTTCCTACCTTTACCCTAAGCCCAAAACCCATAAGTCCTTTAGATATGTGCATTGCCTACAGTTGAGGTGTGATTGTCATACAAGCCTATGATAACAGAGTTGCATACTTGGTTTTTGAGTGATTAATACTAGCGCATTACATGCTAGTCCAGATATTAAACCGAGTGGAGTGAAAAATTGTGAGGGGTGTGTTGCATGAAAATAAAAACCGGAAGCATGTTAGATTTAGTCGGGTAAATTCTGTTTTAATTGAAAATCAATTTGACTTGCTGAATTAACACATCTAATGCTGATCTGTAAATGGGGTATGACTTTGGACCTTAGCTAAGGTATGATAGGGCGACTGGAGTGCTAGTCTGTGATAAAGTCTTGAGCAGAGTGTATATAATTTTTTTCGAGACGAAAAAAGATAAGTGTGGGGGTGTGATGCGCGGTTGCAGGCATCATGTTTATTTGCCAGTTTTGTATATTTTTGAGTCGTTTAGATAGTATTTTTATTAGTTTTAGGTCTGTACTCTATTATTTTAGTATTGTATATATTTTATTACTTTTTGGTTGTTTTTACTATTAATTTGTTTATTTTATATTTTTGGTAGGTGATCGCATGGAGCGGGGCTAAAACAGTACAAATTATATTCGAGACCCGAACACCTGAGTCGAGAGCACGTGGTCATAATACCATTTATAATAATAATAATAATAATAATAATAATAATAATAATAATTAAAAATGAAAGAATAGAAAATGTGTGTCACGTGGCCAAGCCCAAGGAAAAGAGACAATTGTTTTGAGGGTTTTTATTATATTAAATAGTCTTGGGGGGCGGCGGACAATTAAAGAGAAGAGTGGGAGATCGCATATTGTTTTATCAAGGAACAGGTCGCCGATTATTGGTTTAGAAGGGAAGAGGGACACATAAGAGATTGCAATTTTTTATTTTTCTTGAAGAACACAGAAGGCAGCGATAGAAGGTTTTGAAGATTATTATTATTATTCTTGGAAGAACAAAGATCAATGAAGAACACCATGGTCATGAGTGGCTAATCCCTTTGTATTACATTGGGGATGTAGGCTTTTGATATCTAGGATTTGAACACATTGGGTATTATTCTTAAACTTTTGTTTATGTTATTGTGTGCTTGAATTAACCGTGTTAATTGGTGATTAATCTTATGCTAAACTCATTGTAGTTAATTGATCCTGTGCCAATTTCTCGTGAGATAAGCATGATTCCTTACGTTAACACAAACATAGGATTGTATGTTCTAGGTAATGAAGTATAGTTTAATCTATCTTGGATATTGATAAAACTTGATACCTAAGCCTATTGAACAATCACTCCGTTAGTGCCAATTACATTATTATTGTTTACCCAATTGTTAAAGCCCTAGTATTCAATTGCCGAATCCTTAGTGTAATCATTTTAACCCAATTGTTTACAACATCATTTTTTATTCATATAATTTCAATTTAAGTTTAATATAATAAACAAAACTTTCCAATCAAATTCTTAAAGGAACAAAGCATTGGCTTCATAATTTTTCTAGCACCTTCATAAATAATACCGTTTAATCAACTAAGCAACATCCACTAACCACACGCTCCTCTGGATTCGATACCCTACTCACCCTAGCTACCTAGGTTAATTAGGTTTTGTATGACCCGTGACGACCGGATCATCAAATGGCGCCGTTGCCGGGGAGCTAGTGCGCTTAGTGTTTAGAGTTTAGTTGATTATTGTGATTAACTGTTTAATTTGTCTTTGTTACTTCTTTTTGTTCGTTTTTACGCGTGGTGTGCTAAGTGTGCAGGTGACAGATAATGCATGCATGCCACTTGTGTAAAATCTGAAGATTGGGAATTTAGCAAGACTTGATCGTCATCATCACAATGTATTGGGAAGATGATGATAATACTTGTCCCTGTTGTGGGAGCCCATATCATTTGTGGCGAGAATGTCCAGTGGCCCGTAAGAAAATGGAAGCATTTAAAGAACGACAAGATCGTATTATTTTTGGGCTCGAAAAACCTGGAGGTTCACATTTATCTTCTTCACATCGTCAGTCACGCTATTCAAACTCCCAAGGTTATTATCAGTTAAATAACAGGTATCAAGGGAGTTCATTTAGCCAAAGGACGCAACCATATCCGAACCATGAGGAATATAATGACTATTATCTTAATCAACCTCAACCGGCATACGAAGACCCTCAAAATTCAACACATTCTAAGCTCGATGCTCTTGCGATCATCATCAAAGAATACCATGATAATATCAAAGAAATGAAGAGAGCAAATGAAGTAAGAGACAAAGCTCATGAAGCTTTGGTGATTCAAGTGGGTCAACTAGCCGAGGAATTTGCCCAATTTAAGTGTAAGCAAAACGAGTTGGCCAATGGTATTATGGTAGAGGCTGTAGGGCTGGCAAATCGTGTCCCTAACAGGTTAACAGGTCTCTGACGCGCGCGAACAAATAAGTTCTAAACATGAACACGACTCGTTTAACTCATTTATATCTCATGTTTATAACACAGTTTTATGTTTTATGTACCAAAAAAGGGAAATGAAAGATTTTTGCCTCTTAATTCTAAGTATTAAAAAAAGTCAAAAAATCAAATAGTGTACTTTTCAGTCAAACAGGTCTTATCGTGTCTTAACAGGTTACCCATTGCCAGCCCTAAGAGGCTGATATAGATGAAGATACTGCAAGTCTTTCTGAATGGTTAACCCCAACTGAAAACTTAGCATCTCATGAAGAGTTGGTGGATGAGGTGAAAGTTCCTCACAAATCGCATCCCGTGTTGATTAAGGCACCTAACAAAGAGGAGGATGAAGGTTCAAAGATGAAGAAGAGGAAGGTGAGTTGGGAGGACATTGGGCAATTTATTGTAAAACGGCCCCGCAACAAAAATGACTCGATTCTCATGCCAATAACTTGGAAGCAATTGTGGATTTGGCATGTGAACTACCGAGTGTATGTTGGAAACTCGGTAGGAAAATGTGGGATAAAACCTTCATGCTTGGACTCGATAGACAAGTTGAAAGAGAATGAACAGATTGGGGCATGGAAGGTAAACTACCGAGCATATATTGGAAACTCGGTAGGCAAATGTTCTTTAAGACCACCATGAATGAACATCAGGTACGATTCTTGTACATTTTGTATATTTTTTTTTATTTTGTTTTATTTTTCTTTTATTTTTAGTTAGTATTTTGAGTCTCTTTTGATTTCTGGGAATGCTTGCAGTTTAACTTGCAATCAGATAACTTGCCTGTACTCAATCTCCATTCAGACAAGGTAAATCTGTACACCATCGGTGTATCAGGCATCCCAGAATTTTACGTTTTTAGTTTTCTTTGAGTCTTAGTTTCAGGTTTGTCTATCGGCCGCGAATGAAATGCTATACGGTTCGATTGTGAGGAATTCCAGATACTCATACGCGCACTGCCTATATCCAGGGGAGTCTGTTCCTTTTACTGTTGTATTTTATTTTTATTTCTGCTTTATTTTATTCCTAGCTCAAATTGAGGACAATGTGTCGTTCAAGTGTGGGGGTGGGAAAACTTCGTTTTTATTTATTTTTGTGTCTTAAAAAAAATTCAAAAAAAAAAATTCAAAAAAAAAAATGAAAATGTCTTGAAAATTGTTCTAAAAAAGCATTCTAATTAGACATAAAAGCAGCTTTTTCGGTACCTACCAGTTGTTTCTTGATTGTTTTGGCAGTAGATCCTTAGTCATGGTTTAATTTGTGGAAACGTAGTATGAACCGTTTTCAGCAGGTGTTTTTAATAAAAAAGTTTAGAATTGTCTGACTAGATTTAACAAGCTATTGGTAATAAATGCATGCACACATCGGTAACCCATTTCCCCACTTTTGTGAGATCTTGAGCCTACTAGATGATAGATTGACACTTATATATATATATATATATATATATATATATATATATATATTTCATTTGTTGAGAGTAGGCCAGATGTTTCTCTGTTGCAGAACTTGTGTGATTTGATACATGTCGAGGTTGTAGACTAGATATGCACATAAATGATAAAGGCAATTTAGGATTACCCTTTTCGTTTGATACCCGTGTATTTGTCTACGTGATTAACCTGTTTACCAACAATATTACCCTTAGTAGCCATGTTGAGCCTTTATCTATTCGTTTGTTAAACCCAAATCAGTTTCTTAAACCGACCTTTTGTGTCACCAATGTTACTTGACAATCTAAGTGTAGTTATTATGATGTTTAGTATTTATAAGCTGAAAAAAAAAATCAGTCAATTAATGAGGCCGATATACCAAAGTAGGTGATTGAAAAAAAAATAAAAGAAAAAAAAAAGAAAAAAAATAAAAAAATTGTGAGTATTATATATGTAATACGGGTTGAAAATAACCCGTTGTTTTAGTTATTGTGTTTAGTATGAATAAAAGATTGTCATGGGTCGGTACGTGTCTTCGTTTTAGCCACTTGTTAGCCAAATGTTTCCTACCTTTACCCTAAGCCCAAAACCCATAAGTCCTTTAGATATGTGCATTGCCTACAGTTGAGGTGTGATTGTCATACAAGCCTATGATAACAGAGTTGCATACTTGGTTTTTGAGTGATTAATACTAGCGCATTACATGCTAGTCCAGATATTAAACCGAGTGGAGTGAAAAATTGTGAGGGGTGTGTTGCATGAAAATAAAAACCGGAAGCATGTTAGATTTAGTCGGGTAAATTCTGTTTTAATTGAAAATCAATTTGACTTGCTGAATTAACACATCTAATGCTGATCTGTAAATGGGGTATGACTTTGGACCTTAGCTAAGGTATGATAGGGCGACTGGAGTGCTAGTCTGTGATAAAGTCTTGAGCAGAGTGTATATAATTTTTTTCGAGACGAAAAAAGATAAGTGTGGGGGTGTGATGCGCGGTTGCAGGCATCATGTTTATTTGCCAGTTTTGTATATTTTTGAGTCGTTTAGATAGTATTTTTATTAGTTTTAGGTCTGTACTCTATTATTTTAGTATTGTATATATTTTATTACTTTTTGGTTGTTTTTACTATTAATTTGTTTATTTTATATTTTTGGTAGGTGATCGCATGGAGCGGGGCTAAAACAGTACAAATTATATTCGAGACCCGAACACCTGAGTCGAGAGCACGTGGTCATAATACCATTTATAATAATAATAATAATAATAATAATAATAATAATAATTAAAAATGAAAGAATAGAAAATGTGTGTCACGTGGCCAAGCCCAAGGAAAAGAGACAATTGTTTTGAGGGTTTTTATTATATTAAATAGTCTTGGGGGGCGGCGGACAATTAAAGAGAAGAGTGGGAGATCGCATATTGTTTTATCAAGGAACAGGTCGCCGATTATTGGTTTAGAAGGGAAGAGGGACACATAAGAGATTGCAATTTTTTATTTTTCTTGAAGAACACAGAAGGCAGCGATAGAAGGTTTTGAAGATTATTATTATTATTCTTGGAAGAACAAAGATCAATGAAGAACACCATGGTCATGAGTGGCTAATCCCTTTGTATTACATTGGGGATGTAGGCTTTTGATATCTAGGATTTGAACACATTGGGTATTATTCTTAAACTTTTGTTTATGTTATTGTGTGCTTGAATTAACCGTGTTAATTGGTGATTAATCTTATGCTAAACTCATTGTAGTTAATTGATCCTGTGCCAATTTCTCGTGAGATAAGCATGATTCCTTACGTTAACACAAACATAGGATTGTATGTTCTAGGTAATGAAGTATAGTTTAATCTATCTTGGATATTGATAAAACTTGATACCTAAGCCTATTGAACAATCACTCCGTTAGTGCCAATTACATTATTATTGTTTACCCAATTGTTAAAGCCCTAGTATTCAATTGCCGAATCCTTAGTGTAATCATTTTAACCCAATTGTTTACAACATCATTTTTTATTCATATAATTTCAATTTAAGTTTAATATAATAAACAAAACTTTCCAATCAAATTCTTAAAGGAACAAAGCATTGGCTTCATAATTTTTCTAGCACCTTCATAAATAATACCGTTTAATCAACTAAGCAACATCCACTAACCACACGCTCCTCTGGATTCGATACCCTACTCACCCTAGCTACCTAGGTTAATTAGGTTTTGTATGACCCGTGACGACCGGATCATCAAATGGCGCCGTTGCCGGGGAGCTAGTGCGCTTAGTGTTTAGAGTTTAGTTGATTATTGTGATTAACTGTTTAATTTGTCTTTGTTACTTCTTTTTGTTCGTTTTTACGCGTGGTGTGCTAAGTGTGCAGGTGACAGATAATGCATGCATGCCACTTGTGTAAAATCTGAAGATTGGGAATTTAGCAAGACTTGATCGTCATCATCACAATGTATTGGGAAGATGATGATAATACTTGTCCCTGTTGTGGGAGCCCATATCATTTGTGGCGAGAATGTCCAGTGGCCCGTAAGAAAATGGAAGCATTTAAAGAACGACAAGATCGTATTATTTTTGGGCTCGAAAAACCTGGAGGTTCACATTTATCTTCTTCACATCGTCAGTCACGCTATTCAAACTCCCAAGGTTATTATCAGTTAAATAACAGGTATCAAGGGAGTTCATTTAGCCAAAGGACGCAACCATATCCGAACCATGAGGAATATAATGACTATTATCTTAATCAACCTCAACCGGCATACGAAGACCCTCAAAATTCAACACATTCTAAGCTCGATGCTCTTGCGATCATCATCAAAGAATACCATGATAATATCAAAGAAATGAAGAGAGCAAATGAAGTAAGAGACAAAGCTCATGAAGCTTTGGTGATTCAAGTGGGTCAACTAGCCGAGGAATTTGCCCAATTTAAGTGTAAGCAAAACGAGTTGGCCAATGGTATTATGGTAGAGGCTGTAGGGCTGGCAAATCGTGTCCCTAACAGGTTAACAGGTCTCTGACGCGCGCGAACAAATAAGTTCTAAACATGAACACGACTCGTTTAACTCATTTATATCTCATGTTTATAACACAGTTTTATGTTTTATGTACCAAAAAAGGGAAATGAAAGATTTTTGCCTCTTAATTCTAAGTATTAAAAAAAGTCAAAAAATCAAATAGTGTACTTTTCAGTCAAACAGGTCTTATCGTGTCTTAACAGGTTACCCATTGCCAGCCCTAAGAGGCTGATATAGATGAAGATACTGCAAGTCTTTCTGAATGGTTAACCCCAACTGAAAACTTAGCATCTCATGAAGAGTTGGTGGATGAGGTGAAAGTTCCTCACAAATCGCATCCCGTGTTGATTAAGGCACCTAACAAAGAGGAGGATGAAGGTTCAAAGATGAAGAAGAGGAAGGTGAGTTGGGAGGACATTGGGCAATTTATTGTAAAACGGCCCCGCAACAAAAATGACTCGATTCTCATGCCAATAACTTGGAAGCAATTGTGGATTTGGCATGTGAACTACCGAGTGTATGTTGGAAACTCGGTAGGAAAATGTGGGATAAAACCTTCATGCTTGGACTCGATAGACAAGTTGAAAGAGAATGAACAGATTGGGGCATGGAAGGTAAACTACCGAGCATATATTGGAAACTCGGTAGGCAAATGTTCTTTAAGACCACCATGAATGAACATCAGGTACGATTCTTGTACATTTTGTATATTTTTTTTTATTTTGTTTTATTTTTCTTTTATTTTTAGTTAGTATTTTGAGTCTCTTTTGATTTCTGGGAATGCTTGCAGTTTAACTTGCAATCAGATAACTTGCCTGTACTCAATCTCCATTCAGACAAGGTAAATCTGTACACCATCGGTGTATCA